>VZTB01014232.1:73880-85320 GCA_013397245.1 Thryothorus ludovicianus | reverse complement strand
TGTATATATATATATATTAATGTCCCCAAGCCCAGTGACAACAGTGGCTTCTTGCTCTGAACCAGTGGTGTCTCCTCGCCGCAGGGAGCAGCTCAGCACTGTGGCTGTGGCACCTGTGGGGACTCTGTGGTGACAGTGGTAGAGATGGGGGGTTGATCCCACACCCCTGATGCCCACGGTGGTCCCAGGTCCCCACGTCTCTCAGCCCAGTGCTGATGTGTCACACAAGAAGCCACCAGCGAAGCCCAGCCAGGGGATGTCCAGCCACCCCCCTCCTGCTGTCACCTCCCACCCTGCCCCCTAGGGTGCCACCACAGCCACGGCACCCGTGGATGCCCGGTGAGGCTGTCACACCAGACTGGGTGCCACCACACACTTTGGCCATGGCTGGGCTTGGGAACACCCTTGGTCACTCTCTGTCTCCATGGCAAAGGGGCCCAGTGATGGGCAGGGACACTGGGCAAGGAGGGGACACCCACACACTTCCATGGACAATGGGCATCATCCCCCATTGTCCCTGTGCCGAGTGTCCCCACACATACACACACCCACCGGGTTGTGTCACCAAGTGTCACCAGGGATGTCCCCCCTCCATGCTGAGTGTCACCAGTGGTTAAAGGGGCCAGAGTGGCCCCGGTGCTCCATGGTGCTGTGGTTTGGGTGGCTCTCCAGAGCCACCCCATGCAGGGTGACCTGTGCCCTGTGCCGCAGGGAGAGGGTGATGCCTCCCCTCAGCCTGCCATGGGGGTGGGGGACACCCAGTGTGGGGGGAACGGGTGCCACAAGCCTGCCCTGGGGCTGGGGTGACAAGTGCCACCCAGCAAGCAGCCATACGTGTCCCCAGCCTAGGGTTCACCCCGTACCCTGGTCCCTCGGGGGCAGCCCTCTGTCCCCCCAACCCCAGTGTCACCAGTTTGGGGTTCGTCTGCCTGAGCTGGGGAAGTGGGGGAAGTCTTGAGGGAGAGCTGTCACCCGTGGGTGCCTGTCCCATCACTGGGGACTTCGGGGTCCCATGGCTTGGGAGTGCAGCCATGACAGGGGAGATCGGGGAGAATTTGAGGGGACGAACCCCACACAAGGGCTGCTGAGCTGCTTTGGGGGGGTCGGGAGGCACATCTGGGGTGCAGGACTTGGCCCCCGTGGAACCCAGCCCAGGAACCGGGGGTGGGGGGGACACAACTCCAGGCCCCGAACTGGGAAACGGCACTGGCCTGGTACTGGGGTATACTGGCCTCGTCCTGGGGACACTGGCCTGGGGTACATGGGTCTGCCTTTTGGGGTCCCAGGTCCCCTGGCTGGAAGATCTGCTGGAGGGCAGCGGGGGCTGTGGGGCCGGGGCTCCCCGCTGGCCCCGCAGGTACATTCACTCATCCAGTGCCGAGTGCCGCCAGCCCGGGGGGCCGGGGGTCCCCGTACATTCGTGGCGGTGCGGGGGGGGCCGGGGGGCGGTCCCGGGTGCTCCCCCCCCGCTCTCCTCCTCGGCCGGACCCTCGGCAGCGCCGCCCCATTTAATTGCTGTTAATGAGGCGCTGGGGGGGGGGGGCGGAGCGGCCCCGCCCAGGCACCCCCGNCCCATTTAATTGCTGTTAATGAGGCGCTGGGGGGGTGGGGCAGAGCGGCCCCGCTCAGGCCCCCCCGGACCTGCAACACAGAAGTGGGGTGCGTTTAGTGGGGGGGCTGTAACAGGGGGGTGACACATGGGGGACACTGAGCTGAAATGAGCCAGCACCGGAGGGGGGGCTGCTGCCAGGCCCCCCCAGCCGCCGCTCCCCTTCAGCCGTGGGGGCACAGAGATGGAGACAGCACGGCCGGACACACAGCACACGGACAGACGGGCCCGGGGGCTCCCACGCCGTCAGGCTGCCGGACGGTGACGGTGACAGGGACGGTGACGAGACGATGGGGGGACACGGTTACACTCCCTGCTGCGCCGGGTCGTACCTTCCTCGGCGGATGTTCCTTGGGGGGGTGGCAGGGGGAGAGGAGAGGAGCATTAGTGCCACCCCCGTGTCCCCGCTGTCCCCCTTGGTGCGTCCCCCCACCCCAGTGTCCCTGGTCGCACAGGCAGCAGCAGTGAACCGGTGCCAGACAGGAGCACAATGGGGGGGCCACCGACACAGCCCCCGCCCCAGCACCCCATGCTCGGGGACAGACACGGCCACGGGGGCCGGGTGACAGTGACACCCCAATGGCACATGCAGGCAGGGCAGGCAGGGCCAGGGGTCAGGCAGGGGCTGGGACAAGGGACCAGGCAGGGTCAGGGGACCAGGCAGGGCCGAGGGGACCAGCGGCCACACCGCAGGGGATGCCCAGCTGGAGGGACTGGCAGTGCCCCAGCAGGGCACAGCCTGGCCCTGGCGCGGTGACGGTGTGCAGAGGGGACGTGGCCGGTGACAGCAGCAGAGGGGACGAGCCATGCGGCGGCTGCTTACTTAAATCCCCAGCCTGTCCCCCCTAGGACGATGGCAGCCACCAGCACGGCCCCCGCGATGGAGCCGATTATGATATTGGTGCCACTGGGACCTGTGACAGACGGGACAGGGGGAGGGGACAGCGTCACACGTCAGCGGGAAGGAGATACGGGGACTTGGGGACGGGGACATAGCCCCAGGGATGCCCCACTGCCATGGGGACTTGGGGAGGGGACAAACCCAGCCATTGGGAACATGTCAGTGGGGAGGGGACAGGGGGACACCGGAACACAGCCCCAGGGCAGTGCCAGTGCTATGGGGACCCGGGAGGGAGGCAAACCCAGCCGTAGGGACACACCTCGGTGGGGACAGGATGCAGGGACACGGGGACACAGCCCCAGGGATGACCCAGAGCTGTGGGGACCTGGGAGGAAGGGGCAAACCCAGCCATGCCCAGGTGAGCTGTTGCACCAGAGTGGGGGGACACTCTGAAACCCCGGTGTGGCTGAGGACAAAGCGGGACAGCCCAGCCCGTGTGGCCTGGGGACAGCAGGGAGCCCGTGTCCCCCGCGGGCACACGGACCCTTGTATCGCTCCGTCTCCCCCGTCGGCTTCGGCTCAGGGATGGGGTCGTAGACGCTGCAGTCCTTCCCCGTCCACTCCGTCCGGCAGATGCACTTCCCCTCGTTGCTGCAAACCTGTGAGAGGACGGCGTCACCCCCCCGCCACCGTGACACTCCTCGGGTGTCCCCCTGTCCCCAGCGCGCCCCTCACCCCGTGGTCGAAGCAGATCTTCCCGTCCCAGCTGCCGGGGCAGGAGCTGAAGTTAAAGGCGGTGGCTGGAAGGCATTTGCGGTCGAGACAGAGCATTCCGGGCCCGCAGGGCGTCCCGTCCTCCACGTAGCTCAGGTCCGAGCCATCCACCAGCTGCACGTGGCCGCCCCTGTGCCAGGACAGCCACAGCGGGTGACACCGGCACCCCTGGCACCTGGAGCCACGGCAGAGCCCACGGTGGCGCTGCCACCCTGGCACCTGGAGCCACGGCAGAGCCCACGGTGGCACTGCTACTCTGGCACCTGGAGCCACGGCAGAGCCCACGGTGGCGCTGCTACTCTGGCACCTGGAGCCACGGCAGAGCCCACGGTGGCACTGCCACCCTGGCACCTGGAGCTATGGCAGAGCCCACGGTGGCGCTGTTACCTGCAGTCCACGTAGCGGTTCTGGTGGTAGAAGGTGGTGGTGGCGATCTCCCCGCTGAGCTCCCCCAGCCGCGGCGACCCCGAGATGTTGGCGCAGAGGAGGAAGCCGCAGAGGACGTCCCTTCAAGGCAGCGGTGGTGTCACCGGGACGGCAGGTGGCACCGGGAGGGGCCGCGGGGACAGGGGTCACTCACTGCTTGTTGCACTGCAGCCAGCCCAGACCCTCGCGGCCGCAGTTCCCCCGCTCCGTCCCCTCCACGTTCAGCTTCTCGTAGCAGAAGCGCTCGGCCGAGCCTGGCAGAGAGTGAGTGTCACCTGCTCGTCACCCTCTGCGTCCTCCACCCCCCAGGCCAACACTCACTGCGGCCCCACAGCGCGTTGCACTGACGGTCCCGAGTTTTGCAGCGCCCGCCGTAGCATCGTCCCTGAGGGGAGGGGAGAACGGTCAGGGCTGGAAAGGGGTCAGGGGCTGGAGAGCAGTCAGGGGTCCTGGAGGAGGCTCAGGGGACTGGAGAGGGGTGATGAGGCTGGGGAGGGGTGATGAGGCTGGAGAGGGGCTCACACGTGCGCTGCAGGGACAAGGAGCCCCCCACACTTCCCCTCCCACCTGGTCCCAGGACCACTGCCCCAGCTCATGTGGTGCAGGAATCTGAAGCCACACGAGTGCAGAGACACGGGACAGCAGTGGAGGCTCAGAGCCCCCTGCTCACCCCAAAATGTACAGCCACATGTGTGTGCATGGCTCGGCTGTGGCTGTGATTGCTGACAAAAAGTCACAAACTGGTTTGGGTTGGAAGGGACCTTAAAGCCCATCCAGTTCCATCCCCTGCCATGGGCAGGGACGCCTTCCACCAGACCAGGCTGCTCCAAGCTCTGTCCAGTGGGGCCTTGGACAGTCCCAAAAACTCTTCCAACATGCACAAGCCCAATGCTGGAGCCTGTGGGGATGTGCAGCGTCCCACCAGGCTGAGCTGAACTCACCTGCTCATTCTCACAGAAGTATCCATCCAGCTTGTGGAGGTTGGGAGGACACTGTGGGAACATGGAGAAGAGGTTGGGTGATGCCATAAAGCCCCACAACATGTCCCACAGTGTCCCCCCGGCCCCACTCACCTGGCTGGAGTCCCCAGTGCAGGTTTCGGGGATGTCACACTCATTCACAGCCTCCCGGCAGGACACACCACGTGGCTCATACTGCCCGGGGCACAAACCCAGCTCATCAGGAATGGGACAGGATCCCACTGGATCCACATCTGGACCCCTGAGCCCCCTGAATGCACCCAGCCCCGCACCTTGCAGCCCTTGCAGCAGAGCCCATCGCTGCACATGGCATCGTGGGTCAGGGTGCATTTCTTGCAGCAGTTTCCTCCGCTCCTCGCACACTCCTGCCAGAACAGCAGCCGAAATCATGGCCATGAGCCCCTCGACAAGGCTGGCAGCCTCCCAGAGCGGGGGGAGCAGCCCCCTGACCCTGCTCACCGCCAGCGAGCCGCAGTCGCACTCCTCGCCTGCCTCCACGAAGCCATTGCCACACTCTGGAGGATCCAGGAGCTGCCAGGACAGAGGGACACATGACACACCCAGGAGAGCTGCTGAGGACCCCTGAGCCAGCTGCTGCCATGAGCCCCCTGAAAAGGGCATCACAACCCCGGGGAATGGCAGCATCCCGAAACGGCTGCCAGGCACGAGTCTCCTCCCCTCTGGGAGCTCAGCCCCTTGGCCATGGCAGGGGCTGGGGACACCGTGAGTCCCGAGGGACTCTGAGAGCCACCCCCAGAGCATCGCTCCCCACTATGACCCCCAGAGGGGCCAGGGGGGCCGCTACCTTCAGAGGTTTGTTGAAGAGGCAGCTGCCGCCGCCGTCCTGCAGGAACTGGTTGTATTCATCGATGCTGCAGCGAGAGAACTTCCGTGGGAGGTAGTACCTGTGGGATGGGGGTCACTCTCACACTGTCACACCGTGCCCTTGCCCGGGGGCACTGCCAGACGCCCGAACCCGGGCAGGACCTCGGCGACGCTCCCGCAGCGGTTACACGAGGCGGGGGATGTGGCAGTGCCACCCCGAGCGGGCACCCACCCTGTGTCCTCCATGATACAGCCCAGCCACGAGTCCGGACAGCGGCAGTCCCCTGAGAGGAGAGCAGAGGGCTGGGGGTGCTGACTGTCCCTCCGCCAGCCGCCGCACCGCGGCGAGTCCCCATGGTCCCCATGGTCCCCATCGGCCCGCGGGAGGGGTACCTGCGGCCGTGCGGTGCTTGTTCCACATCATGCCCACGTTCTGCCCCAGCGTCTGTGCCAGTGTCACCGCCATGGCCGCCACGTTGCCGTACTGCGCGGGAGGGACGCGGTGTCACCGCAGGGACCCCCGTTCCTGTCCCCAGCCCGCCCTCGCGGGGGTCTCGCCGCACCCACCTCGTTGACGCCGCCGGCGCGGGCAGGGGAGCAGATGCCCCCGACAAAGGCGGTGCCGCTGCGGCTGCTCTGAAACGTCCGACCCCTGCGAGGAAGAGGATGGTGGGGACGGGGGACGCGGTCCCCGGCCGCGGGGCGGACGCGTGGCCGCAGCGCTCACGAGAAGAGGTGGACGGTGTCACTGTGCTCTGCCAGCCCCTCGCGCCGGTACTTCACAAACTCGTTCAGGGTCTCCAGGGAGTCTTGCCCCATCCGGATCCGGTCCTCGGCCGCCCACGTCTCCATGGCCACCAGCACGATGCGGGTGTTGAGCTGCTCCTTGTAGATCTATGGGGACAAAGTGACGGTGCTGAGGATGCGACCTCTCCCAGGGACAAACTCACCAGCTGCTGGGGACAAACCCCTGTGGACAGGGGCTGGCACACACATCTGTCACCAGGGACAAAGCACAGGTGGGACAAACACATCAGGTGCCAAATTAAAAAAAAACCAAGAGTGGGACGAACTCCCTGGGGCCAAACTCTCAAGGGACCAACCCAGCACGTGCTGAGGACCAACCCTCCAGGATAAACCACCAAGAACCCAGGGACAAACTCCCTGGGGACAAATCCACCAGCTGCTGGGAGCAGTCCCCTCAAGGATAACCGCCCCGGGGACAAACCCACCAGGATGGGGGATAAATCCTCTCTCCAGGAATAAGCCCACTGGGGATAAATCCCTTAGGAATGAAGCCCTCAAGGGACAAACCCATCAGAGGCTGGGGATTAGCCCTCCCAGGGACAACCCCCCCAGGGACCAATTCCTCCCGGGGACCCCCCTCACCATGTCAGCCAGGTTGACCACGGACTTGGCGAAGTTGCTGGTGAGAACTACGGACTTGCGGAGCTGCAGGAACTGGGGGCACACCAGGAGCCAGCTGGGATTGGGAGGGCCAGCCAGACCCCTCACCACCCCCGGCAGCCCCGGGAACCCCCCCGCTCACCAGCTGATGGTCGTTCACCACGGCCAGCTCGATGTACTTGGTCTCGCTGTGCACCGTGTGCTGGGCTCGGCGGACCTGCAGGGGGGACCTGAGGCTGAGCAGGCACCGGTACCCAGACGGGGCTCCTGACCCCTCCGGGGGTATTTGGGATACAGCAAGTGGGGAGAGTCACTGGGTGGTGTTGAGATGCAGCCACACCAGAGGGTCCCCTGGACATCCCTGAGCCCAGGAACAGCACTCTACAAACACCACCCTAGCACCCACAGAGGAGCCTGGATGCACCCGCATCCAACTGGCAGAAATCAACCAGGGTCAAGCACCCTCGTCCCTCGCCCATGTCCCCTGTCCCCTGCCCTGTGTACCCCGTTGTCCCCACTAACCTGCCGCCGCCGCCGCAGCTTTGGTATCCCACCCGGGGCACGCTGGCTCAGCGCAGGGAAGAGGCAGCCTGGAGGGAAGGGACAGAGGTGGTGGGACACCAGGACACAGGGCCACTGAGGCCACCACCACCACAAATCCTCAGAAACAGCTTTGTGAGAAGGCTCACCCAGTCGGGGGCAGCTGGGGACGCGCTGGACGATGTGTGGTCGGAGGCTCTGCCAGGGGAGAGGTGTGTCACGGCCATGCGTGGGAGGGAGGACTCCCGCGTCCCCGTGTCGCCGGGGCTGTCCCCAGGCCACAGCCAGACCCATAAAGCTGCCCTGAGGTACTCAGGCAGGCACATGGCAGTGCCACCACTCACCTGCCCGTGCTCTGCGCCCACCTGGGGCTCGATCAGGTACGTGGCTCGGCCGTCCGAGAAGACGCCGCTGCAAACAAAGGTGGGCGTGTCGGGGTGCAGAGGGGTGCAGCCCCCCGGCCCCCCTGTCGGCAGTGGGAGTACTCACCGCAGGCCCTGGCAGCTGGAAAGAGCGGCGAAGGAGCGGGGCTGCCCCCGGATCCGGCCCTGGTAGTAGCAGTGCTCCCCCGCGCCCTGCGGAGCGGGGACGGGCGCTGAGCCTCGGCCCGCAGGGGCTGTACCAGGCTCAGGGCTCTGGGGTTCACTGCCAGGCTCCCTCAGGGTGTGCCTGGAGACCCCAGCACCCAGAGATCCCCCTGGAGGAGCATGCCCCAGCACCATGGCAGCAGCCGGCCAGGCAGGGGCTGGGCACCCAGGGGTGGCGGGTGGGGGGATGCTGAGCTGCTGGGGACCATTCCTGGGCTTTTGTGGGATTTATGAACTGGCCACCACAGTCCCTGCGCTGGCACAGTATGACACAGCACGGCACAACATGGCATGGCACGGCACAGCATGGCATGGCACGGCACGGTTTGACACAGCATGACACAGTTTGGCACAGCGCGGTTTGGCACAGCGCGGTTTGGCACAGCGCGGTTTGGCACAGCGCGGTTTGGCACACATCTTACCGTGCTGTGGCTGCCGTTGCTGCCAGCACCGACGTGCCGCTCCACGTAGTGGGAGGCGAGGAGGTGGCTGCCGGGAGCAGGTGGGGGGTGAGAGGCCGTGGGGAGGAAGAGGAGGAAGAGGAGGAAGAGGAGGAAGAGGGAGACGACAGCAGCCAGCCACGTGCAGGGCACCACCCCGGCGCGAGAGACCGCCCGTCATCCATATATAAAGAATCATCCCAGCTTGAGACCCCNATCCCAGCTTGGGACCCTCCAAAGTTTGGGAGGGAGCTGGCGTCCCGTGGGTCCCTCTCCCCTCTGCTCCACCCCCCGGCTCAGCCCCCACTGCTGGGACGGCTCTGCACAATTCCCCAATTTCCCATCCCCGAGCACCCCCAGCTCCTCCCGGGGGACAGCAGCAGCCCCATGGTGGCTCCCCGGCCAGGACCCCCGGGTCACTCACTGGTTCAGCCGGAGATCGAGGGTGAAGGCTGAGCCGAAGGCACGCACCAAGAAGCTCACCTGTGCCAGGTGCAGCCCCTGCAGGACAGCAAGAGCCCTCAGTCCCCCCAAAAAACCAGAACTAAAATAATTATTAAAACCCCAACCCAAATACGCATGCTGTGAAGATGCACTTTTTTTTTTTTTTTTTTTTAACAAAAAATTCAGCATAAGGGAAAACCTTTTTTTTTTTTTTTTCTCTTAAATCCATCACCCTTGGAGCACTGGGACTGCACCTGCGTCCCATCGCCCCCCCCGCGGGTGCCGTGCCGGAGCGGGGGTGCCGGAGGGTCCCCCCGGCGCTGGGCCCAGCCCGGCCGCGGCAGCCGAGCCGCCGCTTCTCCCGCCCTGCGGCGCCGCCGCTCCTGACCTAATTCCTGCCGCCGGCAGCGGCAGCGGGAGCCGAGCGCTGCGGCGCGGCCTCAGACCCGGCAAACTCGGCGCACGGATGAGAGCCCGGCACCGGCTGCGGGTCCCTCCTGTGCTTTACACGGGGAAAGGGCAGAAAAGCCAAACCCATCCCGGCGTGCTCTGTCCCCTTGCTGGGAACCCGGCGCAGCTCGGGATGAGGACACGGGGATGAGGAGCCGTCTGTCATCACAGGGAGGGGATGTCCCGGACCCCTATCGCATCCCTGGGGTCCGGCAGCGCTGCCGGAGAGGGCTCTGCCGCCGGAACCCAGCCCCGAATTCCCCAGGTCTCCGCTGCTCCCTCCCGCCGCACACTCCGGCTTAACACCTCCCTGGCCCCGCGCCAGCGCGGCGGCTGCCGGCGCTTCCCGGCATCCGGCGGTTTCACTCGACGCCGGGTGTAAATCACCTCTGCGGCGAGAGCAGCTCCTCATCTCGCCTTTATCCGGCGCAGACGGGGATCGATGGGCGCCAGCCTCCGCGGCTGCCAGCACGCAACTCCCCCGTGCCGGACAGGGCGCGTGTGCTGCTCCCCGAAATGCTGGGACAGCCAGCGACGGCTGAAGGTCAGTGCCCAGTGCCCGAGCCTGGGTGCTCTGGGGAGAAGCACTGGGTGGGACACGGCCTGAATCCGTCCTTGCTGGACCCACGAGTCTGTTCCAGTGGGAGCCCTGCTCGCCACCTGCCCGCTCCCGTTTCATCTCTCCCAAACACCCGCGCGCAGCTGGTTCCCAGACTAAATGGGATTTTGCGGCACAAGTCAGAGTCCCGAGGAGGAGGATGGCAGCGGGATGGTCCTTGAGGGGATGAGGGCTCCAGTTCGGGATGCCAGTACCCACACACACGCTGGGGTGTGTTTAGGCCAGGACGGCGGCTGCCTGGGGACCTGGACCTGCCACCTGCCAGGGACCCCGCAAAGGGAGAGGGTTGGGGCTGTTGTTCACTTACGGGTCCTCCGCCTCCGCCTCCTCCTCCTCCGGGCTCATGCCTGACCCTGGTGTCCAACTGATGCTTTGGAACTTCTCCGCCCGAGCTCTGCCCCACCAGCCTGCTGGGGTGGGTGATTTGGGAGACCACCCGCCCTTCCTGCCATGGGGCCCGTGGGACCCTCCGCGGCAGCTCTCCGACCTGCACGGCAGGACCTGCGGGAGAGGGGACAGGGTCCTGGCCACCCTGGGAGGGCTGGGGGACCAGGGCTTGGGGAGGAGAAGGGAGGGAGACATGGCTCAGGGGACAAGGGGACTTGGAGGGCTGTAGACAAGGAGGGACACGGAGATGAGAACATGCAGAGGTGGGAACACGAGGGGACAGAGTTGATGAACATTCCCAGGGGGTGCCCCAAGCGTGGCACTGCATCCAGAAGGGGACACTCATGTCCTGGATGGGATGCCCAGGGAACATGGAGGGTGGGTACAGGGATTGTCCCAGGGTGTAGAGATGGGGGACACCCAGGTATGCTGGTGTACCCAGGAAGGGACATCCAGCAAGCCCGGGCTGGGAGGGGTGTCCAGGGGATGGGGATGCCCAGTAGGAGAATACATCTGGGTGGGGAAGCTCAGGAGGTATCAGAGACAGTGGCATGTCCTGGAGGGGACACACGGGGGACATGGGTGGCAGATAAAGTGATGCATCCCAGAGGGGGCCATGCAGGCGGAAGGGGGCTCAGAAATGCCATCACACCCGGAGGAAAGATTGGAGGTGGGGGGCGGTCAGCATATCCTGGAGGAGACATGCAGGGAAAAGGAGGGGCTGGAATGGGGACACATCTCAGAGGGCAAACCCAGGGGACAGAGCCGGGATGGGGACACCACTGAATGGGAGGTGGAAAACTGATGCAGGGACACCTTTGGAGGCGACAGTCAGGGGACACGGAAGGTGGCCGCTACGGGGACACATCCCAAGGGGACGTAGAGGGCTGCTATGAGGACATCTGTGGGACATGCAGGGAACGGGGGAGCCGAGATGGGGACACATCCAGAGGGGGATATAGGCGGCTGCTATGCGGCCACCTCCGGAGAGGGAACACGGCGGGGGCTGCTGCGGGGACAGCGCGGTGGAGGGCGCGGGGCCGGAGGCGGACGCGGAGCTGAGGGGCCGGTGCGGGGCCAGGGCAGGTGCGGAGCCGGGGCTGCGGGGCCG
>VZTB01014232.1:56956-73212 GCA_013397245.1 Thryothorus ludovicianus | reverse complement strand
CAGCCACTGCTACCACCCCCCCTCCCCCCAGCCAGTGCAGGACCCCCACACCAGAGCCAGCCCCTCCAGCCAGCCCCAAACCCTCCCGATTCCAGTACCAGGCTGCCCAGCCAGTACAGGGCCTCCAGCTGGGGTTGGAGGCCCCCAGCCTGCACAGTGTTCCCTTTAGCCCCCAGTCCTCAGCTGGTTCCCAGCCAGTCCCAGAGTCCCTGCAGATTGTCCTGGTGCTCCCAGCCACTGCCAGGACCCACACCATTATCAGAGCCCCCCAGCTGAGACTGAAGCCCCAAACCAGCACCACTGTCCCAGCTGGAACAAAGCTCCAGACGATGCCAGGGCTGGTGCTGGCTGTGGGAGCCTGGCTGTGGATGGGTTCCAAGGGGATGTGCTGAAACCAAGGAGTGCTGGTGCCTGCAGCACTGGGGACATGGGGCAATTCTGGACTGTCCCCAGTGGTGGGTGATGTCACCCAAGGGTTCTGTGGGGTCCCCACCCTCAGGAATACCAGAACCAGGAGTCCCTCTCTGCTCTGATTTTGGGGGATGCTGCAAGGCTGTGTTCCCTCCTGGAGGTAATGGAACGATTTTAGGGAGACAAGCCCCAGTAAATTCCTGTTTGTTTTGTTGCAGTGGGATCAGGAGAGAGCAGCATAGGGGTGACACAGCTCATGGGGGAAGGCAGCACAGCCACAGGTACCCCCAGGAGGGGCTGTCCTGAAGGGCACAGAGGCCCCAGCCTCAGGTGATGGATGCACCAACCATCACAGAGGGGAGACGATTCCCTCAGGACTGAGGGTGGGACACAGACCTGGAGACCACCAGCCCCAGCTCTTTCTGCTGGGGGTGCCCAGGGCTGTCCTTGGAGAGGTGCTCAGGTGCCCTGTGGAGGGCAATGGGCAACCTCTGCCCATGTCTGGCCAGGGGCCAGGGGCTCAGCTGAGTGACCCGTGCTCCAGAGAGGGGAGGATGCAGGTTCTTCCATGGCCCCAGCTCATCCCAGAGGTCAGCAGCCCTGCAAAGGCCCTGGAGCTCCCCCAAAACAGCAAGCTGAGGGCCCTAAACACTCAATTCACATCCCTCACCCTCCTCCAGGACAACCTTTTTGGACCTTTTTGGCCCATTTTGTGTTACCATCCCAAGTCCCTCTGCAGCTCAGGCTGTTACCCCCAGCACTGGCAGAGCCGTCAGGAACTGAAACCTGAGAGGCAGCTGCACCTCAGCCGGGTTTGAGCAGAGGATGTGCTGAGGGTCAGGCTCAGACTGGGGGCTCAAAGCCCCCCCAGGCCTGTGATGGGTGCTCACACACACAGGAACATCTCCCACAGGGCTCTGGGGGCTGCACAGGCCCCAGGAAGCATCTCCTCAACCACACTCAGGGGGTTCCTGGCTGGCAAATGGTCCTTTTGAGGCAGATCAGCATGTGCTAGGCAGGGCTCCCAAACTGGCACCTGCTGCCCTTGGACTGCCTCCATGTAATGAAGGGAGCAACTGCAGCATCAGGTGTAGCAGAGATGATCCAGCACCTGCTTGTCTCCTCAGGAGCTCTGAGACTGCCAGCCCGAGGGGGACAGTCCTTCCTAGTGCCCTTCTGGTGGTCCTCAGCACCACAGGGACAAAGAGGTGCTCAGCCAGGGTGGATCCACACCCAGTACCAGGGAACAGCTGTTCTAGGGGAAGGTGTCCCTGTCTTGGGCAGGAGGTTGGAACTGGATGATCTTTAATGTCCCTCCCAATCCAAACCTTTCTAAGATTCTGTATCTCCAGCCTGAACACCAGATCCAAGGCCTACAGGGTCCCCAAGGGGCCATGAAGCAGCTGCTTCAGTCCCTCACACCAGGGACTCCTGGTGTAAGTGAGCATGAAGAGGGGGCAGGTGGCACTTGGGGGCTCCTCTCCCCTCCCTGGAAGGGCCAGGCTTGGTGAAAGACAACTGCTGATCTCCCAGGTCAGCTCAGTACCTTGGGGCATCCCAGTCTCCACAGGGGTCACCCTGGAGCTCTGGTCACACAGGCCAAGGGTCTGGAGGGGCCATTCCTCTGTCCCCAGGGCACCTCTTTGCCCTCTGAGGAGCAGAGCTGGTCCCTCCCTCCAGGAGGCCAAGCACACCAGGACAGTGGCTGGTGGGTGCTCCAAGCCCCCCTTAGCCAGGGATCACCTTCTTGCTGGGACATCTCCACGGCAGAACCCCAAGCCCAGTGGGGTCCAGCTCCTGAGCTCCTGCCATAGTTTTGATCAACCCTTCATTACAGGGGCTGCAGCGGGTAAAGAACTGGAGTTTGGCTATTGGAATTTGCACTGAAGGATTTAGCTCAGGAGGAATCTCTGAAGCCTGGCGTGTCCCAAGTCCCTGCTCCCACTACATGATCCCTTCAAGCCTTCCCTTTGAGCCTGGAGTGAGGGAGGGATTGTTCTTCACTCAGTGACTGAACATCTCCAAGGACAGACTCCACTCCTCTGGGTGCCTGGGCCAGGGCTGTCCCACCCTCCTGGGCCCTGAGCCTTTCGTTTCCCCAACCTGCACCAGGAACCACAAAAGGGTTGGCTCTATTCTGCTTGGAACTGCCCTTCAAGAAGCCACAGGCTGCTTTTAGACACTCCAGAACACCCCCTTAGCCAGCTCAGCCCATTCCTGACCTCCATCCCTTGGCCCCATACCCAGGAGAGGTCAACAGGCTCCTACCAACTGTTCTCCAGTTTCTCCACACCCCTCCTTGCTGGGAGCTTCCCAGTGCCTGCTGACCACACTCCTCTGGCAAACCACAGGTGGGGTGATGTTCTGGGGCTGGACAAACTGCTGTCCCCCCTTCATGGTGGTGCCCATTGCCCACAGACCCCTTCCAGCAAAGCTTCCTCCACCCAATCCCTACTGCTCTGCTCCTGCCTCCAGACACATTCTACCCACAGTAAGGCAGAGCAGGATCTCATCCCTCCATTTTATTTCAGAGTTTAAAAGTTTGTAAAAAAAACCCCAAACAAGTTAGAATCACCTGAAAATACTCAAAGACAACCCCCAGACCACGTGAGGAACACAAATCTCATCCCCATGACCTTCCTCTCCTAAGGTTTTGCAGCTCTGGGGACCATGTGAGAGGAGAAAGAGGCTCTGCTCTCCCTCTGGAAGGGCAAAGAGCACATTACCATTGAAGAGAGACTTGCAGAGGCACCACTGTGTCAGCCTCTGTGAGGACTTAGAGGAAGCTGCTGGCTCCAAACAGGGCCAGCAGAGAGGAGGGAAGATCACAGCCAAGGACAGCAAAGTCACAGCATCCCCATCAATTCCCAACGAGAGCTGCCCAGGCTGCCAGTGCAGTCCTCACTCCTTGACGTGTCCCCTGGTCCTGACATGGAGGGTGCCTTGGAAAATCCCTTCCCAGCTCCCACTGAGGGTCCAGAGAGCAGCCTGGAGGTGGCTTTAGGTGCCAAACAATGTCCCAAACATGGGGAAAGAGGCTCCTCTGCTCTCTGTGCAGCAGTTCCTGCAGTTCTTGTCCTCTCAGCCTGACCAGGCCAGCTCTGACTCCTTCAGCACCGAGCAGAGCTGGGACTCACCTGCTGTCCCTCACCCTGACATGTGTCTGCTGGAGCAAGTACCTGGAATCCTGTGGCCCTGGACACCTGGGAGCAGCTGCACATCCCAGTCTGATTCTGAGGAGCTCCTGCTGGAGCTGTGAGCATCCTCTGGGCTCTGGGGAGCAGGCAGGAGGAGTCTGGGGCTCTGCACCCCCTGTGCCCTGCCTGGGGACGTCGGGAGCTCCAGGGGCTGTTTCCTCTGCTGCCCTGACACAAAGTGAGCAGCAACATCTGGCTTCAGCCACAGGCAATGAGGGAGAGGGCAGGCAGCCAGCAGGGCAGCTGGTCCTGCTCACTGTCTCCAGAACAGGCCTGTTCCCAATTCTGGGTGTATTGTCACTGTCCCCTCCACACTGCTTCCCTTGGGATCTCTCCCTGCTCCAGCCATGCCTGCTGACAGTTCTGGCTGCAGCTGCCTCCCCAGGATCAAAATCTCTGGGAGCTCCTGGGGATCCTGGCTGGGAAACAGGGTCCCCAGGGCTCTCTCACAGGCACAGACCCAAAGCAAGGGAGCTGTGAGGTCTGCTGGAGAGCTCTGTGCCCAGGGGCAGGCTGCCAGCCCCCACCACGCTGGGCAGGCCTGGCTCAGGCACCTGCCCTGCACCCTGTGCCCCCATCCTGCCACCCACCAGCTCCATCTGCTCACCCGTGGGGGAGAGGCCACAACTCAGCTCCAGCCTGGGCCTCTTTCCCACCTGGGAGCTCTGTCTGGAGCACAGCTGGCGCTTCCTGGAGGCAGGCTGTGTTTGGGGAGGGTGGCTGACAGACCCAGGCTGTGCATGAGGTTCAGATGAAGAAGTCATTCCCTCTCTGACAGGAGCAGGTGCTGCACAAGGCCCCCAGCCCAGCTTAGGAGCCAAGCCTAAACCTGAAGCCCCCATCCCAGCCTCCCCCATGGTGCCCTGGGCAGCACAGACCCTTCTGCTGAGTCCTGCTCCCCTGGGTGGTTGCAGGGAGCTCTGCTTTGACAAGTCCTCTCCTCTTCTGGGACCTCTGACCTCGTCCCCAGGCAGGCAGGGGGAACATCCCTTGGTCTTCAGGCCATGATCCAGCTCTGTATTTGTTACCAGTTCCACAGCACCCTGTTCAGGCTGCTCCTCTTCCTTTCCCACCTCTCCTGGCAGCAGCTTTTTCCAGTGGATTCCTCCAGTGCTGTGTGCTTGAGGCACTACACGCTCATCTGCCAGGCAGGACCAGGGCACCCTGAGAGGAACCATCAGTTAATGTTCACCCAGCCCCAGCAACACCTCCCCAGGGAGAGGAGGCCTCTCTTGCAGTGCAGGCTGTTTGCAGCCCTTGCTCAGGAGCAGGGAAGCAGTTTTAGCCTGGTGAGGCTCCAAATGACTCTGCTGCTGCCAGAGATGGGCAGCACAAGGGATCTCAGCCTCCTCAGCCCAGGGCCCAGGCACAGGGGAACTACAGAGCAGCAGGGTTTGAGTCACACGCAGGGACAGAAGAGGTGGGCTCAGCTGCCCTTTCTAGTTTAGGAGGCACTAGGAGTCCATGGGGAGTTCCCCAAAGGAGGAAACCCATGGAAATGCAGGAATATCTCCCACAGTTTGTGAAAGCTTTGCCTGGCAGGTGCTAAGCTGGTCCTGCTTCAGCTTCTGATTCCCAGGCACAAGGACCCCATTCTGTAAATGTGCCATGCAGCACCCTGCTGCCTTTGGGCCCCAGGAGTTCTCAGATTCCCAGACTTACTTGGCTGAGCCCTCCACAAAGCTGTTGGTGAGCTGGGAGATGACACGATCCACAGGGATGTACTGGGAGTCGTCCTGGGCAAACTGCTGGTGCTGGGGGCTCTGGAGATGCTGGAAGGTGGCAGAGGCCCTTTAACAACACTTAAAGCTCTGTCAGGAAGGGAATTTGCAATAATAGGCACTTCCCACAGCCTAACAGAGCAGAGGGCAAAGGGACAGAACCAATGTCTGGCAGGTTTGGGAGCACAGTGTCCTGTTCCCTGCTCCTGTTGATGAGGAGGCTGTGTGTGGATCCAAGACCAGCCCACAGCCCCCCCAGCAGCAGGAAACAGACTCCACCACCATTGTCTGGCACTAACAGTTGGGCTCTGAAAGCCCCCTTGCTTGGCACCTTCCAGGAGATTAAAAAACTCCTCCCACCTTTTCAATCCACCTGTGCCCCACGGCTGCCATGGTGAAGGTGATCCTTCACCTTATGGATCATGCAATAGGTGATCCTTGAGGCTCTTACACCCCAAGAGAGGAGCAGGTTGTGCTCCTACCTTCAAACCCACTGTGCTCTGGGCACACAGAAACACCATGTTCCCATCTCAGACCCTGCTGGACGCAGCAATTCCTCCTGGAGGAATTCATAGTGCTAACAGGCATGACATGATTAATGAAGCCCCTGAGTGCCCCCCATAACTCCTGCAAGGAACCAGGTCCCAGGGGAACCTTTACCTTCTGCAGCTCTTCAAAGGTCTCTTGGCAGCACTCACAAAACCCCCTCCTCTTCCTGGGCACGGTGACGTGTGTGGAGTGGGGGCTCTTCCCCCCGGCGCTGGGCAGGGCACAGCCCTCAGCACGCCTGCAAGGGACAGCACGGGGGTCACCCTGCCTGGCAGCACCAGCAGGGACCCAGCACGGGGCTCCTTGTGCCCACATCCAAAGGCAGAAGGTTCCCAGACCCCAGGAAACAGCAGTAAGCAGAGGTGGGGTTAAAACACCTGCACAGAAGGAGCTACAGCCTACCTGGCTTGGCAGGAATTGGAGAGGCTTTTCAGAGGCTCAAATGGGCTGGAGCTTTTGGGTGACAGGAAGTTGAGGTCAGGAAAGCTTTGGAACTCATGATGGAAGGGCCGGAATTGCCTGAAAGCAGCAAATCAGGACATCAGACTCATGGCAGGGCAGGCAAGACTTCAGAGCTGTCCCTCCTGTAGCCTGGAGGGGCTCAAGGTGCCACCTCATTTATGGTGTGCTCTCCTGTGGCTGTGCCAGAGCTCCCATTTCTCACTGGAAGTGTTAAACCCAGTCCCCAGTAACAGCCCCGATGTTTTGGACAGAAGGCAAGTTTGCCTGATCAGCCCAAATTCCACCTTTTGCCCCAGGGGAGAGCAGTGCAGTATTTCCAGTGACCCCACATCATAGGAGAATTTTGATTCCCAGGCCACATCTCTCCCCTCACACTTCATTGCACGTAAACCCCAATATTTGACTCTCAATTGAAATGCCTTAAATGTTGCCTTTGGAATAATTAATTGGCCCTGTGGATGCTGGTAGAGTTACAGACTCCTCAGAAACACCACAGGGATCAGGTCCCCTGTCCCCAAGGCTGTCATCAAGTTACAAGCCCTGACCTCCTGTGCTTCAATCTCATTCCTCACTGCTGAGGGCTTGGGTGGATTAAGTGACCTGCTGAGGATCACACATGGAATCTGAGCAAGGAAGGAAACTGCTGTCAAGTCTCGTTTAACACCTTTTTTCTCCCTGACACACAAGATACCTGGATTGTTTCTCTCAACTCCATCTACCTCCCTCTAGGAGAGAGTCAACTTCCCAGTGTGGAACAGAGTCTGCCCAGGAGCCAGGCTCTGCCTCATGGGCAGATTAGTCCCTAGGAATGAAACCAGTGAAGGAGAGACCCCAAGGTTTTAGGGTAGGATATTTAGAAAGCTCTCATTTACCTGCTCTGGTCTTCAACTTTCAGAAAAGGGGGCTTCAATTTTCCTGCCAGAGAAAAACCTGGTTAATTTTCTGGGCCAAATTCCCTACTTAGTCAGTCAATCCCAACAGAACTGGGCTCCAAAGCTGAATGCATCAGAACTTCTGGCACTGGTGAATGCCAAGTGGTGGCCAGGCACAGCCAAAACAGCTCCTTAGGTGATCTTCAACAGCCCTGGCCCCAAGTGTGCAGTGGGGTGACCAACCATGGGATATTTCCACCTTTGAAAGAGTATTCAGCCATTCCCTCACATCTTTAATGCCTCAGTCTTACAGACACTGGCCTAACCCTGAGCCTTCTGACTCCAGTCCCAAGAACTGTCATGCAAACCCCCCACAATGTGCCTCTGAGTATGAGGAGGGAACTCAGGAACTGCAGCAGCTGCTGCGCTGGCTCAGAGCTCTGCAACCACTTCCAGCACCTTTTCCTCCATTCACTCTGCCTCTAGTGCAGAACCTGGCTCATCACCCTGGCTCAGGTCAGGATGGTGATGGCAAAGCACAAAGAGATGCTGGAGATAAACCAAGCTGGCACCAGGACACTACTCGAGAGCAGTATCTGGCCTCTGCACAGTTCCTGAGCAGGGCAAACAGCAGCTTTGCTTCCTATGGAGGAATAAAATAGATGAAGAGAGCAAAAGAGTCTCAGCAGTGAATTGAGGGAAAAGGTTTTCAAAGCCAGGCTGGGGGGGGTGGGTTCCAAGGTCCCTCCTGTCCTGCAGGTACGTTCCACTCACATTACGCTCACCTTGGAAACTTGAGTCCTGGTCTGGCTAAGAAACAAATAAACACCAAGGTGTTCCCACAGGGCATCTGCCTGACCCTGAAACCAAGCCTCTCCTGCCTCCCCTCATGGCCTCTGAAGGGCGAGGAGTTTTGTTTTCTTGTGATTCTGGCACTCAATTCTATTTTTTCCAAAGATATTTCACCCTCCTTCCCCAGAAAGGCTGAGCCCACCTGTCCTCACCAGCCTCACCCTCTGCTTGCCTCAAATGTGCTGCTACGTCACTGAAGTTGCTATTTCAGTACAGGATCAAGTTTTTTCCATGCAAACACTGCCAAATGCTCAGCACTTCTGAGAGAGGCCATGTGCAAGCCCCAGATCCAGCTCAGATGGGTGCACAGGTCCTGAGCAATCCTGCCAGTGATAAAAGGCTCCGATGCCACCACTGCGAGACCCCAGACCAGGCTCAGAGCGTGCACACATCTCAGAGCCTGCAGGCACAATCTGCCACACCCAACAGCTTCTCCAGCCTTTCTCCAGCACCTTCCCCACACCCCAAGCTGGGAAATAACCCCCCAGTGCCTCACACACAACCCAGGTTGGAGCCTGCTCCAAACCATCCCTGAGCGTTCACTCTCCAAATGCACGGAGTCAAACAAGTCGCAGATCGACTGACGTCACCCGTGCCAATTTCAGCACCACAATTGGCTCTTGTCTAATTGCAGATGAGAACCTGGCTGCTCCCCCTCCCTCCCTCCCTCCTCCCCGGGAAGCGCCATCCCCGGATCGGTGTCTCAGCAGCACATCTCAGCCCAACAGAAGTGAGTGGGCTGGGAGGAACACGCTCTTCTCTGCAGGATGCACTATTCCTCAAACCTCCTTTAAGCTGCTGGATTCAATGTGCAGCAGCACTGTTCTCAGGTGCCTTGGGATTCTGGGAGCTGGCAGCAAAGGATTTTTAGGATTTTTAAACACAGTGTGAAATCAAAGGTCCTCAGCTGCCCTGGGAGGCTGCAGCCAGACTCCAACAAGGAGCAACAGAACAAGGGGAACTGCCTAAAGAGTTGGCATATTTTGGGATTGCCTGAGGTTTTGATGTATTTCAGATTCTAAATGAGGCTTCTCCAAGCAGCTCCACATCTGAGCATAAACAGCAGCACAACTTCCAGGCCTACCTTTGCGAATTTTGGATCTGGAGGCAGGACATTTCACCTAGAGAAGAAAGGGACATATTCAGCATGGGAGCAGGACAAGCAGAGCTGCAATTATTGATCCCAGAGCAGTAGCAGCCTCACCCACCACTTCAGAGCTCCTGTACCACCCAGAGCATCTCCCCTCACTTTGTCTCCTGAGTTACCCAGGGTTAGCTGAAATACAACACAAAGGCTGCTACACCCTGTCCCTACATCCCACCTTCCCTCTGACCTCTCCAGTGCATGAACCGATTCTTCAGTGATCCTGTGTACCAGCAATATCATCATCTGCTTTGCTAGTATGTGTGGGTTTTGCTTTCCCTACTAAATCATATTTATCTCAATTCATCAGTTTTCTCACTTCTCTCCCAGTTCTCTTCCCAACCCAGGGGGATCCCAGAGAGTGGCTGTGTGGGGCTGAGTTGCCATCTGGGGTTAAATCTTGACCCTTAGTCCCTTAGGGTCAAAGTCAGTATTAGTTGTGCTATGGATCCTGATACTTATCAACAGCTGCCTCATTCTCATCTGGATTTATCCCCAACTTTATAAAAGGAAAAATTCCTTGAATTTTTTCATCTTCATCACTAACACAAGCACCAGATTGAACCCAGCACCCCCCTCACTGGCCCACTGGCACTGAAGTTGCTACAAGAACTGTCCAAAGCTGCTCAGGAACCTTGAATTCCTGAAACAGGCTGAAGTTGTTACCTCTGTTTTCTGGCACTGCTTCCTTGCTCCCGAGATGGCTCGCAGCAGCTGCTGGGCATAGGACAACATTTCTGTGCAGGTGGGAAGTCAAGGAGCCAAAGCTCAGCCAGGGAAGGGAGCTGTTCCCCTCGGAATGCAGCACACTCCCCATGGCACTGGGAAAAGCTAGAGCCTGCAACCCCTGGCAGAGCATCTCCCCCAGGGAATGAAGCCAAGAGAACATTTTGAGGGACAACCCCCTTGTTTGCTCTCTAGCAGAGCTGGAGGCTGCTGGGGCTCTGCAGGAAGGAGACACTGGCAGGAGCTCTGCAGCACACAGAGCAGAGCCCAGGGACATGATCCAGACAGGCTCAGCCACAGCTGTATGTCACTGTCATCAGACACTCAGGAACCTTTTACTCCAGACCTATTATTAGTATCAGAGTTCTACCATTTGTCTTCCCTCTCACCCTGTCCCCATCTATCATGGGGATGGGAGGTGCCTTCCAGAACAGGTCCTCAAACACCAGCACTTCCTAATTAAACCCGACCAAATCCTGCCCTTATCATGATTGTACTTCCAGGTTAATTAGTAGAAATGGTCTTTTGGAACAAATTGATTTACTGACCAAGATATTGACATTTCTTAATGTTCCACCTTCAGTACATTACAACATACCCTGTGTTTGCTGTTGCAAATGTGACAGTGGCACGTTCTGTAAACACAAATCTGGTGTTTGAGGGCAGACCCGGCCTCAGCCAGGATGGTATCACTCCAGGATATTTGCTTGCAATTTCTTCCTTCTGTTCTACTCCTTACATCACTTCTGCTCCACCTGTCTCCAAAATCCCTCATTAGCAGCAGCCTCCTTGTATCCCACAGGGAAGGATACCATCCACATGCAGGATCTGGACTCCCCACAGGCGAGCGTTGGCGAGGATGCTGCTGCCACTGCAGGTGTCCTGTACAGAGAGGTTTGGCAAAGCTGAGCTCAGAGCACAGCCACGTGCAGCTCCAAACTGAGCTCAGGGCCCTTCCTGCTGCCCAACTGACAGAGCACTGCAGGGCTGTTTTTGAAATCAGGGCACCGCAGTAAAGGATTGAGCTCCTGCTTTGTCCATCCCAAATTAACAGCAGCATCTCGGACAAATGTTCAATCCCTGCTACAGCATGAGCTTCTGAGTGGGCACTGAGATTCATCTGGCCACTTGTGACCTCAGGGAAAGGACTGCAGGGGAGCCTTTTGCCCCAGCTACACTGCTTTAGTTCTTCTTAGACTAAAAATTCATCTACCAACAGGCCTAGTGTTAATAATTCTCTTGTGTTGAGCACCCAGATGGCTGGGACAGGTCTTAGAGGTACAACACTGGATAACATGGCTCCATAAACACCAGTGACCAGGAGCACTGTACAACATTCTGCAGGCCACAAGCAACTGCTTTGTGCCTTTCCCAGCCCCAGGATCTGCTCTGTCAGCAGGGCAGGGGCTCTGCAGGAAGGCTGGCACTGGTTCTGCTCTGCTCAGCAGAACTCTGAGCACACCCAGCCCCAGCAGAGCCTGTCCAAGGCTGCTCACCTGGTTCTTCATGGCCTTGTGCAGCAGCTCCTTTCCCCGGCTCAGCAGCGCCTGCAGAGAGAGGAGACATGAACAGGTCAAGGCAAAGAGCTGGAGAGCAACAATCCCTGGGGATCCCCACACTCTGCTGGGCTCATCTCTGCCAGTGCAGAGAGCCTTTCCAGGGAATGCAAATTGCACAAAGGACCACTCAACTGCACCACCAGCACCAGCCAAGGCTTGGAATTATCGACCAGCAGCAAAATGAAGGCTCCAGAATGAGCCAAGAGGAAGCAGCAATTTAGCTTGGAAACTGCCTGCTGCATCATGGAATTTTTCAGGCTGGAAAAGCCCTGAAAGGTCATCAAGTCCACCCCTTCCCCAGCAAGGCCAAGGTCACTATTGACCCCTGTCCCCAGGTGCCATATTCTCAGTTTTTAAATCCCTCCAGGGATGGGGACTCCACCACTGTCCTGGGCAGCTGTGCCAGGGTTGGACAACCCTTTCCATGAGGGAGTTTTCCCTAATATCTAATCTAAATCTGCTCAGTACAACTTGAGGCTGTTTCCTCTTGTCTTGTCATTTATTACCTGGGAGAAGTGACCAAGCCCTGTGTGTCAGACAGATCAGGTCCCCCTGAGCCCCCTGTTCTCCAGGCACCCCAACATGCTGGCCAGGGTTAGGAACACCCTGGGGACTGAGTCTTATTTTCAAGCCAACAGTCTCAGCAGATTGGTTCAGCTCTTTATAAGACAAGGGACAGTGCTGGGAGCCAGGACAAGAGACAAAAACTGGGAGAAACCTCTGCAGCTCAGCTTTCCCACTGCAGGTGGTTCAGCTCCAGCTGGCAGAGATTCTCCAAGTCTGCACTGGGGCAGCTTCCAGTCACAGCTTCCAGCAGCTCAAGGTGAGATGTTGGAGTTTGGCCACAAACATTTGTGAGCAGAAAGCCCAGCTCCAACAGGCAAATGGGACCAGGAGAAGCCTTTTCCTGCAGGAGGCCCTCACACATCTCCTCCCAGGGAACAGGATCTTGCCCTGCATCTGTGGGTACCCAGAGACTGCAATGGTTTTCACTGGTCTACATTTCTCTGGCTTTTCTCATCACACCTCTGCCTGTTCCCTCAGGAAGCCAGCCAAGGCCTCCACTCCTCTGCCATTCCAGCAGATTTCCTTGATTACAGCCCAAAGCTGTGACATGCACGTTTGAGCAGACTATGACGGCAGACACAAGGAACAAGAGTATGAACAGGGACAGCCAGGGTAACAGGAACAGAGCAGGGATAAAAACCACATAGAATATTTGCTCAGAGCAAAAAAAAAAAAAAACTGGCCCCAGATTTTACCCTTCAGATCCCTTGGGCCAAAACCTTGGCAGCTCTTACAGTGTATGGTGGCTTCTGGCGAGGTCTGGGTGGGTTCCCTTTGGGGGCAGCAGGCACTAAGCTCGTGGATTTTGTGCCTTCTGCAGTTGGGCTGCTCTGCTTCTCCTCACGAGTCCTGGCCTGGCCCCGCTTGGCCTCTCTGCTGCTGGACACCACGCAGGTGACTTCTTTGCTGAGGAAGCTTTCGGTCACCTGCAGCGAGACAGAACAGAGCAGCTCTGTGGGTGTCTGACCCTGAGCTCACAGAGCCCTGCTGAACCAAGCTACTGCCCCAGCCCAACCCCCACACAGCAGGGGGCTGCTGGAAGCAATCCCATTCCTTCTGTCATTCCACACTGCTGTCTCCAAAAGGAGATCCTGTGATGCCCTAGTGTCTTGGGCTGCAGTGCAAGATGTAAGCAGAAGTATGGATTCTATCACCAGATGTTGAAATCAGGTGGGGCAGTTTGTTTATCTCTTCCATGACCCAGCCTCCATCCAGGGAGAGATCTGCTAATGGGCCAGTGAGTCTCACTTCCCAGAGGAAGACTAGACCCACCTACACCACCACTGGACCTTATGAGGAAAATTACACCTTTCTCCAGGATCACTGCTCCAACAGAACCACATCTGCCACTCCAGGAGCCACCATCAAATGGGACTGCTACCAACACCCTGACCCACAGGGTGTCAGGCTGTATTCTGACTCCATCAGTGGCTTTTGTTCTGTATTATTGCATTTTTATTTTAATTTTCCTAATAAAGAACTGTTATTCCTATTCCCATATCTTTGCCTGAGAACCTTTTAATTACAATAACTCAGAGAGAAGGGGTTTCCATTTTCCATTTCAAGGGAGGCTCCTGCCTTCCTTAGCAGACACCTGTCTTTTCAAACCCAGACACCTAGAGATCCACTGCAAATAGTCACCAGAACTTCAGATCCAGACATCCACGGCTCTGTCACCAACACCTACTCCTCACACAGTGCTTTCAAAAAAACCCAGCAGCTGAGGAAAAGGCTCTGGATTCCATGGATCAGTCTAGAGGAGATCTGTCCTCAGGACAACATAACAAGTTTTAGAAAAGGAAAGAAAGCGAACAACTGGGCAAGCAGCTCCACAGAGAACAGGGCAGGAGGGAACCAGCGAGATAAAACACACACACACCTTTGCACAGGAGCTACCAGACCAAGAAAGAGGTGGAAAGCCAAAAGTAGGGACACTAATGGTATTGTAAGCCAGTAATGACTTGGTTTCTCAGAATCTGTGCAGGAGGAGGAGGGTCACGGGGCTCAGGTGTGAAGCCCTCAGGAAGACAAAGACCTGGGCAGCCCAAAATCGCAGCTGCTTAACAAGCTGGTTCTGCTCCATTGCAGAATCCCTGGAGGTGGAGCTTCCCAAAGCACGAAGTGGGTGCGAAGTGCCACAAGGGTCACTGCAGGCTGCACGAAAGCACAGAGGAGAGGAAATCACAACCTCCCTGTCTAAATGACACTCAGAGTGTCACCAGCCTCATGCCAAGTTCAAGCCACAGGACGTCCTTACCTGTGTCCTGAACTACACACGGAACCTGGCCTTGGATAGTGCTGCCAAAGAGCTGCTTTACAGACACCAGCCCTGGTGTAGCTCAGTCTCTCTACAGAAGCAAGAGGAACAAGAGCTCCACTGCCAGTGGACCTCATTTCAGAGAGGGAGGGCCAGGGTGGTGTTTGATAGGAGCCAGAAGGATGGTCAAAATCTAAATTGATTTCTAAGTAACACAGCTGCTGCATAGAGAAGTGCGTGCCTGCTGGGAGCACAGGATTCTCAGACTTGAGGATGCCCAGCTAGGAAAGAGATGTCCCAAGTGTGGGGGGCACATCCAGGGGAGGGCAGAGAGAAACCAGCAAGTTCAGGACAAAGGTGCAGTTCATGAAAGTGCAAGTCACCTTCCCCACATGTCTGTGCAGCAGGGCTGAAGGGATACAGCATCAGCAAGAATTAAAAGATTTTACACTTGTGTAGGATTTAAGTTTTGAGGTTACATGAGAGAGAGTAAAGAGCTTGAAAACAAATAGTAACTGTTAGAACCAAACTGCGCACAAGAGTAATAAGGAGAGTGAAAGATGAACAACCAGGTACAAACCATGATCAGCTCCAGCTTGAGGGACTGAGGCGATGCTACTTTTTGAAGAGTTTTGGGACAGGATATTAGGAATTAATGAGGAATATGCAGCAAGGAAGCCTGGAGGCCATGAAGGATGCCACAGGGATCCACCCAAATAACGGCTTCCCAGGGAAATGGGTCCAGATGGCTTTTCAGGGAAAACCATAAGAAAAGCACACAGCTCCATGATAAGAACCTTGGTTGGCATTTCCCTATTCTACCCTGTGTTGAATTCCATTCGGAAGTCCCACAACTTCCCTAAAAAATTAAACTTGCCACAGGCTGTTTCAGCGATGAGGGGGAACCACTCACCAGTTACAAGCACCTGGATAATCAGTCCCTGGCCAGGCAACCATTCCATTTATCGCGGGGTGATGGGGCACCCACCACCATCCATGGCAGGTGCCCCTAGGAGCGGAGGTCAGCTCCACCCCCGGGAAGCGCTCCCAGGACGAAGTGACCATGACCCCTGACCTCCTGGAAGGGAGCTGGTCACCACCGGCTGGCACCCGCTCCCACGGTGGCCGCCAGCACCGGCCGGACCAGGCAGCCGGGAAGCACCGGAGGAAAAAGCTGTTCCCGAGCCGGACGGGGCCGTCCAGGGCCCCCGAGGGGCCGGAGCGCGGGGATGGGGGCGGCCTCCACCGGGGCCCAGGGCTCCGGCTGCCGGGGAGGGAATCGACCCACCGGAAAATCACGAAAATCAGGAAACATTAAAACATTGGCAGAGACAGAGAAGGGGTGAGGCCCCCCTAGAGCCCCCCCAGGGCCAGGGACCCCGCAGTCCCGGGTCACCCCCAGTGCCGGGGCCTCTCCCGGCCCTCAGACCCCGGCCCGCGCTCACCCCACCGAGCCGCCCGATGGCCTCCGCCAGGTCTCGGGCGCTGCGGCCGCTCGGCAGGTCCAGGTAGAAGGACTGTCCGCGGAGGGGCCGCGGGGAGGCCGTGCCGGCCATGGCCGTGCCGGGGCTCCGAGCCCGCCGCTTGTCCGTGTTTAAATTCCGCCGCCCGCCCCGCCCCGCCTCGCACGGCGGCCGCGCAGGGACGCGCCGCTCCCCGCGAAATCGCTCTCCGGTGGAGAGAGAAGCTGTGCCAAGGGCGCGGGTGGTGCAGCGGCCGCACGGGGCACACCGAGCACTCCGGGCCGCCCGCCCGGTCCCGCCGCTCNCCGCCGCGGCCGCCGTCCCCCCCCACCCTGAAATCCCAAGATGGCGGCGCCCGGCGGCGCGGGCGCGGCCCCGATGCCGATCCCGATGCCGATCCCGGCCCCCGTCCTGATCCCGGACCCGCCGCCCTTCCCCGCCTGGCTCGCAGCGCGCCTGGACGCGCTGGGGCTGGA
>VZTB01014232.1:27815-56321 GCA_013397245.1 Thryothorus ludovicianus | reverse complement strand
GACGCGCTGGGGCTGGACCGCGCCGTGTATGGCGCCTACATCGAGGGGCTGCTGCGGGAGGAGGAGAGCGACGAGGAGCGGCTGGAGGCGCTGCGGGCCGTCCTGGCCGCCTGCCTGGTGAGGGGCGGGGGTCCCTCCGAGCGGGGTCTCGCCGTCCGGTCCACGCCGATGAGCGCACCGTGCTCCCGCCGGGGCTCCCCGGCAGCCCTCAAGGCCACGGGGGGCTCCGTGGGAGCGGCGGGAGCACAGGCGGGGCGGCTCCCCGGAGCCCCTGCCCGGATTTCCCCCTTACTGGGACACACACACACATCCAGGGGCTTTTTTTGCCCCACTCGCGACCCTTGCGGGGTTTTCGGTGCTTGTTTGGGGGTGTTGTCGGCTCGGGAGGGGTTTGTGCCAGCCGGGGGCTGATGGAAGGGGCAGTTCGTGGGAGCGCAGGGATCCCCTGGGTTTGTGAGGTGACTTTGAACGGGAAATCCCTGGCAGGAGCGCGCTGGGCGCTGCTCCCGAGCCTCCCGCGTTGTGTGTCAGGAACCGGATCCGGCCGGGGCTGGGACGGACAGGAACAGCCGTGGGTGAGCTTGAGGGGTGGGCAGGGCTTACCTCTGCTCCTGCCGGATTCCTGGGGGAGCGCAGGGAGGGATTTCTCTTCGGTAATCCTTCTTGTATGATTTTTACAGTGTCTGTGTATCGGAATTTTTCATAAATGGATATTTCATAATGTAAAGTGTTAAATCATGAGTAGCGCTGGTGTTGGGAACTGTCTGCTCAGTGGCTATCACTGATTTCCTCCCAAAATATCAGTGTGGGAACACAAAACCCAGAGGGACTGGGTGGGTACAATCAGCTTTTTGTTATCACAGGTATGACACCACTCCTTCTGTGCAATGACTGTGCCAATCCCGATGGGTTTCCTAAAAGTCAGAGCGCCCTCCGCTGCCGTCCCTGTCCCCTCCCCGCCCTGGGGCACAGCAGTGAGCTCCTTCAGCTGGGGCAGCTTTGAGCCTGGGAGCTGGAGAAGCAAACGGTGCACGCTGAGGGATGGAGCCAGACGTCTTTGCAGACTGCTGCTCTGCAGTAGCTGAGGTTAATTAACCTCCCTTTAATTACCAGACTTCATTCCATCCCCATCACTGTGCCAGGCCTGGGATGTGTGTCCTGTCTGAGCAGTGCTGGCTGGCCCTGCCACTGATATTCCCCTTTCCTGATATTCAGGTTTTCTGCTGTTTCTGCTCATTGCTGAGCTCCCTCTGTGCTGCTGCTGCCAGGACTGAGCAGCTGTGGGGTTCCCATGTCCCTCGAGTCCAGGGCTGCCCCAGTCACACCACAGCCTTTTCCTTCTCTGCCACAGCTGAGCTGAGCCTCGTTTGGAGTTTCTAGCTCGGTTTCATTTTTCTGCCATTTTTGTCTCTTGAAACCTCAGACTTTGAAATTACTCTTTGTAGTCTGTTCTTTTTAAATTTCTTCTTTGTTTCTTTATTTTTGGACTCTGTGTTTATTTCTGTATTGACTTTTGAAACGATGTTTTATTTGGTGAATTTGGAAGTTTTCTTGCCAAGTCTCTTCTCCTAGTTCCATACACAAATTACAGGGGATTTTTTTTGTTCACTTGTATTTCACAAACCTTATTAAAATAAGGTGACATCTCAGGTGATATCTGCTCTCCTGTCTGTGCTTCCTCAGTCCTGATGGTGTCTTGCACTAGTGAGTTTATTCAGATACCACCATTTCTAATTAAGAAACTTAAAACCGAGTTCTCTGTCCAGTTCTTCTCTTTTTACAAGTGAGGTGGATTCTGTCTTTAAACTATTTTCCACGGTTGATCTTTTTCTGTATTTACTGAACACCAAACCAACATAATTTCTTGTTTGTTTGGAAATATTTACTGGTGGCCCCTGAGCTCTGTGACCCCCCCATCAGTGGCGTTTGGCATTTGCTCCATGGAACACGAGAGAGCCAATTGGCTCCAAGGCATTCAGCACCTTCAGGTAACAGCTTTAAGCAGGGAAAAGAGCACTTGCAGAAGCACAGCTGGAGAGAGGAGTGAGGAGCTGTGAGAGGAGCAGCTCTGCAGGGTCAGTGCAGAAGAGTGAGGAGCTGTGAGAGGAGCAGCTCTGCAGGGTCAGTGCAGAAGAGTGAGAAGCTGTGAGGGGAGCAGCTCTGCAGGGTCAGTGCAGAAGAGTGAGAAGCTGTGAGAGGAGCAGCTCTGCAGGGTCAGTGCAGAAGGAGGGGCCGGAGCTGCTCCAGGCACCTTGGCTGAGATTCCCCTGAGCTGCTGTGGGGAAGGACCTTGGTGAGGCAGCAGTGTCCCTGTTGGAGCAGGATGCTGTGTCCATTGCCAATTCTAAGCCATGTTTAATGTTCCAGGCAGGTTAAGGGGGACCAGAATGCCCCTGCTGCTGGGAGGGCATGGTCTGTCAGTACCACCACAGTGCTTTCAGCTCTGCACTGGCCCTGACCTATGATTTATCCCATGTAATTTATTCCCTTTAGTGAGCTTGGCGTGGAGGTGGCACTGAGCCCATTCCCTGTGGCCTTGCTCAGGAAGAGAGAGGATGCAGGGCAGGAGGCTTTGGGAGCAAAGATCCCCAATAGCCTCCTAGGTGTGGGCAGGGCCATGGCACCTGCACAGCCAGGGTTGTAAAACCCACATGTGTCAGAGCTGTTCACATGCACAGTGACCAGACACGGGTGATTGTGTCACCCCAGGCAAACCAGAGTCCTGTGTTGTTGATATGGTGATGGCAAAGGGGCAGGAAGGGCCTTTGGATGGGTTCCACAGAGATGTTTATTCCAGCCACACACCCAGATTGTCCAGGGTCAAAGGCAGGCCTCAGGGGAAGGGTCCAGGTTCAAGTATAGGAGTGGTGGGGGCTGGGAGAGCATCAGGGAGCAAATATCAGGGGGCATGGGGGCAGCACAAAGGTGGGGTTGCTGGGAGCCAATGGGGAAATAGGGAGGGAGTAACTGAGGGACACAGGGACAGGGATGGGGTTAACAGGGCTGAGGGAGGGAGCAGAACAGGGACACATTGGCATAAGAGAAACAGGGGATCCTGTGAGAGAAGCCTCTTGTGTCTCTCACCAGCTCTGGGAATGCCTCTCAGGGTCCACCAAGCTCTACACTGTGTGTGTTTAACAGGCAGATTTGGGGTGAAAAGCTGTGTTCCTGGGCTGATTGCTGGGCGTGCAGATCCTTTGTAGCTACTGCTTTTCCTGTCTGACTGGTGCTGCTTTGAAGCAGCCAATGCTGTTCCAAGTCTGAGGAGTCTCCTTTCCCTTTCTAGGAAGAAGATCTCTTGAACGATGTGTGCAGGGAAGTTGTGGAGAAGTGGTCTGACTCCCAGGTCATTGATGCCAAAGAGGAGAAAGAAGGTAGAGTGCTGTGCCTTGGGGTGCTGTGCCCTGTCCTCAGTGTGGGGTGACTGCAGGGCCTCACCTCAACAGAAACTTTGTGTTTGTCCTGGTAAGAGTTAAACCAACGCTGCCCCATGGCTGCAGGTCTGACCTGCCTCTCATGGGGATGAGCAGTTTCACTTTGGGCTGCCCCAGCATTTGCTGCCCTTTGGGTTCATCATCCTGCAGGGGAAAAGTGGATTTCTTTTTTTCTTGTGGGATTTGGCTTTTTTTCTTTTTTTGGGGGGGGGTTATTTTGTCAATTTTTGTTTGATTTTGGGGTTTTTTTGCGTATGTTTGTTTTTGTTTTTTTTTTAATAGGATATTTTTTTTTTGATGACATGATCATTAAGGTCCAGCCTGAACCATTCTGTGTTTTTTTCAGAAACCTTTCCCAGCACATCCAGGGCTGTCTCTGTTTAGTGCTGGCACTGCAGCTGTTATGGTATAGAAACCTGTGCTGCTTCTGTCTATGCCAGTCTGGAAAGCAGCTGGTTTGTACAACTGCCCCTGTGGAGAGCTGGGCTGTCCCAGCTGAGCTCTGGGCTGTTCCTCCTGCTGCTGCTGCTCACCCCACTTACACGTCCATATTTCCTCTTCCAACATTCTCCCTTACAAGTCTCCTTTTTTCCATAAATGCTTGTTGGAGGAAGCTCTGTCACTGCTCCTTCTCCAGCCCCATAGAGCCCTGCTGTCCCTGAGTCCCCCCCTCAAATCCATCCCTTGTCCTCAGCCAGGAGCCCAGACCTCTCCTTGTCCTTGCTCCCTGGGGAGGTTTGTCCTGGTCCCTGTGTGGGGCTCTGGATGCAGGGGAGCTGTGTGCTGGGAGGATTTGTGGTTCAGGCACGGATCAGTGACACTGCAGTGGCACAGGCCTGACAGGAGACTGTGATAATGGAACATCCCTCTGGGCTAAATCCTGCTTTTTGTTTGCTTTGCATTTTCTTGGTGCCTCTGGTTGCAATCAGCACATTGTCAGTGCTTGGTGTCACCCAGGAATGGCTCTGGCAGCAAGTCCCTTGTCACTGGATCAGCCCCAGCATCCCCCTCTCCCTCACCCCCTGCATGGACACAGTAGCTCCACCAGGCAGCAGCTCAGTGGCTTACCCCAAAAGTCCTGGAAGTCTGACCTTGCCTTTGGCTGGGGACAGGGAGAAATTAATGCTGTTCTTTGCATTAAATAAAATAAATTCCTCCTGGGGACAAGTGACAGGGATTGTTGGAGCTGCTGCTGGGTTCCTCCTGCTCCTGCCAGTGCTCACCCGCAGGGATTTTTCTTGTTATAAAAAGGCAGCACAGTGTGTCTGGGTTCATGGAATTCCAGGGTGAAATTATTTCACTGGGGTTTCATAAAAGGATAAATCCCCTCTGAAGTGTGTATCCATTCAGAATAACAGAGTCCTGAGGACAAGTGATTAACAGACTTAAAAAATTTGGCATCAAAACCCAGTTGTCATTTTAGGAAATGAGCAGTGGAATTTCAGTGTTCAAAGGTAAATCAACTATTGGTTTCTCTTGGTTGGAAAGAATGGGAGAGCATAGAACAGATCCCTTCAGGTTTCGGAATTTCTCTTTGATGAGGGTTAAATATATACTTAAATAAACTTACTAAGCTGCTTTGAAGTGGAAGAGAATGTGATTTGGAGTCAAATGGATTTTCATTAGCTAGAGCCTGACTGATTCCAGTTTCATTGTGAAACAGGAATAACAGTGTCTGCTCCAGGAATGTGTCTGGTGGTGGCTGGGTGCAGCACAGGGAATTCCCTCTCTGGAGAAGCCAGTATCACATCAGGGTGTCAGCCCCATGCTGGCCCTAGCCAGCCCTGTAGTGGCTCCTCAGCAGCTCCATCTCTCCCAGATCCCAGCTGGAATTCCCCAAAGCAGCTGGCTTTGACAGCACCACTACTGCCCTTAGGAAAAGTTTTGGGGCTGTTTTTGGGTGAGACATCTCCCTTTGGGTGGGTGCATTTCCCCCAGGACAATGTCCCTGCAGGACACAGGGTGGGAGGAGGCAGTGAGGGACACCAGGGGCTCGGTGGCTGTGGCCTGGGCTGACACTGTCACTCCTCTCGTGGCAGATGAGGTCCAGGCCATCGCCAGCATGATGGAGAAGCAGGCCAGGATAGTGGTGAAGCCCAAGGAGGTGTCCCAGGAGGAGAAGCAGAGGAAGGCTGCACTCCTGGCCCAGTATGCCAACGTGACTGATGAGGAGGAATATCCTTTTCCTGCACTGCTTGGGGCTGTGAGGGACACCACCTGTCCTGAATCTCCTCAAACAACAACACCCTCCCAGCTTTGCAGGGTCTGGTGGGGAGAGCTGGGGAAGCTTTGCTTCACAATAAAAAGTCTTCCTTCACAATAAAATAACTGCCATGGACAAAGCATGGAAGCTCCTCGTTTGTGGAGTGCTGCAGGCAGATGCTCTGGGAGGGTGTTTGTCCCCATGAGCACGTGGGTGTGACACTTTGCCCAGCCCAGGTGTGTGGCTGGAAAGCAGTGAATGCCCCCATCCCTCAGCAGCTGGTGCTGAGTTTCTCTCTTGCTTTCCCAGGAGAAATCTGCTGAAATAATCCTTTACAGAGAGAGTGTGTGGAGTGGGAGGGTTATAAGTTAACTCTTTGTGGTGCTGAAGAATGAGCTCTTCCCTGCCCAGCAGAGTGAATCATAGACAACCACATCTGACTCTGGAGCAGCAGGAGCTGAGGGTGGGAGCTGTGCATACCTGATGAGAGTCCAGCTGCTTCTTCCTGGCTTTATAAGGCTGTTATTTGAGTGAAGTGTGGCTGTAGAGAGGCATAAGTTCATTACCAATGTCCATATTTCCTTAATTCTCTCACTGGTGGGGATGAACAGGATGGATCGACGACAGCAGTAAATATTGGATCAGAAAAATGTATCCTTTGAATTCCTGGTGACTCAGGCTGTTTGTCAGGCAGGCAGCCTCCATGGTGTGTTTCCATCCTTCTCCCCCTGTGCTGGTCTCCCTGTTTATTTAGGGCCACCTTTTAATTTTGAGGATTGTTTTTTCTCTCTGTGTACCCTGACCTTGCTGACAGTGACAGGTCCATGTGCTCTGTGCACAGCACTCAAACCAACCCTGCCATTCATTTTCTTCTCCTCCCTGCTTTCCCTCTTCCACCGTCTTGCAGCTTCACAGAACGTGCTTATTGAGAAAGACAATGCTCCCAGAACATCAGGTTAATGCTAACTGGTGTCCAGGGAGGGAAGTCATATCAGGAATGAAGCTTGGAAGGCTGTGGTGCAGCAACACTCAGGGTGGCAGGACCAAGAGGCCCATGTCTGTCTCAGAATTGGGACCATCCTTGAGCTCCTAGCTGGCAAATTTAAGATGGAAGCAGTTTTTTATCACAAAAGTAAATATGAAACACAAGTTACTGTCCCTACATTAGGGACATGTATGTACCTGTCTGTCTGCACATACACACATGTATGTACATGTATGTGTGTATTCAGACATCACACACAGCTGCAGTAAACCCACTCGAAGCTATACCCTGTGTGTTTGCTTCCTTTCAGGTTTGTAGAGGTTTGACTTGTATTTTTACACGTCAGTGTTAAGAACCAGTAGGCAACCTCATTTTTAGGAAAAATCCAGAATCACTAAGGTTGAAAAGCCCTCTGAGATTGAGTCCAACCATTCCCCCATCACTGCCCAGGCCATCACTGACTCCTGTCCCCAAGTGCTGCATGCACATCATTTTTAAATCTCTCGGGGATGGGACTCCACCACTGCCCTAGGCAGCCTGTGCCAATGCCTGACCACCCTTTCTGTGAAGTAGTTTTGCCAGTATCCACGCTAAACCTCCCCTGGCACAGCCTGAGGCTCTTCCCTCCCTGTCCCTGTTCCCTGGGAGCAGAGCCTGAACACTCTCCTAGCTGTCCCCTCCTGTCAGGGAGTTGTTCAGAGCCAGAAGGGACCCCTTGAGCCTTCTTTGCTCCAGGTAGAGCCCCTCCAGCTCCCTCTGCCAGTCAGACTTGTGCTCCAGACCCTTCCTTCTCTAGGACCAGGTGTTTCTTCTTTCTGGAAAAGCAATCAGACATTCCTTCTCCTTCCTGCATTCCTCATTCACCAATTCCTTACCTGCCTGGTAAGGAAGCAGGTGTCAGAAGGTGAGAGGGGAGGTGGAACAAACTTCCCACGTGCCACAGGCTGTGTCTCACGTTGACCTCAGGCAGTGTTGTTGGCCCTTAGCCTTCCCCAGCTCTGTTCCGAAACACCAACGTGGAGGATGTCCTGAACGCCAGGAAGCTGGAGCGGGAGCTGCTGCGGGATGAGTTCCAGAAGAAGAAGGAGCAGGATAAACTGCAGAGGGAGAAGGACAAGCTGGCCAAGCAGGAGCGGAAGGAGAAGGAGAAGAAACGAACACAGAAAGGCGAGCGGAAGCGGTAGCTGGTGATTTCCAGTTGGACTCTCAAAGGATAAAATTAATTCTGAATACAGTGTGTGTTTAAAAAGCAGCAAGAATTCCAGGCACGTGGCCAGGAGCAGTTCTTGGGAAGTGTTGCCTTTTTTTTTTCTTTTTGTTTTGTTTTGTTGCATAGCAGAACAGAATTTCTGAGCAGCTCCTGGGCTCAGTGTGCCCTGTGCTTGTGGTGTCAGTGTCCCAGTTGGTGCTCGTGGCCAGTGTCTGTACCAAAGAAGGGTGAAGTGATTATGTCTGTATTGTTAAATTGATCCATTTTTACTTCTGACCACCTGGTAGCAGAGCATGGTGTAGGAGCAGCCCATGCACTGGCCATGGTTTGAGCCCCGGGGCACACGTGGATTAATTTACACAAGCCTTGAAAAATGTCCTTGCAAATCCCTGTGTTTGTGCTGCTGAGGCCAATGCTCCAACCCTGCTCAGGCTGGGCTGGAGGAGCAGGATTGGAGCTGAGCTCAGCACGGGGCTGTGCTGGGCTGCAGCAGATGAGTGAGATGTGTGAAATAGAGATGAACTGCAGTGATGTGACTGCATCACCTGCAGACTGTGAGTGAGGGAAACACTGCCCAGGCAGGAGCATTGGGCTCAGCAGCAGCAACCCACCCTCCCAACACAGTTTTAAGACTCCAGATAGCTGGAAGATGGTGCTCCCCAGTGTTCTGAGGGGTGAACACAGACTGTTACTTCCACAGCTGTTGCCAGGGTGAAGCTCTGAAGCTGGTTTGGCACAAGCAGGGTGAGCTGGGGATGTGCTGGGGTCACTGCCCGTTGTGCACAGCTGCCATCAGGAACTGCAGTGCTCCTGAATGCTCCTCCTTCCCCCAAAGAGCTCCTCCCTGCTGCTGCAGCCTTTTCTGTCATGGTGTTGCCCATTTGGGAAGGAGAACACTAATCCTGTGAGCTGAGGGGAAAGGAGGGGCTGTGAGAGGAACGAGTGTGCCTGGGCTCTGCTGCAGCATGCTCTGGGCACCTGTTTGCTGTGAGGTGACCTGTGCTGAGCTCCTGTGCTCCTGCACTCCCAGGGTGCCTGACCCAGGGCCACTTTCAGTAATGCTCTGACTCCAGGGCCAGGCCTCCTCCTCAAGCCACTGCTGTGTGTGTGAGTCTCCAACTGCTTTGTCTTTGGACTTGCATAATAAATCTTGATTGGCCAAGAAGTGGGTTCCTGAGTGATGTTGCTGTTCATGATGGCAGTACCAGTGGTGTGTCCTGTCCTTGCCCAGCAGCAGCATTTCTGAAGGCTCTCCTGTCGCTGCCTTGGTGCAGATTCAGCTTCATTCCTGTCTGTTTCTCAAGGCTGTGGTCCCCTCTTTCCTGGGAGCTGTGCTGCTCACCAGGGCTCTCCTCCCAGCCTGGCCTGGTGCACTGTGGTGCTTCCTGGTTGGTATTTCAGGTTGCTCAGGCAGCTGCCAGGGTGTGAGACTGCAGTGGAACAGGGCAGGGGGCAGCTGTTAAGGAAGAGGGGTGTTACTCAGCCCCAGCACCACAGGCCAGCTCTCACTTCTCTAGTGCCCTGGAGCCCTGTGCACCAGCCCTGGGCTGAGGCTGAGTGAGGCTCAGCCTCACTGCCCAAGGCAGCCCTGGCCACCTGCAAGGCTCAGGAGGGTGGCAGCACCAGCAACCTCACCTCCTGCTGGCACCCCACTTGGGGCAGCAACTGCTGCCCCTCCTTGTCAGCCAAAGTGACTTTTCCCAGAGCTTTGTGACCAGGCACTGAACTGCCCAGCCCTTGGCTTCCAAGGAAAATGCAAGCTGAGGGCTGGAGCTGCCCACCTACACAGGTACAGCCCTGTCACAGCCTCCTGAGACCTTTGGTTGTGAGGGTCCAGGGAAGGGCAGTGTTCACCTCCTCAGGAGAGGCCCTGAGCCCTCTCTGCCCACTGCTGTGCTCCACAGCCTGTCCAAAACAACAGGCTCCACCGTGTGTGCACATCCATGAGTCTGCATGGATGCAAGAAGGGCACAGTCACACACAAACACACACACAGAGTGGGAAGTGGCTCCCACAGCCCTGCAGATGCCTCTGCAGGTCCCACTGTCGCCTGCACTCCCAGCCAGGCACAGGGCTAGGCCAGGCTGTTGTGTCTGTCTGGCCAAACCTCTCTCTGTTGTTGGGAAAGGCCCAGACAGGGATCAGGAGCAAGGGCAAGTCCAGCCCTTTGGCTTCCACAGCAGCTGTCCTGGGGCAGAGTGGAACCATTGCCAGGAGCAGCATCATAGCAACAGCCAGTGGTCTTGGAAACCCCCAGTGGTGTTGGAAACTCAAAGTGACCTGATGCTTCCCAGCCCATGAGGCTGCAGGGTTGGCCCCACCCCACGGTCCTGCCCCTGCCCCCCAGGACTGTGGGCCCAACTCTTCCCATACCAGCAGTCTGTGCCATGGATCAGGTGCCCAGGCAGGCAGCAACTCAGCTTCTGGAGCTCCAACCACTGCTGCTCCATTCAGGACAGTCAGCAGTGCACAGCTGGCACTGACAGCAGGGAGTTATTTATAGAGCAGGAATACTCTGGACTCACCCCTAAGATTCCCAGTGCAGATGACAGAATTGCTGCATCAGCCTTCCCTGGGAATGCAGAGCTTGGAGCTGAGACATTTGAAGGGAAGAACCATTCCCTGCTCTGGCTCTCTTGGCATGTCTGATGTCATGGGCATGGCTCTCTCCAGAGAGGGATTTCAGCATCCCCTCTGCTTTATCCTGAACACAAGTCCACAGCAGACTGAATGCTTCCCATTGGTACTGGTTCAGGCTCAAGGAGCCCGGCCTGGAAACACACTTGCAGAACATAATCTCTTCAACAAAAATGAATTTATTTCTTATAGACAACTCCAGTCAGCACAGTCAGTTTTGCTTTAACATCAACACAGCCTGGGTCAAACTGAACAACCCCCAGTGCAGTGACTGTTAGGGAGCTGTGCTTGTTCTGCCCCACTCACCCGGCAGCACTCCCGTCGTTGCTGTGATAACACCCCACCTTCTGCTGAGCCCTTCTCAGTCATTTCTGCACATCATCTAATGACAATTTATCTGATGCCATCACCCCATCTGCATATCAGCATTCCCAGCAGCAGGAAGAACAGAGCCTGTCAGTACCAGGGTGTGCAGGCATGGTCAGCTCAGTAACTTTAACCCTCTGGTGTGGGTTTCCCAGGGCCACTCTGTCCCGAGCACCAGCGTTGGGTGCTGGTGAATCCATCACTCCTGCTTCTAAAGACTGACAGCTGCAAGCAAATACCAGTGCTGGGAGCTGCCCAAATGCAGAAGGGAACTAAGAAGTCTAGAAGTTGACAATCAAATTTCAAACCAAACTAGTAACTTTAAGAAAATCTAAATTTCAGAACTTGACACGACCTCTTCTGAAGTTAAATTAAAAACAGTGCTCATTATTGAAGCTCCTTCACAGCTCTGCAGGACAATCCCGTCTGCCTGTCGTAGTTTGATTATGCTTAAATACTTTACAACAGTAGTTCCTTTGTTCCCAAGAGCATTCCAAATACCTGAACACATTCACTAAATTCATGGTTTCACAGAGTTATTCTGCTCTACTAGTAATTTAGTGGAACCTGGTGCATATTGTCTTTCCCAAACATAGACTTTAAAATTTCAAATTCATAAATATTTCTATTTTAAATATATAGTTTAACATGAATATTGGGTATTTCTAGACTTTTTCTTTCTGTTTCCAGGTTTTGGTTCAATAAGGAAACCATTTTACATCACAATCTGATCTGACACCAACCTCACACCCCGTCACACCACAGTCTTTAAGAACCATTATTTAAAAACCTATTTCCTAAAGCAAAAAACTAAAAGGAGTTATGGGGAGAGTTGGACACCAGGCTTCAACTACAGGAGTTAAATAATATCTTGGCTATTAATGAATTAGTCTGATTATTTTTTTAAGTTAACGTTCACCAGTTTGGCTTTACAACATTCTGACCCTGCCCGTCATGTTAACAGCTTAACCTGACAGCCCTTAAAGGCAAATCTCACTTCTCATCAAGACATAGCTTTAAATATTAACTTTAGCAGTTGAAACTTTGAAGTAACTAAAAAGAACCAAAAATTATGAGGAATTCACGTCTCCTCTGTCATACACACTGCGGAGCAGGTCTGTGCAGGGCCCCGGGGCTCCCTCTGCACCCCCTTCCCTGGGCCCTCGCGGGGCCGTCGCTGCAGCCGGGGGCGTCTCTGCTCGCTTCTCCTCGGGCGCTGCCCCCTCCTGGGGAAGTCTGTCCCGAGCCCGTTTGGCAGCGGAGGGTTTGGGCAGGGTCATCTGGAAGGCGCACCAGAGCACGGTGCGCACCTTGCGCGTGGCCAGGCACAGGGCTCGGAGCGCCGCGGCCAGAGCCAGCACCACTGCAGAGAGAGCAAAGGCCTTTTAGTCCTGGAGCACTGCTGGGGCTGCCCTCACCCCACACCCTTGGTCCTTTTCCTGTCTGACCTTGTCTGTCCCTCTACAGCTTTATAGAAGCTGGATCTGAATTTCTCTGCCCTCACACAGCGAGGCAGGTGTGTGGTTTTTAGGTTCTGAGTTTGTTGCAGCACCTTCCTGCTGCAGATGCACCTTGGGGCTGAGGTGCTCCATGCACACACACACTGAGGACACCTGGACCCTCCCCTTCTGGGTCACAGGGGGGTCCTTCACCTGTCCTGCCAAGAAATCCTTACCATGGGTGAAGGAACAGTTCATTTGGGGCATTGGATTGAAGCACACAGGTCGTGTTCTGTGAATGGGTGTTGAACCACAGAGCTGTAAAGGGTCACCTGGGCTGCAGTCCCATTATCCTGGCACAGGGTGCCCAGAGCAGCTGTGGCTGCCCCTGGATCCCTGGAAGTGTCCAAGGCCAGGCTGGACAGGGCTTGGAGCAACCTGGGATAGTGGAAGGTGTCCCTGCCCATGGCAGAGGTGGAACTGGATGGACTTGAAGGACCCTTCCAACCCAAACCATCTTGTGATTCTGTAATTAATGCTTAATATTGGATCAGATGGAATAGAAAGGTGCTGTGGAAACAGGGCTGGGCAAAACCTGCTCCCAAACAAACCAGAATAGCTTCAGGCCTTTCCCTCAAAGTTTTGCTTGACAGAGCAAATACAGTTACCACATCCAATAATTTATTGTCCAAAAAATCCTCCCTAACTGCTGCTCCAGGCTCAACACCCCAAGACAGTGATGGGAGGCAGAGGACCAAGCACCACTCCTCCAGGTAAGCAATCACATCCCATTGTGCAAAGCCTCCTCTCCCTGCAGCTGCACCAAGAAGCTGCATCTTGAGGTCTGACAACTCCTTCCCAGATTACTCTGTTCCAAAGAGCTCACAGATATGGTAGGGCCAGGTAAAGCCAATTATTTCCCTGGGCTTCAACACCCAAAAACCCCCTTCACTTTAACAAGTCCCAAGCCTTCAGTTAAGGTAAAGAGAAACAAGAATGATGGGGAACAAGTGAAAAGAAAGAATGCTGCAGTGTATCTTCTGAGGTAAAGCTGAGAATTACAGACCTGCATGATGGGACACTCTAAAGAAGTAAAATAATCCCTGTAATTCAGATGTAGAAATAACAGCAGAAGAGAACAGAAGACTCAGAAATGTAAGACAGCTTCTGACACAAGGCAGGAGGTCAGAGTGTCACAGGGAGCAGGAATTTACCCTGACTCCCATCTCAGAGACAAGGGAACCTGCCACTCTGCCTGTGCACTGGTGAAAGATTAAGCTGAATAGTTGGCTTATTTGGGACACCATTAAGAATGAAAACATTCTGCCCACTGTATTTTTCTGCATCCATCCAAAAGATGATTTGTAATTATTCCAGTCTACGACAGAAAATGCTTGAAGAGGAAATCCATTTGTAAACTAAGACCATCTTGGTCACTTTGGGCAGATTCAGCATGGAGATGCCAAGGCAGTTCTAGACAAAGAGCTGGAGGGTTCAAAGGAACAGGAATAAGAGGGGCAGGGAGAAACAAGAGGTAATAGCTTAGTAACATCTCCAACCCCTAAATGTGTTATCAAAAAAATCCGCTAATTTTTATTCCTTGCTAGTTTATTGATTGAATAACCACCTCCATATTGATATAACCTATTTATCTCTAAAACCTAGTTTTAGTGTCTCCTCAAATCCTCATCCAAACCCCACCCAGTCTGCCTTTGACAAAGCTCTAACACTGAAAAGTTAAAACTTGAATTACAACCCCCCTCACTTATTTTTGCAGGATGTGTCCAACTCCCCAGCTACCTACAAACGTCCACAAGCACAGCTGTACCTCTCTCATCCTGGCACCTGGGAGGGCCGTGCCGCTGCCGGCTGGAAGCATTGGCAATCTCATCCTTCCTCCGAGCCTGCACCACGTGGATGGACTCCAGGTGTTTATCCAGAGCAGTGGAGATGTTGGCGTGGAGCGGGGAACTGCGCAGCCGCTCCATCTTCCCCAGCAAAGTCACAACCTGATGAGCAATTCACATCTTACAGGGGCTCACGCTGTACTCATCCACACTTACAAGAAAATTAACTAACTAGGGAGAACACATTCATGATAATCATCACTTTCTTTTGAGAACAGGTCATGAAGTTACAGCTGAAGCAGTTTTAAGTTCTTACCTGGGATTTGTTGATCTCCAAACCTAATGCAGTGATACAGCAAAGCACAACAGCAAAGCTACAACACCCCAGTAAGGACCCCCAGCTTATTGGTTAATACCAGATCTGTACAGCTTTGAGACATCCATGGACAAAAGGTGATTTCAGTACAACATGCATTTCCCTGAATTCAGAGCACAGGGGTCCTCCCTTCTCATAGCACTGCTGCAATTTCTGGGTAAAAACCCTGATGGGCCTCTGGTACTGTGCGGGGCAGCTGGGCCAGCAGCAGTCACAGCTGCTCTGGGAAAGGGAAAGCTGCACATATGGACTGACTTTGGGATGAACACACAACACTAAGGGAGCTGAGAACAAACATTCAGAAATAATTCAGTCCACTGAAAACATGCACCTTTGTTGTCTTATCTTACACCAGTCACATCACTTGTGGGTTTCCCTGCGGTGAGTGACGCCTCAGCCACAGTCACATAATGCTGAGAACCTGGTTACTGGTTTGTAAAAAAAACAGAAACTAAAAATCCTCAAATTGGAATGTTCCTCGGGCCATAGCTACACTTAATGTCTTAAAGGAATGCATGCAACTGTCAAGAAGATTTAACTGGATGCTCCAACTATGAAGAGTTAATCCTAGATACAGCCAAATCAGCTTCCACTCAAACCTTTGTACCAGGGCTCCTCTCTGGCCACCCTCAAGCCTTCTGATGTTAGAATCCAGGTTTAACAGCCCCACTCTGCTATTGACCATACTTTAAACTACCCAACAAGGTACCTAACAAGGCATAAGTGAGGTACAAGGTGCTGGACCCTAAGGTTTGGTTCCTCAAATGGCTAGAGAGGCTTAAGCCCTGTTTTGGAGGCAGTTTTGAAGTACCACAAGGGCAGGTAAGCCTTCTAAACATGGAAACTAAGACTGTTCTTTTGGGATTCACAGAGCAGGAGAGCACATGAAGCCCATCTGTGTCTTTCAGTCCATCCCTCAGCTGGATGAGCAGCACTAGGCAGGTCCTGCAGGCAGTGAGCAGATACAGTTTCACAGATTACTTCTCCTGTGTGAGGCAGGACAGGCTGCTGCTCCCCCCTGCTGCTGAGTGGCTGGCCCAGCACTGCTGCTGCCTCCAAACCCAACATTTTCCAGAACACTTGTACACCACAGCCCCTGGCAGGGGGGCAGGTTGGTTTCTGCTTCTCCATGCCTGCATCACCAGCACCAAGACCCTGGCTTCTGGGCCTCAGCAGCCCCTCACCATTCTGATGGCAGAGTTTTTGCCCCCTCCTCCCCCAGCTGTCACCTCCCCATGGACCCTGGGGCTGTCACCAGCACCATGGTTTGCCCCCAGAGCTCAGCAGACACCAGTCTCCCTTGCCTTATTGGTTATGGCTCTCTGGGTCAAACAGCAAACTGAAACAGAAACTCAGGCTGAAGGTGCATCAAATAATCATTCTGCATTAAAATATATCAGACTCACAACAACTCACAAGCAACTAGATACATCAACATCATCCAAACATTAACTAAACCTGGTTTTTCTCACAAATGCCTCCTCCATCACAGTGTCCCCAAATCCAGAGTGAACATTTCCCTGCCGAGCTGCTCTGAATGCAGCACCCCTGAGAGCTGTGCACAGGCTCCAGGACTGGATGCTGCAATACATGCATGCTCCTGCACCAGGAACCATGTCCTCCTGGCACATGGGAATGCAACTGTGAGCCTCAGCCCCTCGGTGGTTCCCTAGAAACAGCACCCTGGAGCTGCAGAAGCTCTAATAGGGACTGCTGAAATGTTATTCCCTGAACAGCATTGAAGAACAAAGCTATTTTGGGAAAAGCTGCTCTGATCATCTTACCTATCTCACACTGTACTCTACGTTCTGTGGGATAAGATCAATAGATTTTTTTTAGTCCTACAACTCACTCTGGCTTGTTCCCGTAGCTGATCCACAATTAAGCGATCAACTCTTGATGGATTTGATGTCAGCCTTGGAATTGGAATGCTGTTAGTACTGGAAACCTTCTTCCCCTGGAAATTCTTAGCAAGAGCTGATTCAGTCTGCAGGAAAACAAAAGAACAACTCCCTCAGAATGTACATGAAGAGGGTTCTTCATTACAGAAACAAGGAAAAAAATCAGATTCAATTTCTTCCCGTCAGGGTTTTGGAGTTTTTTAAAGGAGACAATGAGGATTCAGGCATTTGGGATCTAACCCTCTGGTGAGACAATCACCTGCTTTAAGTGAACAACTGCTTTACTCAAAGCAGTTCAACTAAAGCAATCGTGCCAACACACCGTGTTCCAGCAGTGCTATGTCTGCTCACTCTGACTACAGCCTGTACTGGTTTTGCCTGGAAATAAAATGGAGGGAGGTCAGAATTACAGGGAAAAAAAATTGACCAAATAGATGTGGATCTCACACATAAAATTAAAATAAAACTGTTTCAGTCAGCAATTAACCTAATTTTTGTACAGATTAAACTACAGAAAGAATTTTTCCTAAGCACTCTGGTCTAGTGCAAGGTGTTCCTGCCCATGGCAGATGTGTGGAGCTGGGTGGTCTTTAAGGTCCCTTCCAAACCAAACCTTTCCAGGATTCTGTATTTTATTTAGCCATCACAAAACTATTTTGAAAACTTTTCACAAGATTACAAGTTTCCATCTCTCTCACCCCCTTGTTATGTTACTCTTAAACAACAAAACAACATAGAATTAGCTGAATTTGATTTAAAATTGCAGTTCTTGGATGGTTTCATATTGGTCCACTATTAACAAGAGCATGGTGTGCCAAGACAATGGGGGATGGCTTCACACAGAGAGAGCAGGTTTAGACTAGATATTGGAAATAAACTGTTCGCTGTGAGGATAGTGAGGCCCTGGCATAAGTTTTCCAGAGAAGCTGTGGCTGCCCCATTCCTGGAAGTCTCCAAGGCCAGGTTGGACGGGGTTTGGAGCAACCTGGGATAGTGGAAGGTGTCCCTGCCCATGGCAGGGGGTGGGACTGAGGGAGCTTTAAGGTCCCTTCCAACCCAAACCACTCTGGGATTCTGTGATAAAGCTGAATTTCTCCCACCATGGCCCCCAGCCATGCACATTCCAGCTTTTTCTCTCTTGCACTTTCCATGCACCCCAGACACCAGTCCCCCTCCTTAAGCTGGGCTCACTCTTCCTCATCCCCTCTACTCAAAGCAACCACTGGCTTTTGTCAGGAAATGCTGTGAAAAAAATCCTCATGCTACATCTTCTTGGAATTGGTTTATTTGTGGGGGTTGGCACAGGAGAACTCCCAAAGGCCTCACTATTGCCAGGTGACATTTGGCCCAGCTTCCCACACAGACAATCCCAAGTATTGAAATTCAAACCCCATCTCAGCTGGTGAAATGAAGACAGGTTTTTCTACAGACCAAAAAAAGCAACTGCTTTTAGTAGCGTTTCACACAGCTCTACCTGAGCCTTTTACTCGCAAGGGTTTTACTTGAATGATCCTTCCCTCAGCCTCTGTTTCTGGGGGAAAAAAAAAAGAACCCCTTCAAATACACCTTAGGTTTAAACCTTCAGGAAAACAGGAGGTAGGAATTCAGTGTATCTCCTAAAAAATTGAATTGAAATAACTAAAGCTTAGTTTCTAATCAAAACATATTTACAGGATTTGCTTCCAAAGTTCCAGATGCGCTATATTTATTGTATTAAAAAAAAAAAGTATAGCACATCTTTGTTCCTCCTGAACACACCTTCCCCAGCCCTGGGACTGGAAAAGCCCCTGAATTCCTGCTTTTAGTGCAACATTCCACACAACATTAGCTATACTTCCAGCCAGGTCATAAATCTCTACACCTTTCACTTTCTGTCCCAAAACACACTGAGAAACATACTTGTAACTTTGAAGTCCCATCAAGCATTTCAACTCCTAACAGCAAAAATACCCATGATCTGTGACTGCACTGAGCAGGATGAGATCTACATCAAACCTGTGCTATTATTCTAGTTTGGTTTTCTCACCTTCTTTCTTTCTTTCTCCAAAGCTCTCCACTGCTCATAACACTCCTCCAGTCTCACATGCAGCTCGCTGGCAGGCCCACTGCGACTTTTAACTTGCTTTTGAAATCCAGATGCTGACACGAAACCAGACAGGACACTGTCACCATACACCTTCTCTGTGAAGCAGGGGTAGAGGCGTTTGAGACCATCCTGGCAGAACAAGGCAGGAGGCTCCATCAGAGGCACCACGGGCCGGCCCAAGAGCTGAGCAGATCTCATGGGGAAGGTGCTGGGGCCCAGCTGCCGGTTCCGCCTGAAGTCACCCACCACGCAGTTGGGAATGCCTGGAGCCTGCAGGCAGCTCCCAGCACTGATGGCACTGGTGTCCCCATTCCCTGTCCCGAGATGCAGCTGACCCTGAGACTCCAGTAACTCCTGGTACATGTCCTGAAACACCCCATCCACCTGGTTCTGCCCTTCCAGATCACAGTGCTCACTCTGGGGCTTCAGCTGGAAACGCTGTTTGTTCAGATTGTCAATGATCCCCAACTGCTGAGCCAAGTAACTGTCACAGATTCCATTTGGCTGCTTCAACTTCTTTTCACTGAGGTACTCGATGAGGTTCTCCTCCCCACTCCTAACCAGAGCTTCCATGCACGCAGCCGCCCGAGCTCGTTCTGCAGTGCTGTAGCCAAAGTCAAGGCTGGAGAGGAATGAGTTGTCTTGACAGTACTTGTGAAGTAAATTATTATTTAAAGGCAAATTTGAAGATGGCAACTGAAAAACATCATTAGAATGACGAGAGCTTTTTGGAAATGCAGGTGACTGATTATTCAGCTTCAACAAAGGACTTGGATTCTGGAAGGGGCCAGAAGCCGTGGGTTTATTTTGGATGTTCATCCACCCTGGCCTGGCACTAGAGCCTGCTGAGGGGACTGCTGCACTGGGCAACAGTGGGAGTGATTTATAGAATTCAGGATTCTGAAGATCGGCCTTGGAAAACTGCTGCTTTTCCACACCATTATTCCCTGGACAAGCTGCAAAAGATTTTAGTCCATATTCAAATTTTTGCCCAAAATCAGTGCCAAAGGAAGATTCGCTTGCAAATTGTTTTTCTGATACAAGTCCTACAGACTTGGGAAACGTAAAGTCGTGCTGATCTGAAATTGCATCTTCAAATTTTTTCTGAGTTCCTGATTTAACTTGAAATAATTTAGCATAGGGCTCTGCATCCAGAGATGGTGCCTCAGGGGTTCCATTTACCAGCTTTCTATTTTCTTGGAGGCTACAATTGGTGCCCTTGTTGGGCTTTGCTTTACCAGCATGAGAATATTCAGCATATCTGTTATAATCTGTGTTCTCATTGTATCTGTGACACTGTGGAAGGAACGTTTCTGCCCGCTTTGGGTGCACCTGTGCATCCACTCCTTTGGGACACACCTTCTCCCTTCCATAAGGATAAGCATCAGCTCCTGAGTCTTTGATTGCTTCTGAGTACCCAGCCTGGGCTGCAAAGGTGTTTTTCAGGTAGGAGTAGTTCTGATATACAGGTGTTGTCTTCATATTCTCATTAGCCTGCAAGTTGCAGCCATTGGCACGATCACTCCTGGCAGAGTACAAGCTCTGCTCTCCCAGGTCCACGCTGGCAAAGCCGTGGTAACCATCGTCTGCTTTCTGCTGTGCCACCAGAGTGGGTCCCTGCAGGAACTGCTTGTCAGCAGCAGGGATGGACTCACTGCCATAGAAACTCTGCTGGGGCACTGTTCCAACAACTGCCCTCCTGGCTTCTGGCAACAGGTCATGGTGCTCCATTCTGGTCGTGTTCACTGGCCACACTGACTTCAAGGTGGGAGGGCAACTCCTTGAAAAACAAGAAACACATGGTTAGACACTGATCTGTGCTATTGCTCTTCATTCCCAAACACAAAACAAGGTTTAAGAAACTAATTATTCCCAAATATTTTCTCTCAAATGATTCCAAGATGTCTGACTTCAACTTCTACCCAGTCCTGTTATCTTCAGTTTCCCATATCTAGCTGAGAAAACTGTTTCTGCCCTGTCTAAACACACCACCACAGCTCAGGAGCTATGGACAGGCCTGCAAGGAATGTGTACACATCAAATCCTGGTCCACCATCACCAAAATACTCCTGCTTCAGCACCGAGTTCAGGCACCCAAACTGCCCTCAGTCACCCAAAGCCATGTCCCAGCACTCCAGAGAAAATGCTTCTCTCTCAACTCACTTGTGCCTTACACTGGACTTTACTACTTCCTGCAGGAAAAGCCAGAGGCAGCATCCCAGCACACACTGCTTCTTTCCACTAAGCAGTATGAATTAGCACAGGACCACCAACCCCTGACTGCCAAGGAGAACTATACACAGAATAAGTAAAGGGGAAATTGTGCCTGGAAGCCATTGTAGGTCAAATCTGGGAGTACTGAACCAGCCCTGCCTGTCCATAGCAAAGGAATTACTGAGTTGTCTTGTGATATCGAGACTGACTCTGAAGTTTTCTCTCATTTCAGTCACGTAACTCAGCACACATAGAGAAATCACTGTAATTGTGAGGTAAGACAGAAAGAAAAAGCAGTGCCTGGCTTGGGAACCTGAGAGCTGGGCTCCCTGTCTTGTCTCTTTAACCTGGAAAAGACAGAGAACTCTGTAAGCATCCTGAGGATGCTGGACCTGCACCCTTCTGTGTCGTGTTGTTATGATGATGGAATTGTCTCTTCTGGTGCAGGAAGAGAGGCAAAATAAACCTGACACTTAGATATACAAATATTGCTGAGGTAGCACTAACAGCAAGATACATTAAAATTTTGCATTAGATTTTCTCCTGCCAGGTCAGGCAAATGTGAAGGACTCTGTGCTTTGTGTATTTTTTCTGTGAATTGACATTAATTAAGAAAGAAACCTAAAGTCTGAATTCAGTCTTGATTAAAATAAAAAAATAGACCAAGGCATATATGCAGGGGATTTATCTGAATACAGCATGCCCACAACACTTGTTAAGATCTTATTTAAAAATGCCAATTAACAAGTTCTGTGAATACCAGAGAGCCAGAAGCTGCCATGCAATCTACATGCCTTGAGAAAAGCTCCCAAGTATCCCAAGCAAAATATTGGAAGATGAGGGGAAGGGAGAGAAAGCTCACAGAGCATGAGGCCTGGCCAGCAGCAGATGGAGCTGACCCAGGAGCACAGTGAGATCAGAGAGGGGAGTTTCTGTCACCTGCACCTCACTTACCCCTCAGCAAAGCACGGCTGTGGTTTGTCTTGCTCTTCCAAGATATTTGACACGAGTCCATATAAATCAGTTTCACTGCCATAATCATTCCTTTCGGGCTGAACCCTGAAAACCAACTGTGTATTAATAAAAACAATTCCTTCATTCAAAGTACTTCTTATGTTAAGTTGGAAAAAAACAATATAATCCATCTACTCCAACACACACACACACTCCCTGTCAAGGATGACTACCTGGGTTTCAGGTTAATCTGAGGAGCAGCAGGCTGCTTGGTGTCATCAGTACACGTAGACCAAGGGGAGTACAAAAGGGAAGGGTCCAGGGGTGCAGAGTACTCTGATGTTGAAAGGGAAGAACTGTAGGCCTGAGGTAACTCCACATTTTCTTCATTCTGTATTTAATATACAATAAAAGCATTTATTAAATATGAAACACATCAAACTGTCATTTTCTCATTGTATGTGGTTGTAACCGAGTTCACTCTTGGAGGAACCAGCACATGAGAAGTAAGCAAGCCACACACTTGGAATATAACAATTTCAGGACATGGAATGTCTTTAAGCAGAATTCTCTGTCCCTTCCCTTGTTCTCTGTTGCAGATGGAAGCCGATGGGATCACTCTCACCTTTCTCCCCTCTCTTGAACACAAACAGATGCTTTCAGGTGTGCTAAACAAGTGTTGCTTAAGGCTTATGGAAAGCTTTCATATTTTACATCCTGCCTGGATGTTTAAGAAGAAGGTGCTGGAGCTGCACATCACAACTTCTTTGTCACTCAGCCTTGTGTTGTGTGTGTCTTAAGTTGACCTTTGCTGAGAACTGAGTAGGGGGCACCTTCCCAACCACCCAGTCATCACCAGAGACCCCCAGCAAAAGGCCTAGGCAGGCATAGTAACAAGTGATGGTACTGGACTTGTGAGACTCTTTGTTTTGTATCCCACTGGACACCAGAGTCAGGAGATGTTTGCATTTGAATGGGAGAATCCACAAATGGGGCCAAAGTCTCAATTATGCTGGACTGTTTTACCATAGGGATTTAAAAACAGCCCAAGGGTTTTTGGAAACCAGTGCAAAACTGTGTACCCTTGGGACCAGAATGGGAGGCACCACAAAAAGTATAGTGAAGAAATGTGAACCAAAATGTGCATCCACAGGTCCAGCCTCAGCCTCCCCCAGGACAAGCCAAAAGAAAGGAACACAGCAGGAAATTATTAGCAAATAGATTTTTCTCATTGCCATGGCAGAATGGGTATCAATAGTTATTGGTAATAGTTGATACATTTCCTGGAGGCCTGAAGCTTTTCCCTGCCAAACCACCCAGACTGAGGAGGTAGGTGAGGTATTACTGAAAGAGACCATTCCTAGGCACAGGACACTTATAGGTGTGTCACCATCCTGTCCTGGCTCCAGCCAGGACAGGGGTCATTTTTGCCATAGCAGGGAAGGGGCATGGCCAGGAGCCAGAAGTTATTCTGCACCACCCAGCCTCACTGCCCAGGGTGGGGGAAAGGGGCTCTTTTCCAGGGAAAAGGGGATCCTTCCAGTTGAGAAAACGTGCTGGAAGGAGCCATCCAGTATTACTGGGAAATTTTTCCATGTGAATCCTTTCTTGTACCCTCTATCATTAGAGCTGTTGCTGTTACCATTCCTTTTCTTCTCTCATTGCTGCTCCCAGTAAATTGTTCCTACTTCATTCCATGATCTTTGCCTTTCATGCCTCCAATTCTCCCTTCCATTCCACTGTGCCACAGCAGGGAGGGGAAGGGGAGAGCAAGGGAGTGAGAGATCAGTGTGTGGTTTGGAGAGTCTCAGAGGGAGAACTGAACAGGGAAGTGCCATTCCCAAACCATGACAGCCTTAACTGGCACCCAACAAACGTGAGACACAAAGGGTTAACAACAGATCTGCCCAGAGCAGGCTGGAAACAAATCTGATGCAAGGATTTGTTGTACTGGGTATGGAACACAAGGCTCTGAAGCTGAACAACACAGTGGACTGTTAAAATCCACACTGAAAGCAGTGGGTAGTGGGACCTTCAAACACTGGGATCAACATTTAGTGAAGGCCACCTGGCCAGTGAACACCTGAGGCTACACCAATCGAGCTGGCCCTGCCCAATGAAAACCTCCATGTTTATTCACAGAAGGAATAAAGGACAGAACAGAGGCCTGAGATGTTGCCACCAGCACTACTGAGGGTCAAAATAACACCTAGATCAGGAGATAAAGTCAGTCCTTTTGAAATCTATACACGAGACCTTACAGGTAGTCTCTTACAAACTACATATTCTGTGACTATCTAGGCCAAGAACACTTGTGTAATTATGTTACTCTCTAGGGAGACTTTTGTCCTCCATCAATTGTACTTTCACTGTAGAAATCGAATTGATCTGGATCTTCCTGTTCATGAAATCCAGGTGGGAGATTGGGTCTAAGACCATGGAACGACGAGCCAGCAAAGGAACACTGGAAAAGACCATACAAGGTTCATTTCACAACATACACAGCTGTGAAACTACAAGGACTAGAGCAGTGGAACCACCATTCAGGACTGAAGAAAACTACAGGACCAGGTAAGTGAGAAACCACCTCCTCTGAACCTTTGGGCCTAAAAATTTAAAAAGTAACTTCATGAACTGTGCCTAGGAAGAAGGCCTGTCTTACATAGAACTTGAATGCCCTCAAGGGATAGTAGCAATTTCAACTGCAGTAATTATTTTAGACAAACAATTGCACAGACCAGGATTGCCAAGATAGTGCCAGATGTCAAACTTGCTATAATATTGGTATAATTTTACACTGGTTAGGATTGTTACTGTGACATGTTTCTCTGAATTGCCTTAACCTTTCTGAATGTGAAACTTATAGAATCCTTTTGTTCTTTCTTGTCCAGACAAAGACTGTAACAAGAAACCAATTGTTCAATGGTTTAAGGAGGATGGAAGAGAATTTAAATTATTAATTAATGTAACAACTAGATGGGAATCTGACAACACACACTCTTTAAAATTTCTTTTGATGCATAAGAGGATGAAGGTAAATATCATTGCTGAGCTAAAGGAGATAAAGTAGTAGCAAGAAGGCCATTTGATACAAGCAAGGTAAAAGGAAACCCCTGACCCTCCCAAAGTGCCTCAAATCTGGGAAATCAGTCTGTATGTAATTAAGGAGGTACAGGAACAACAAATACTATTCAACATTGACTATGCTTGAAACTACAGTATGATATTCATGCTATTATTGCTCTAGACCTGATCAATAATGGAACCAACACAATGTATCCAACAGGACACAGAGTATGGGCCCATTAAGAAAGAAATAGACAATAAATCACAGGAGTCAGCACTTGTACAGCACATGAACAACAGCTGAAGGAAATACAATTGACATTCAAGACTTCTGCCTAGATATGGAACAGAATATCAGTAATTTTGAAATTCCACCAGTGAGTAATATAAAAGTGATATTCAGTTACATGGGTAAAAGTTGGATATGCTTTAGTACTCCTTGTGAAGATATAGAAATCGATAATCAACTAAATAACATTCTAATTTTTGTGTTTGCAAATTTACCCAGCTCAGAGGCTGTGATCTAAACTATTCAACCCCCAGTAGCTTCCTTTGAACTAAAAAAAAACCCTCTATATCTTAATTTCAACTACACAATCCAGCCCTATGGGTATGAGCCTCATATTAGTATAGATTGCTACAATGTAAACATTTCCAAAGGCTGTTAAAAGGAGCTAAAAAGAGTAGCAGCGACGCTTTCTTACTATCCATTGTGACACCAAAGAAATGCATCAGGTAATGCAATGAGCAAAGAAAGATGGTGATCACCACAGGTGAGATATTTTCTTTAAGCCTTCACAAGCACAGTGACTGCATTAGGGAGGCAGGAACTGTGGATTAGATAGGCAGGTTTATGCAAAATTTAGTGTCTAAATTCTCTCACTTTTCACTCCTTGGTATACTTGGTTTGTGGAAAACTTCCCGTGGCACCATGTACAGAATAAACAATGTCTCCTTTCTCAACCTGACCCTCTCTCTATGCCTAGAGTTCTTAAAACCAGCAACAATGTTAGCCTAAAACATCAGCTCCAGTTTCAGCCGGCTGATCTCTGCCAGGAATTAGGAATTAGACCCCCTTTCTCCCCATCATTACAGAGTATTAAGTTACTGAAGAAAATTTACAGCCAATTCTTTTCTTGAGCAAAGGCATTATATCCTGATTAAGTGAAAAGGATATCTTTACCTTTATCTTATCTGTTTGATTTAGACACAACAGGCCTTCTTAGTTCTCAATAAGTGAAACAATAAATGGTGTTTTTGCAGGGTTAAATGTAAAAGATTCATGATACACTCCTTTGTGGAGCAGAGTAGTCTGACAGTAAGTCCTGGATGGAAGAAGTAGCAAGTCTGGTCTTGAAGGTACTGGGAATGAATTTTCATTTGAGTCTTTTACCTCAGTGAAAGTTTATGGCTATGAAAGGCAAAAATTCCAAGAGAGAGCTGACATGTTTAACTGCCCTGACACTTTCTGCTGATTAGACTAAGAACTGGTTCATACAAATGCTTGAACTACAGAAACATCTGAGACAATAGTTAATTCTCCTTCTTACCCACTTCCTAGTTTTCCTAAAAGAGTTTGCTCCTCACTCTGCCTGTTTATGCCAACAGAAGAAAAATTACCATGAACATTTCACCAGAACAATGGTGAAGTACCAGTTTAACAAACAACCCCTAGAGCTTTATCAGTGACTGCATCAGAAAAGCCACTGTCCCCTCAGATGAAAGTTACAGTGATGAAAATTTACTACAGTTAAATCAAACACAGTGATTTATGTTCACCAGTGTAAGCAACCACTTTAGAAACATGTTCTGACCATTTTGTTCATAAGCAACCCAAACTCTTACAGAGCTATAAAAATAATCAATAACCAACCAAACCTGTGATTTGTAGCAGCCATAGAGGGAGGCGGAGCCCGGCTGGGCGGTGCTGAACATGTCCATGGGCCTCCCACCCGCTTCCGAACTGCCCCAGCAGCGGCTGCCGCCTCGGAACGCCACGTTGGGCTGCGGGGACAGGGAGAAGGACAGGGACATCAGAACACAGAACGGCGTGAGGGGCTGTGGGGACAGGGACATCAGAACACACAGAACGGCGTGAGGGGCTGTGGGGACAGGGACATCAGAACACACAGAACGGCGTGAGAGGCTGCGGGGACAGGGAGAAGGACAGGGACATCAGAACACACAGAACGGTGTGAGGGGCTGTGGGGACAGGGAAAGGGACAGGGACATCAGAACACAGTTATAATTACACACAGACACCATTATAAACAGAGTTGAAAATTGTGGATTTTATACCAACATTAACTTATCTAACACTTCTAATTTACTGCTGGATTCTGTTCCATATGACTTTTTAAGGCTGTCGTTCAATATATGAGTGTAAAACACTTTCTTATTTATCCTGAAGGAAAAGCTGAACGTAGCAAAGTACAAGAAACTCCAAAGTTGTCGAGAGACAGTGCAGGTGCAGATCAAGAGGAAATCTGCACTCTCCCTGTTTCCACCAGCAGAGCTTCCCAACATCAGAGCCACCACAGAGGAACATGAAGCACAGAAGAATGCTCATAGAATCACATCATGGCCTGGAAGAGACCTTAAAGCTCATCCACTTCCAACCCCCCAGCCATGGGCAGGGAACCCTTCTTCCAACAGCAGTAGAGGAGTTATTCAGCCCTCACACATTCCTGGACACCTCTTGTCCTTCCATCACTGCTCCCATACACTGTTTAAGTTATGTGATGGCACGGCTGTGCATTTCCAGATGTCAGAAGCTGGAAATTTCCTACAATACACACCCTGAGAGCTGTGCTGGAAATCTGCTCTGTTCTATAACTATGGGAGAAACAACTCCAACTGGAGGGACACCCCTCCAAGTGCCAGAAATCACAGCAAGAGGAACAAATGAGAACAAACAAAAACCAAGGGCTCTTCTCCCAAGGGTGGGGCACACAAGGAAAAGCTAAACTGGCTAGCTAAAACCCTCTTTAGCCAACAAATAGAAAAGTGAAGTTATTGGCCTATTACTATAGCAGCTCATTTGGAATGATGAATAAATTCAGAAAAGTTTCCCAGGATGAAGGTTCTGAATAAGCTCTGCTCTCTAGAAATGCATCCTTCTGCTGCTCCCTGAGGATGCACCAAGTGATCTTCATTGTAGCTCCGTTATGCCCAGGTATTTTTCTGTGTTTTTCTGGCACATTTTCCAAATAAATGAACGCTGAGTTATTGTGGAGCTTGGCTCTATGTCCTTAGCTTACTGTGCCATGTTTTTCCCTCAGAGATCGCCGTTCACAGGGACACCTGACCCTCGCACAGTCTGTGATCCCACAGAACAAGGGCAAACTTGTAGGGCCAGAGGCAGCCCTAAGACACCCCAAAACTCGCACTTTCCTCCTTTTTCCCCAAACAGGTGTTTTTCAGGATGCTGAGGGGCGTTTCTCCCACAGGCCAGAGCTCGTGTCTCACACGTGCTCCCACATGGGAGGGCGCCAGGACCCACATAACCGCCGGGGGCAGGCGCGATGTCGGTCGGGCCTCGGCGCCTCCTCAGCGCCGACGGGGCAAAACCCAAAACAACCACGGCGGCCTGCCGGGTGTGTGACGGGCGGAGGCGCACCCGGCAGTCCGCTGTCCCCATCCAGCCCCCGTCCCGCTCCCGTCCCTCACCTCCATGGCCGCGGCTCGGTCTCGGCGCGCTCCGCGCGGGGCGGCCTGAGGCGAGTTCCGGCCGTTGTCCTCGCGCTGGCCCAACGGCCGCCCCACCCCGCCGCCCCCGCCCATTGGTC
>VZTB01014232.1:723-23556 GCA_013397245.1 Thryothorus ludovicianus | reverse complement strand
CGGGACTGGGATCAGGACTGGGATCGGCCGGCCCCCCACCGTGAGGCTGCCATGGCGTTCTCGGCCGGGCATTTCCCGTGTCCGCCCCCGAGCCCACGCTCGGTGCCCGCGGCTCCCGCGAATACCGGGACCGACCGGAACCCTCGGCCCCGCCCACCCCATCCCACCGGCCAATCCCCGCAGCTCTCCGGATGACTGACAGGAGAACGCCCCGCCCCTCGCCGCCAGACCGATGGGCGGGTGGTTCCGTGACGCGGTGTCAGTGCCTTGAGCGGCGGCCGAATCAACCAATAGAAAGCCGGAGTCGCGCAGGGGGCGTGGCCTCCCCGCCCCGAGGCCCCGCCCAAGCGCTCCGCGGCGCCTGCGCTGCACCGCCCCCTGGCGGCCGCGGGGAGGGCCTGTCGGTCGGCGCTGCGGCAACATGGCGGGGCGGGTAAGTGGGGGGGACACGGACCGGCCGCTATCGCCCATCCCCTGCTCCCTCCTCCGCTCCTGCTCCTCCCTGCGCCACCGCAGCTTTGGGAGCTTCCCGCAGCCCTGCTGCCAGGGGACCGTTCAGCCCTGGGGGTCCCCCGGCAGTCCTGCGAGGCTGTGGTGACCCCCTCGCCCCCAGCGGTGTGGGGGCTGCTGGCGGTCCTGTGGGGCTGTGGAGATCTCCCCCAGTGGTGTGGGGGGCTGGGGGGTGACCCTTCTCCCCGTGTTCCCCGGCGGTTTCGAGAGGCTGAGGTGGCCTCTTGGTGATGTGGCATGTGGGACAGGACTGGGGTTCCTGCAGGAGCCGGGGCAAGGGTGACCCGTGTCCCTGTGGGGCGGGATTTTAGGGTCCTTCCGGGGTGCTGTGAGACCTGGGTGCCCCTTAGCGATGTGGGATATGGGACAGCACTGGAGTTCCCTCAGGAGCACTGTGAGTCCAGGGTGCCCCCTCTCCATGTGGGTGTGAGGAAGGATTTAGGGTTCCCTAAGGGTGCCGTGAGGTTGCAGTGGCCTTGTGGGATTTTGGGGATTTTGGGGTTTCCTGGGGGTGCTCAGAGGCTGTGGTAACCCCTTGGTGCTGTGGGACGAGTGTCTAGGGCTCCCTCAGGAGCTGTGGTGTGGGGCAGGAATGTGGGGTGTCCTGATGGGGAGGTGTCTTGGTGCTGCTGTCAGGATTTAGGGTGTCCCGGGGTAAAGCTCTGGTGACCCTCTCCCTGTGTGCTGTGGGCAGGGACCATTAGGGATGCTGTGACAGGGGGTGATCCCTTGGTGCTCGGAATGTGGGGCAGAATTTTGGGATTCCCAGTGGGGCTGGGGTGCCCCTGTCCCCATGGAGTGTGCAGCAGGATTTTAGGGTCTCCTAAAGTTGTTGTGAGGTCCTAGTGACCCTTTGGTGCTGTGGGATTCAGGGAGGTTTTCTCCTGTGGGAACCAGCCAGGTGCTGTTTTATAATGCGGGTCCACCTTTTGTTGTGCCGTTGTTTCATTCTGTATTAATTTCAAAAATAAAAAAAATCCCTTATTAGTGATAGATCACATCAGCAAGTGGCCAGAAGGGCTTTAAAATGTGAAGGAACAGCTTCATCTCTGAAATCCCTTCTTGTGGTGCCTGCACATCCTCTCTTTTTCAGGTGTCCAGGTGCTGCAGGATGCATTTGGATTGCTCTGCTCTTTGCCAGGAGCTCAGTCATGCTTTGCTGGGTGCCAGCCTGGGGAAGTCACATTTTTCAGTAGTGCTTGCCTCTGGCTGGAATCTTGTCTCTAGGCCAAGTAATTCAGTGGTTGAAATGCTGGGGAATTGTTTTTCCAAGTATTTTTTGCATTGTGCTGGGCTGGTGGATGGAGGGCAGCTGGTGCAGTGCTGTGGTGCAGAGCAGGGGTGAGAAATCTCTCCCAGTGACGTTCTGTGCATCACAGGTGCTCCAGTGCCACTCCTGAAATGTGCTGAGTAATTGAGAAAAACCCCACGTTTTGTGGTCTGATAGCTTTTCCTCTATCCCTGCTCCAGATTCCTGATCTCACCTTGCTTCCACCTTTTTTTTCACCTCACCCTTTGCACTAACCCAGGGAACTGTGAGCCTTGACTGGCCTTTTTCAGCTTTCTGTTGCCCAGAACAGGCACCCAGTGTTCTGGTCAGTGGTAAGATCATTTTACCCCCTCTGGTTTTGAGACTCCCTGGCCTAAACCAACCTGGCTGCAGTGGCCCTGCCCTGCCCCTGCTCCCCTGAGCCCTCCCAGCTGTGTCCTCAGGGAACACCCTGGTGCATACTCTGAGTCATGGGATTGGTGACTGGGGCTGTGGGGAGGAAGGAGAAGGATCAACCTCAGCTTTATTCTTCTGCTTTGAGCTTTCCTGCTACTAAAAACCTGAGAAAATGTGCCTTTATCTGACCAGCTTGGAAGCCTGGTGAAGGGAAGGGGGATTTATGTGAATTTAAAGGAAAGATTGATATTTAGTTGCCTCCTAATCTGGCAGTTGGACGAGTGATGCTCTCCTTGGGTTATCAGGAAGCTTCTGAGCATTCAGTATTTTCATGATTTGCCTGCAAATGCAGTTGCAGAGTTATCAGGTTATTTAATGCTGTGAAGAGAGTCCTTGAGCTGAGTGTTCCATCTCACTCTCCTTTGAATGCTTTCCATGTGAGCTACCCAGGGAGCTGCCTGCTCCTTCCAGCTGGCCCGTGGGCCAGCAGCAGTGCAGGGGTGGGCAGGGGGCAGGCAGCAGGGGCTGTGTCGGGGTAAACACAGAACACCTGGTGGGAGGATGGAGGTGTGTGATATCTCCAGGCACAACAGGTGAGGCTGATGCTGGAACACAGGTGCTGTTCTGTTGTCAACATTTTTAACAGGTGCTTCAACCTGCAAGATGGGAAGAGGAGCTTCAGTGACTCCTCCTGCCCTGCAAATCTGTTCTGTAATGCCATTTAGAGCTTAATCTCTTTTATTGGACTCGTGTGATTCAATTTGCATGTGTACATTCTCACAGGGAGAAATGAATGGCTGTCCTGATGTAGGAGAGAGACAAAATATTTAAACTTCTGGTAAGATTTTGAATAATTCAGGTGAATGATAAGCCAAATCAGATTAATTGTGTGATGCTGTTTCAGGTGTGTTACTCTGCTCCCCTAATTGCACTGGGTCTCTCCATGGCAAGGAAGAGAAGGTGATTAACAGTGATTGAAGTTTACATGAAAAACAGTTTATGATGATTAGAAATAATGGCTGTTTCTGTAATAATTTATTCTGTATCTCTGCATGGGGATCATTAGGCATGCAGGCAGAGCAGTGAGGCATCTGCAGGAGAGGGAATGGTGGGAAGCTGCTGTCTGTAGCTGGTTATGGACCTCTTTACCAAGTGGACTCCTGGAAGTTCACTGGCACTGGCTGTAACTAATTGATTTGAACTACATCAAGAATTAGTTCCCACAGGGATCTAGAAAGGCCAGATAATTTCTGTGCCTCGTCCCAGTGAGTGTCAAGCTGTGGATCCAGCACAAGCTGCATTTCTGCACAGGCTGGAGAGCTCCATGGGGCTGGGGTGGGTCAGTGCTGCTGGCTTCTGTGGCAGCAGGGCTGACTCACCCTGTGGCTGCAGGGTGCTCACGTGGATGTTGGTGAGGATCCCTCAGCAGAGACACTGGTGTGGTTTTCTTGAAGGAATCTGAGTTTTGTGATAGCTGAACTCGTGTAACAGTTTATGGTTAGAAATAATGGCTATTTTAGGGAGTGTCACTGGTGTAGCACATCTATTTTTGTTCCTCTGCTGTTTGGGGCTCCTTTGGGGCAGTGTTGCCTTTAGCCCAGTGAGAGTAGACTCTGCCCTGTTGGCTCCTCAGAGGAGATTCCCTTTGTGTTGTGTTGGAAATAGTTTTGGATTCACTCAGGTGCTGGCTGGTGTCTGAGCCTGCAGAGTGGTGCTGCTGCTCCTCTGAGAGCCTGAGACTGAGCACAGGCTTCTGCTGGCATCTGGTGGCACCAGGTGTCCAATGCAGAGGTGCAGCAGGAGTGGCAAGGTGCTGAAGGACAGCCCTTGGTGTTCTGTGCTGCCAGAGGCATTGCTGGTCTAACCCTGCTGTCTTGTGCTTCCTGCAGCCAGCACAGAATCCCAGGCAGGTTTGGGTTGGATGGGACCCAAAACCCACCCAGTGCCACCCCTGCCATGGCAGGGACACCTCCCACTGTCCCAGGCTGCTCCAAGCCCTGTCCAGCCTGGCCTTGGGCACTGCCAGGGACCCAGGGGCAGCCACAGCTGCTCTGGGCACCCTGTGCCAGGGCCTGCCCACCCTCACAGGGAACAATTCCTTCCTAACATTTAATCCATGTAATATACCTGAAACAGCACTACACAGTTAATAATAACAATTCGCTTATTATTTGCTTGAATTATTTAAAAATACTTGAAATGTAGACAGTGTGGTTTTAGGTTGGATGGTTTGGTAGGGACTTTGAAATGATGGAGGCTGGGCTTTATGTTTATGGGTTAAAGCTGTAAGGTAAATTCTGATAACATGGAACCAGCCTTCAGAGACGTAGGTGTTGTCAGGCAACTAAAGAAACGTTTCTGAATCAACTTAGTTCCTTCTTGCAGCCTGGTACTGTTCCTGCTATCATCACTTAGTTTTTTTTAGCATTTCCTAGTGTGTAATATGAAGAAATAGGTTTCTAGCAATGTTTCAGGGAAATGGGAGAAAACTCTGACTCTCTGTTTCTGTGATCATTTCTGCAGCCTCATAACTGTCTTGTGAAATCACCACAAATCAACTCGTGGCCTGCTTTTAGGCTTGCTGAATTATTTAATATAAAGTCACATAATTTGTTAAAAATTCGAAAATTATTTAGGATAAAATTCTGATGGCTGTGTGAATGTTTGTTTGCATGGGATATCTGGCCCTGTAATCTTTGATTAATTTGTTGCTTAGGTAAGTGTGTCCTAAGCTTGTGTTTAAAAAGTCACTCCCAAAGGGAGATGTCAGTGCTGCCTCTCCATCTCCAGTTTTTGGGGTGCTGCTGTGTCACACCTATTATGCGGACCTGTCAGAATAATTAAACTTAACTAACAATTTTTTTAGTAGGAAAAAGTATTTTAAAAAAGTCAGATAACATTTTTGCGGCTCATTTAAAGTGTGATTTTCTTAAGTATTACTTTTAAATTTATTTTTTTTTCCCAGAGCACAGCAAGATCTCTTTTGCTCTCCTGTTCTGGGTTCTCTGCCTCAGACCACAGAGGTCATTGAGGAGAAGACCCTGAGGCTCAGAATAAACCCTAAGTGATTTTGGAAGAAGTTCTGGCATAAAATAAGATCTGCTTGAGTCCACAGAAAAAGCAGTCCCTAGAAAGTAGCAGTACTTCTGTTCTGCTGAATTAGCCACCAGGCAGGAGGTTGTTTCAGAGCAATGAAATTACCACTCAGTCCTTTTTTTTTTTAAATGTGTGTCCTTGTGTCATGGAGTGTTTTTTTTTTTTTGATCCAGGGTTGGTGGCATGTTCAGGTGCCCTCCCAAGTGCAGGAGGGGATGAGCTTTAGGGAGAGCTGGTGCAGTGACCCCCTGAGCAGTGGGGTGCAGATCTTGGGAACTGCAGTGGCTCCTGGAAGGGTGAGGTTCAGCCTGGGGGATCTGCTGTCTCACATCAGGGAGGTCCTCTGGCAGAGACCAGAGTTTTGTGATGAAACACCCATATTGACCATCTCCAGAAGGTTTTCACACTCCCAGGAACTGGAGAGCTGTGTTGGAGAAGGTCTCTGAACAGAAAAAGCCAAACAAGAAACCCAGTTGCTAAAATTAATGGAAGAGCTTCCGGCGCAGTTCCCTGAACTGTGTCTGAGCCAGCTGATTGTGCTGCTGCTCATAAACCAAGTGCAGTTCCTCAGGCACTCCTGCCCTGCTGCTCTGCTCCTTCCTGTGCAGGCAGATCCTGCCCTCAGGGAGGTCAAAGGTTTTGAAGTATGAAAAGATTTAACAAGTTTCTCCGGTCTCCTGGGACGCAATAAAGCAATGACCTTCTATCAAAAAATCTGGAGTAATTGATGCCCTGGAGTTGTGTCATGTGCTTGTTCTGTAAAAAATAGAGCAATACTTGCCAGCTGCTGCATCTTAAACTGCTGTGACTGGGTGGTGTTTGGTGCATCAGCATCGTGGGAAGCTCAGTGCCAGGTGCTGCCCTGTGTCAGTGCTGGGCTCAGCTGTAAATCCTCAGGGACAGCAGCATCCTGGGCTTTCACAGGGCCAGTTCCAAGGGAGATATTTTTAACATTAACATGGATATTCACATTGTCCCTGTTGCCACTGGGTAACTTTCCTAAATAAATGGGATGAAATTTGCATCCATGACGTGTCCTCACTGCTCATGTGGCAAAATCCTGTGACCTGCATCCCAGACCCACAACTTACTCTGGTGGGGTAATGGTTCATTCCCTTGGCATGATTAAAAGACATTTAAATGCAACACAAGAAGCAACAATTCCCTGTAATTAAATTGTTGATCATCCTGGCTTGAGAAAGGAATGTAAGGCAACATCCAGTCAAAAAATGGATGTGTTAATTAAAATGCACATATCCTGGGTCATTGTTGCTTAATAGGAAGGTGGAGCTGCTGTTGCTGCTGAGCTGTCAGAGAGAAGCTCCCTGGTTCTGTGGCTCAGCAGCTCAGGTACAGGTGCATTTCCTAACATCATTTACTGATCATATTGTGGAGAGCTGCTCTGGAGAAGGATGTCTTTGGGCAGAGCAGTCTGTGTAATTCCACTGTAGATGCTCTCCTTTAGCACTCTTGTTTCTTCTGCTCTGTTGGATCAGGCAAACCCTTGGAGCTCTTTGTTCTTGGGACTGTAAATGATCTTTCTTGTGGTGTTGGCAAATACTGGCAATAGCAGAGCCAGATTCCCAAAGCTGTGAACACCTCACCTCGTTAACTGCAGGTAAACAATTGGAGTGATGGAGCCGCCCCTGCAGATCTGAGTTCATTTGAACAAAGGGCAAACAAAGGGAAGCAGCAGTGAAACCCAGTGTCCTTTAGCTGTGGGAGAGGCCCTTCTGCCCTGATAAAGTGGCTCTGGAGTGCCAGGATGGGCAGTAATTTCCACATTCAGACCCAGAGAGCACAGAGCTGCTCTCAGAGAGAGAAACTGGGAAATGTGTAGAGTGTTTGATAAGGAGTGCCCAGTGAAGAGTGTCCGGTGTCTCCTGTCTGTGCTGGGGGAAGCTGGGAGGTGATTCCTGGTGTGGGAGTGGCTGGGGGGGTGTGGGCAGGAGGGATCCATCTCATCCAGCCTTCTCTGGATGCAGCGCTGGGGCTGCCTTGGTGGCGCTCTCAGTGTTCCCTGGCTTTGTAAAAAATGTGAATGTTTGTTCTGAGATTTCAGCTTCCCAATGCGCTCCTCTTTATTAGGGAAGAGAATTGCTATTTCTGAGTTTGTTGTTGAGAGACAATGCAGCTTCTTCCTGAAGAGAATAGAAGCTTCCTGCAAACAAGCAGAGGCCATGTGGAGCAGGTGGAATGGCCAGGCCTGAGCAGGGAGTCAGGGACAGCAGCTTATCCTGCCAGCACAGCCCCTGCAGGTCTGGAAAGGCCTGTCTGGCCAGGTCTGCTGGTCTAAGAAGTTCTTTGTAGGTTGATCTTCTTTTGTGGCTGCAGAAATACGGAAGCTTTATTCAATATTATTTTTGACACGTCCAGAAAAACGCTCTGTAAACTATTAAACAAAATAAACTACTAAATAAAATTCCTTCGTTAATTAAAAAAATTATTTAGAACCACAGCATTTAGGACAACTTGTGTTCCTGAATCTGGTCCCTGATGGTGACAAGATGTTGTCATTTCTTTTATGAATATTACAGAATTGTTCTTTAGAGGAGCCTTGGTTTTGTCTTTACTGTTTCCCCCTGTCACAGAGCCAGCTTCCCCTCCAGGTCAGGAATCCACTCTTACCTGCCAGCCACGAGCTCTGCTGGTGTTGTTTTATGGCCATTTCTTGTGTCCTTCAGTGTTGAGTTGTTGCTCAGCTCTGTGCTGTGTTGTGGGTGTAGAGGGCAGGCACAGTCCTTGGGCTTCCCTGTGCTGGGAGCTTGGTTGGTGCTAAGCCAGCTCTGCAGCTTATCCTCCTGCTGGAGCTGCTGTTGTCCCCTGTGTGGAATGTCCACCTCGGATCCTGGTGTCCCTTGGATGCAGAGAGAAAGGCAGAGCTTTGTGCCTGTGTTTTCTGTCAGGAGCACACTTCAGGATAATGTGTAAGATCTATGATTCATCATGTCAGTTCCCTGTTTATCTTCAGAGCTTCTTTGACATCATAATTCTTCCTGTCAGTATTCAAACTTCATTTTATTGGCAGGCTCGTGGTGGTGAGTGAGCGTTTGATTCCGAGTCAGCCGTGGTTCCACGCAGCCCACAGAGGCACCTCTGCTCAGGGAGTGTGGAACTGAAGCACTTCCCAGGAATTACACCTGCAAAGATGGTTCTCTGCCCTCCTTGGGTGATGAGGCCCTGGGCTCAGAGAGGCTTTCATGCCCAGCAGCTGTTACAGGAAAGCTTTGGGGCTTTTTGGAGCAGGGATCCCCATCTCAGTGCAGCTGGCAGTGGGCTCTGCTGGGGACCCAGAGTTGTCACGTTTCCTAACACTCCTTTGCCAACACCTGTGTGCTAGAAATTCCATCTCTGTGCCCCTGGATATACATGGGATATGTATCTGTGTCTGTTTTACACAAAGGAGAATTTTAAACATACAATACTTGAACAATATTTGTCTTGTACAAACCATGTGAGAACAGGGCACAGAACCAAACCTGCCTCGGCTTTAGAGGCTGTTTCATAATCTCTTGCTCAGCATTAGGAAGTGAAATGAGTTATCTTGGATGAGGAGCATCTCTGCCTTAGCACTTAATGTTTCAGCTCTTGTCAGTACCAGCTGTCAGCAGTGCACTTCAGTCATTACTACCACCTTATCTCTGTGGGGAGAAACATGTTTTTTCTTGGCTTCCTCTACCATCAGCCTTAATGATTCACAAGAGGTGAACTGATAAAACACAGAAGGTGTGGTTTATGTATGTGTAAAAATATCCAAACAGGAGCACCACTTCCTGGGCTTTGGCAGGGGTTTGGGCTGGATGATCAGAGGGCCCTTCCAACACTAGCTGTGCTGTGATTTTGTGAACACGTGAGTTTCTTATTTTCTGTGGAGGAAAATGAGTCCTTGCATCTTGGGAAAAAAAGAAATCTCTGAAAGATCAGAGATTACTATCATGTAGCTGTTTGTTCCTCAGGGCAACGTTTCTTTGTAAAAATAAAATATGCTAACGTCATTAAACCTCCTGGGTTTTGAGGCAACTTTACTGCTTTGTCACAAACCCAGAGGTGAGATCCTTCACATTTCTCTCTCAGAGTAAGGTTTATCAATGCATCATATGGTCTTGTTTTCCTCTTGGCAAACAGGAGGAATGCTGGAACAGGGTTCAGCAGCAGGTGCTGCCTGGCTGGTGCTGGATGCTGTAGCTGGGAATCCTTAGCAGTGTGCAGTCACCTCCTTCAGACTGTGCTGTCCTTTGAGTCTCCTCTTTGCATAAACCAGAACAATACCTGGAGGCAGGGAAGATTCTTTTGCTTAATTTAACCCTAGTTTGCCTTCTTTGAGCCAAATCTGTCTGTGTTGTGGATGTGGGTTTAGCAGTAGCCTTGAGGGTGTGTGGGTCTCCTCTGGCCTGGCAGTGCCAGGTGGCATCTGCTGTCATCTGCAGGAGCCTGCTTTCTGGTTTGTTAGAGCCATTTTGCCTGGTTGCCAGCAGTAACCTGCCAGATTGCTTCAAATTAGTTTGTGTCGATCTGCTTAGAGATTCCTAGGAATACTCACAAGGATTTTTCTACCTCTAAACCCTGATGTGTGTTAGTGCTGGCAGTGGGTGTGGGATGGCAGGGAGGGGAGAGGGGCAGGTTCTGGGAGTCTTTGTGCTGCTGTCTGGGAAGCTGGAACCCAAAATGCAAGAGCTCAAAATGTTCCTGACAGCAGCACCACTGGCATATGCCAGCCATGTGTTCAGCCCTGGACTGCTGCATTTATGCCAGGAAAGCTTCCTCAGGAGCAGCCTGTGCCTGTGTCCTGGGGCTGCTGAGAGACCAGGATCCATCCCTGGGAGCAGCAGCTCTGGGATATGAGCTCTGCAGGGAGGGCAGGCAAGAGTAAGCCCCTGCAGCTCCCCACAACAGCGTGTTCCTCCTTCCTGCCTGGGTTATTTCCAGTTGTCACCTCTTCCATGACCACATTTCCTCAAGTTGTCCCTTGCACCCTTGTGGAACTCCATGCCCGGGAGTGATGCCCCTGTCTTGCAGCTGTGTGATGTTAAAACCTTTTCAGAATATAGATAATGTTCTGAAGATCTGCAAAATCTTTTTAGCTTGAGGAGGGTGTGTAGTGGAGGACTGGGAGCAGAGAGGCTGCCTGAAATGTTGGTCATTGCCAGGGAGAAATGGGCTCCTGCCAGACACCCCAGGAGGAGCATGAGCCGGGCTGTGGGATGGTTGGCATGGCCAGTGCTGCTGCTGCTGCTGTTATTTCAAGTGTCAGACACTCAAGGGTGTTTTGCCATCATCTCTCCTCTGCTGCAGAGTTGCAGTTGTTGCTGGGTTGGGAATGCATTCCTTGCTATTCCTGCATTTCCTGAAGTACCCTGTTCCCAGTGCAGATGGGAGCAGCCGCTCGCTGCGTGAGGGAAGCAGTTTGTCACCGAGGATTAAAAATGCAGTTGAGGACTTGTGCTGTAAAAAGGTTTAATCCTGGAGCTCCGTGTCCACTTTTCTCCAGAAATATCCCCTGTAATGCGTTTTAGCAGGGCATGTCCTTCACAAAACCGTGCCCTGCAGATGGGAGGAGGAGTGATAAAATGGTGAATGTTTGCTGTGAAGTGCCCCAAGCCTAGGAGCCTCAGCAGACAGGTTATGTATCTCATAAATCCACTGATGTCATATATTTTATTACAAGAACATTTGAATCTTTTATTACATTCAGCATTCAGGTAGATAAATCTGCTTCAGGCCTGCAAGTAGAATCTTTTTTTGTTGTGACATATGTCAAAGGCAATTGAGCATTATTCAGTAAATGTAATGAGTTGGTCCTTTTCTAAACAGCAAGTACTTGAGACAAATCACGTTGTGCCATGAAAGTTGATCTAAACTTTAGAGCAGGCTGGCTGCAAGCCACACTGAGGGGAGAATTTCTCAGATTCTTGCTTCAGAGGGGCTGGGGAAGGAAGGCTGAGCAGGGCAGTAACTCCTGGGGAATGATTCAGATGTGTGTGTTGGGATCAGTGTGTTTCTTGTGCTTGCTGCTGGGATTTAAGGGTGTTTAAAGAGAAAATCCATCCTGAATTACTTTTAGCAATAGGTTGATGTGGTCAAATAGCTTCTGTTGTGCTGCCTGCAAACTTGTATCTGACAGAGGTAGCTGTGCTTTCATTCTCAAAACAACACCTTGGAGGGCAAGTTTAGCTTTTCCCCAATGCAATTTCTTCATTTCATAGCTAATGATAGAAACATCCTGACTTTTTCATCCCTTTCTCCACTTCTGAAGGCATTTTGACCCCAATTTCTATTGTTCAGCCATTGTTTTGTGGTACAATTCTGCAGGAGCAGGTGGAGGGGGGGTGAGGGTGTAGGGTGGGGCTGAGGTCCCTGTGCTGTGCTCCCCCCATGCTCCCCCCTGCCTCATGATGGGGATGGGCAGCTTGGGCTGGGAGTGCTGCTATTTCAGTTTTTAATTGCTGATTGATGAGTGACAGTGGAAAAGACAAAGATGAACAGATACTCCTGGAAAAGGCTTGGTCCTCTGACATAAGAGAATAAAAAGAGGAAGAGGACTCCTCCACAGCCGCTCTTGCAGTAATTTTTTTTCATAGCGATAGGCTGGAATTAACTATTTTACTTAATTTTCTTCTGTGTGTTATGGATCTGGGGTGTTTCCTATAAAGTGGAAAATATTCACATGTATTATTTCTTTTGAGAAGTGACACAAAGGGATTGTGGGTTGGATAGCAGCTGGCTGAGGTTAAACCTTCCTGTGGATTCTCAGTGCTGCCCTGTACTGCACTGCGTGAAGGGGTGTATGCAGAATGGACATGCAGAAATTCACTTTTCTCAGTTATGTTCAGGGAGGGAGGAATGATGCCTTGCACTGTCCAGGGTGATTCCTTTTGGGGCCTTTCAGGAAATACCTGTTTCATTCCTTTTGCACTGTGTAGTCTCTGTTCCAGGTCAGCTTTTGTAGGCATCGGATCGGTCACATCTTTATCCCTCCCTTCCTCCCCATGTGGGCTCTGTGACCCAGCCCAGCACTATGAGACAGGGTTGTAGGGGAGCTGCTCTGGCTCCAGGCTCCTTTCCCTTAGCAGCTTTTGGAATGTCCCAGTGTCCTGCCACTGGGCAAGAAAGGCCTTCCAGGGAGTGCTGATTACCTGCTGCCTTGTCACAGCATTTGGGGAAGCTTCACCAGTGCCAGGCTTCCCTTGCAAGTTAACAATGTTTGCCTTGCAGACTTTCTCCTAATTTTAAAAGTAATTTTAAAGTATTTATGTAGGTAGGGTAGAAAATACAAAGTACATAATAGTCCCAAAATGCTGAGCTTTGGGATACAAGTACCTGTGACACGTGGAAATGTTTAGAGGAACCTGGAAGAGGAGCTTTTTGATACCAGTGGGCTCTCAGAGTGTGCCAGGAGTCAGGAGACCTGTTTTGTGCTTTGTGGTTTTGCAGAAGTCTTGAGGCTTGGCTTGGTAAAGGAAAAATCAAATTTTATTTGACATTTTTCCCACCCCTCTCTTGTAGCCTATGCAAGCAGCGAGATGTCCCACGGATGAGCTGTCCTTAACCAACTGTGCTGTGGTGAATGAGAAGGACTTCCAGTCTGGGCAGTAAGTGTGCACTGTTGCTCTTTCAGCTTTTAACCAAAAAGGAATTGTTTTCAAAATTTGGATGGAGGGGGAATGACATTTCAGGTTTGGAAAGGTGAATACAGCAGTTTGAATAACAAAATGTCTGTGTCTTTAGAGATCAGAACTTTCAATGTGGCTCTTTCTGGAAATGGGAGATGCTGGAAGAAGAGTGACTGTTTCTCTGCAGCATTTTTTTCTTGGGAATTGCATCTACTTAACTAATAGAATAATTATTTTTATGAAGTACTTTCTGTGGTTATTTTTGTTTGTTTTGATTTTGCTGTTGTACATAGTGAGAATATTTGAACTATTTCAAAAATGTTTTTATCATTTTATTGTGTTACTTGGGGCATCTTCTCACTTTCACATCACATGGGAGTGCTGAGCAGAGCCAGGAGAACTCTCTCTTGTTCTCAGGGTTTTCATGCACAGGAACAAAAGCAGAAGCAGCCAGAGTGTGGGCACTACAAGTTGAATTCTTTAATTGCAGTTCTGGGGTGGCTGATGGAACCTGACTCTGGGGTTTACTTCTGCTAGGTGGAAAACACATGAATTTTTCAGCTCAGCCCACACAGAAGGGTTTTGTATTACAAGAAGCCAATTCACACGGTCAGATTCTTTGCTTTGCTGCAGCTTTAGGGAAGCTCTGACAGATTTTAGTATGTAGGTTGTAGACAGAAGTCATTAATTTCAGCTGAAAGGGAATATCACATGCAGCACAAGGCAGAAGGGCTTGGGTTTGAAAAATGGGAAAAAATCTTAAAGGAGATTGTGAATGATATGCCCAGGCCTTATATAAAATACCAGGTGAACTCTGCTAAGGGTGGAGAGTGCAGTGGTGCTGAACTGCAGGAATGCAGGGATGTGTTTGGGACTTGCCTCTCTGTGCTGTCAGTCAGTTCTGCTGCCCTGGCACCTGTCCTGGCTCTAGAGTGATGAACTGAACTGTGATTTCATGAGCCCAACTGGTGTATAAAATGCCAAAAGCAAACAAAACCACCCCCTAAACAAGCAGAACTTCTAGAGTCAGAAGCAGGCAAAAAGTGTCTGCTTGGGCAGAAAAATGTCCTGGCCTTTTCAAAGTATGGTTTTTCCCAAGTTGACTTTTTTCCAAAGTAATTGAGTTACAAAAATACCTAATCTGAGCATTGTACCTCATGCATTATAAAAACTTTAATTTCCTCCAGTATGGATGTCCTGGAGGGACCCAGCTGCCAGGCCTGCAGCCGGCTGTGTTCCTTTAGCTTGCAGAAGCCTCTCCTGGCATTTGTGGCAATGCCCTGGGATGTGCTTGCTCAGCAGGCTGGTTCTGGCTGTTCCTGTTCCCCCGGGAGCTGTTTATTTCTGGCAGCTGGTGCTCACACACCAGCAGCCTGTTTGGTCAGAGCAGGTGCTGCAGATGGCTGAGCAGTGTCAGATGGAGCACGGGGAGCTCCTGGGGCTGGGAGTGCCCAGGCTGGGGCTGGTGCTGCATTGCAGATCCCTGCAGCCAGCTCTGGCTGCAGCTCTGCCAGCAGTGCCCCTGGCTCAGCTCCCTCAGCTCTGGGGGGCTTCTGGTGGTACCTCCACAAGAGCTCTGCTCTAACTGTTTGCTTCTAGGGGTGTGGAGCTGAGTTTGCCCTTTGGTTTAACCCCAGGGTTAAACCATCTCCTTGCTGATCATCTTCTTATGCTTCACTTTCTGCACCCTGTGAGCTGGGCAGGGCTGAGTCAGTGCTCCATGCTCTGTAGGATCCCAGAGTGTGGTGTCTGATGGTTTGGGGAGTGGCACCATCTCGAGTTCCTGTGTCCTGCTTCTACCTGAGATGTTAATTTTGAGGAGTTAAGAATTTTAGAAAAGTTAAGATTACTGTTAGAATAGATGCTGTGTTAGCTAAAAAAAAGAGACAAATAAGCTTTACCCAACAGAAGCCAAATCTCAGGTAAGATATCCAAGATCTAATAACTCGTTGCTTGTCAATTTTATAGACAGTAGCCAACTTTCGCATAGTAAAAAACAAATTGAACACAAGAAGCTGCAGACTCTACCAAAGATTCGTTTGTCTCAAATACCTAANGTGCATTAGGGAGAGATCCCACGAACTGCTCAGTCTGTAATAAACATACACTTTCTAACTCCAAACTGCTAGAGTCTTTGTCCATTAATAAGNAATTGATTCCTCATAAAAAAGACCCCCAACTCATTTCAGGAAACAAACCACACATGCTTAATGGCCTCCTTGCCAATTAGCATATGAAGCAGAGAAAGGGAAATGACAAAAGTATGAATATGCATTTGTATTTTGTATATTCAACATTTTCGTACATAAAAGCTTTGTAATCACCTATGAAACTGCATTGTGCATTAGGGAGAGATCCCACGAACTGCTCAGTCTGTAATAAACATACACTTTCTAACTCCAGACTGCTAGAGAGTCTTTTTCCATTAATAAGTAGACATTGGTATTAGATTATTGTTCATATTTCTTTAATTCACACCTTGAGGACTCCCAGTGTAGTTTGGAGAGAGAAGCCAGTTCTGAAGACAGCCAGGCTGTGAGGGGACAGCAGCCAGGGCAGGCTGTCTCCATGGCAGGTTTTTGTTCATGTTAAGAGCTGGTTGTTCCCTTTCACGTGGGAAGCCCACCCCTCCTAGGCCAGCTGGGTTTTCTGAGGAGCCCTTGCTGCATGATTGCTGTGGGTTTGCAAACATGCACTGCATGGGATGAGATCCCTGCTGGCACCTCTGCATGGATACCTGAGTCATGCCCTCCCTCACAGGAGCCCCGCTCGTGCTTCAGCAGCAGAAAAACTCATGCACTCACAGCTTAATTCATGTCTGCTGGAGTTTCTCTTGGTTTGCTCAGCCTGGCCAGCAAACTTACCAGCAGTTTCCTGGACCCAGTTTCCTGGAGCCCTTCCTAAGAGCTGGCATCACATGGGTTGGATGTGACAGTTCCAGGCGAGGATTTACACAGGAATGGAGCAGCAATTCCGCCTGGGAGAGCTCTGGGAGCTGTCTGGCCCTGGTGATTTGTTGTTCCTTTTGTTCATGTATCAGCAGAAGCTCTTAATGAGCTTGAGATTTTCCTCCTGTGTCTCAATGAGCTCTCTGAGCTCCTTCCTGGTGAACATCAGTGTAGGAAAATGCATTTAGTTTTTCTGCTATTGCTTTATTTTGAGCATTTGTTATACTTAGGTTGTTTACAGCTTGTTGCAAGCTGCCTGCTTCTGTTGTCTTCAAGAGGAAACAAGGTTGTTCCTGTGCCTTATGCAGATTTTTCTCACAGAACCTGTAAAGATTTGACCTTTCCTAGTATTTTCTTTCAGAAGCTGATTTTTTTCTTTTTTCCCTCTATGTTTTTTCTTCCTGGCATCTATTTGTCCATTGTCAAGCTTGGCTGTCTTTCTGCTTTGCTGGAGATATTTTTGGTGAATGCTCCAGCATAGTAATTGGTATCAAATCCTTGTGGATACTCCTCCCCAGTATTTTTACCAGGTATTGTAATTTTCTTGCCTTTTGGGTTTTTGAGGTGAAGCCCAGCAGTGATGGAGTTTGTTTCTTCCTGCAAGGATGCTGAGTCTCTACATATTGAAGTCATTGTGCACTGCTCAAGACTCATTTGGGGCTTTAAAAAGCTTTAATTTTGGGTCTTTTCTGGTCATGAGCTGCTTCCAGTCAGGTGTTAGTTGTAATCAGGTGCACTTTGTGGTGAAGTATTTCAGAATTGTAGCTGGAACTTGTTTGTTGCCTCTGGGTGTGTTTCTCTCGTACTCTGCAGTGTCCCAGCTTCCTTTCCAGTTGGTTGTGTGTTGATGCTAATTTGGGTTACTCAGGGTGTTACTGTGCTGGAGAACTCCTGCTTTCAGCCCTGGCCTCCTGGACAGTTCTCTGCTTTACCCACTGCTCACTTTGAAATGAGCTGTCCCTGGAGCACCATTCCATCCAGCGAGGATCTCTGCCTGTCCCTCCTCATGGAATAACCCAATGGTTTGGGCTGCAAGGGGTCCTTGAATACCATCCAGTCCCACCCCCTGCCATGGGCAGGGACACCCTCCACTATCCCAGGGTGCTCCAATCCCTGTCCAGCCTGGCCTTGGACACTGCCAGAGATGGGGCAGCCACAGCTGCTGTGGGCACCCTGTGCCAGTGCAGTTTGTTCCTGGTTAATGCACCCTGAGGGGATCTTTCCCACATTTGCTGCAGGGATGTGCTGCTGGCTCCTGTTGAGCTCATTTTCCACCTGGTTCCCAGGGCTTCTTGGCCCCCAGCTGGTCCCCAGCCTGCACTGTTGCATGGGATTGTTTCCCTCTGGAGGACTTTGTGTTTTCCCTTATTGAGCTTGATTGAGATCTGTCAGGGTCCCTCTGAGCATCAGCAGATGTGTCCCCTGTGGGCTGGCTGAGGAGCTCTGTCCCTTCAGCTGCTCAGGAATGAAGGGTTAAATAGTTTTGGCCCCATGTGGACTCCTGAGGTGACCTCTCGCAGCTGGATTTGCACATCTCAGTGACCTTCTACAGTGGACTTTGCATGTCCCAATGACCTGCAGCTGGATTTGCACGTCCCAGTGACCTGCAGCTGGATTTGCATGTCCCAGTGACCTGTGGTGGGATTTGATGCTGTTGGCCCCAGCCCGAGGTGCAGCAGTTCAGCCTCCAGCCCCCCTCCCTGCCCAGTCTGTATTGCAGCAGTGTCTGAGGGTGGTTGTGCCTGGCAGTGTGGAAAGTTTGCTAATGTTGGGATAAATCCAGCTCTCCCTTCAGCCCCAGAACTCACCATTTTGTTGGAGAAAGCTGTTGTGCTGGTCAGGATGGATTTTCCTTTGTAATTCTATGCTGGCCACTCCTAAATCCATGCTCAGAGTGACTCCTAGTCACTTTCTTGTACTTTAATATGTTTGGCTTCCTGAATTAGTTGCTCCATCACTTCCTTAAGTAAGGTGAGGATGACCAGCCTGTAATTCCTTGGATCCTCCTACCTGAAGGCAAGAGTGACATCTGCTGTCTTCCTATCTTCAAAAATCTTACCTGGCTGCCATGCTGCACCAATAAATGCCTTGTTCTCCTCTGTAACATTTGTATGGAACTTCACCACCTACACCAGATTCTTGGATTTATGCCTGGGGCACGAGGAGGAGGCAAGGGAAGGGTGTCCTGGCAGCTGATGGGTAATTTTGGGTCAGAACCAGTGTCTGCCTGAGCTGGGAGCTCTTAATTCACTTTGGTGTGTTGAAATTGGTTCTGACCCAGCCAGGCCACCAAGTGCCAGCAGTGCCTGGGAGGGGTTTGCAGGTGACAGCTGGCTATGGTTCCTGGTTTGAGCTGCCATGGTTCCTGGTTTGGCTGCCATGGCTGTTGGTTTGGGCTGCCATGGCTCCTGGTTTGGGCACCCACTGCACCTTGTTTGAGCTGCTATGGCTCCTGGTTTGGGCTGTCATTGCTCCTGGTTTGGGCACCCATTGCTCCTGGTTTGGGCTGTCATTGCTCCTGGTTTGGGCACCCATTGCTCCTGGTTTGGGCTGTCATTGCTCCTGGTTTGGGCTGCATTTCCTCTTGTCTCTGAGGGCCATATGTTCCTTCCTGTCGTGTGGCTGGAGCTGTTCTGCAGGCAGGATGGAGCCAGTGCAGATCCTCTCTTGGATGATGCTGGTTTGTCTGGGCATGTGCAAATGGAAATGTAGGGAGCATATGTGCATGGAAAACATGCACTGCAGGGAGGGAGGAGGGCCAGGAGTGTGGACAGCTCATCCCACCCTTCCTGTGGGACTGGTGAGGGGTAAAATCCCACAGAGCTGGTGCCTTGTGTACCCCAGGGGTGCTTCAGTGCTGGCAGCTGTGAGAGGAAGATGAGGTGCACCCTGGTTCCAGTGTCACCCTGCTGCCAGAGCACACAAATCCCAGCCTTCTTCAGTTTTGCATTCTCATGCCAGCAAGCAGTCTGCCTATGACATGATAAGAGCTATCAGGCACAGTCTGAGGAGAGCTAGAAGCAGCTTTGGAGTATCTTTGTTGCTGACAGCTTCAATTCTGAGTGTGACAGACAGGCACATGCCATGACTGCTGCTGTGTCTGCTCCTGACTGCTTGTATTGCTCTGGTTTTAAAGCTGTTCTATGATGGAGTCATGGAATGATTGAGGGAAAGGCCTCTCAGACCATCCAGTCTGATCTGTGCCTGATCCCCACCTTGCACACCTCCAGGGATGGGGACTCCAAACCTCCCTGGGCAGCCCCTGCCATTATTTTCTTCCTGATGTGCAATCCAAATCTCCCCTGGCACATTTTGAGGCCGTTTCCTCTCATCTTGTCCCTTGTTCCCTGGGACCAGAGGCCAACCCCCTCCCATCCTGGCTGCCCCCTCAGGGAGTTGTGGAGAGACTGAGCCCTCCCAGCTCCCTCAGCCACTCCTGGTGCTCCAGACACTCCCCATCTTCGTTCCTTTCCCTGGACACCTTCCAGCCCCTCAATGTGTTCCTTGCAGTGAGGAGCCAGAACTGACCTGAGCCCTCAAGGTGTGGCCTCACCAGTGCCTGGCACAGGGGACAGTCCCTGCCCTGGGCCTGCTGGCCACATTAATTTTGATACTGGCCAAGTGCCCTTTGCCTTTTTGCCCACCTGGGCACACATCAGCTCCTGTTCAACTGCTGTCAGTCAGCACCAGGTCCTTTCCCACTGGTCACCTTTCCCAGGCCACTTTCCAGCACTGGTGCTGTTTTTCCAGCCACACAGATGCTGTCTGAGTTCAAGATCAGTTGGTCACTTGTGCCAAGAGGAACAGCCCCAGGGCCTGTGTGAATTTACATATTATAAAGATTCCTCCCATTTTTTCCTACTATCAAACTTCTAAACAATACACTCAGATCCCTGTATGGGCTTTGCATCTATTTCTTGTTGGCATCACAACTGGAGATAATGCTTGTATGGGGTAAAATATTGATGTTTTGATGTTAATGCTTGAGATGTGAAACTGGTGTTGATTTTTAGCTATGGCAGCCTTGGTGTTTGTGCTTGTGGTTTGGTTCTCTCTCATTTGTACAGTGCAATGCTGAAGTAAAGGGCTGCTGGGGGGATGTAAATATTATTTTTTGGTGCAAAGTCTTGCAGCTGGGCTTTGAGATCACATTGTACCAGTGAGGGTGGTGGGCTCTGTCACCCTGCTGTGTGTCTGTGTCAGGCTGTGGCTCCAATGCTTTTGATTTTCCTGTGTAGCCCCAGAGATAAGCTGGGTGTTTCTTTTGAGCTCTCATGGTGCTGTGAGCAATACAAAACCCTCCTGGTACACATGAAAGTAAAATAGTAATCTCTTTTACAGACATGTTGTGGTGAAGACCTCTCCCAACCACAAATACATCTTCACACTGAGAACCCACCCCTCGGTTGTGCCCGGCAGCATCGCCTTCAGCTTGCCCCAGGTATGGGATGGTTGGGCTTTCTACTCTACTACAGAATAAGCAAAATCTCTTGGTGACAGAAGTGAAGAGAAGTTCTCTAATTGGAATAAATGTATGCTGCAGATTTGATTTCTGCTAGCAAAAGTTCAAGGAGACTTTTACTGCAACTGAAGTGACTGTGCTTATATTGCTTTGATATATTTTTAGTGCATGGTAGGATAAAGATTCTGGAAAAGGTGTAATTTAACCTTTTAAAAATCCACCAGATATAAACTATTTGAAAAAGAAAAGCCTAAGCAATATCTGTCCTTCCTTGTGAATCTTTATTGTTCCCCGTTTTCCCTTGACTTTAAAGGATTTCTTTGCTGTGTTTTTCATTTTTAAGATCTGCCAGAAGTTTTATTGACTGCATTCAGTCACTGTTAGTATTTTTAGATGAAAAGTGCAATGAAATGCATAAAAGAAACTCCAAACTCCTTTGTCTCCTCTTTCTTAATTAAGTCCTCATCAGATGTTAAATGATGGTTAGAATCAATAATTAATATAATTAACTTCTAAATAAAAAAATGCAGCTTGTAGCTTTTTACTGCTCACCCTGAGTTTTATCTCATGAACCTGCAGCAGTCATTGTCTCTGATTCAGTGCTTTCACATCTCCCTGCCACTGACTCTCCAAAGCCCAGTCCCTGTGCTGCAAACACAGATTTTTTTTCCTCAGTACATCTTGGCACAAGCCCCCAAATGACATTTTGCCTTTTGATGTGCTGCTGGAACTGGGTCTGCCCAGATGAGTGGGGAGGTGTTGTGTTCCCAGTGCCTGGCTGTGGTTTGTGCTGGCCAAAGTGCCCAGCAGTGTCCAGCAGGAGATGTTTGTGTTGTCAAAGTCAGTGCACTCAGGTCTAGGGTTGAGTTTTTTATGTTGCAGTTGTTGTTGTGGAGCCAGGAGAGCCCATCTGCCAAGGGCTGAGGCCTGGTGCTCCCCTTGAAGAAGGGGCTGTGCAGGGATTGTTGCAGCTTCTGGGAGGTGAATGCTTAATTTGTAGGATTTTAAGAGCTGTTTGTGTGGAAAGGGACCTTTAAAGGCTGTCTGAACAGGGGCATTTCCCACTAGATGAGTTTGCTTACAGCCCTTGTCCTATATGACCTTGAATGTTCCCTGGAAGCTCTCTGGGCAACCTGGGCCAAGGTTTTACCATTTTTGCCATATAAAATGTCTGAATTCACCTTCTTTTAGTTTAAAGCTTCTTCCCAATTTTCTTTTGCTACAGTCCCTACTGGAAAGTCTGTCCCCTCAAAAAGATTTGAGCCCACTTAAAGTGTTGAAAGGCCACAATGAGATCCCCCTGGGGACAACTCCCATTCTCTCAGCCTGTCTCCACAGCAGAGCTGTTTCAGCCCTCTGAGCATTGGAACATTCCTGATACTGGGTTTTAATTCCCAGTATTTCCCAGAGCCTTGGGTAGTTGCAGTCAGTCTGACACCAGCTGTGTTTACTGTTCCTGTTCAGGGATGTCTGTGCTCTGAGGCCTCCAGAACGTGTTTGTTTTACATTGACTATTCACATGGAGTTCTTGACCACCTTTACTCTGTGGTCATCTTGACTCTTAACTCTTAACACTGAAAGATGTGACAAATTTTTTATCCTGAGAGCCCAAAACATGAATTTCTGCACAATGATGACAAACCTTTAGCAGAAACCAGCCAAGTGAGCGTGGGGGTTGAGATATATCTCTTGCCACAGAGGCTGACAAATCTTCCCCCAGAGGGGCTGGGCACTGCCCAGGCTCTCCAGGGAATGGTCCCAGCCCTGAGGCTGCCAGAGCTCCAGGAGCCTTTGGACACCGCTCCAGGGATGCCCAGGGTGGGGTTGTTGGGGTGTCTGTGCAGGGCCAGGGCTGGGACTGGCTGATCCTTGGGGGTCCCCTCCAACCTGGGATATTCTGTGGATATTGGAGAGGGTTTAAAGGGGGAAATGTTCTCTTTGTAAGCAAAGTCATTGTGTTCCTTCTCCCAGACAAAAAGGGAAGTACGAATGACCACAAACTACAGCTTTTCAAACGTGATTTCCCCGGAGCTGTTTATAATGACACCTACACGTGTCTGTGGCTGGTACCTGTGTTTGATGTCTGAGGGGCTGTGAGCACTCTGCAGCCAATCTGTAACACAGAGCAGCCACTGGGGAAACCCCATTTTTGTAATCATCAGGCCAGAAATGTTGGAATTGTAAAGGTTATAGCTTTCTTTGTGCCACATAATTCGTGAACCATTTCCCACTTCTGCAGTCCCGTGCAGCACAAATCTTTCTACAGGAATTTCCAAGGGACCAAAGGATTTGAACAGTTTCATTCTTACTGGTTCTCTTGGTTCAGGTAGTATTGTACCTTGGAGCACATTGCAACAAGCTTTTAGAATGCTCCTGAGGTGTGTAACAGCCGTTCTAGTACCTGTGGGGTGTGTTCTGAGGGACAGGTGTGTGTTCTGTGGCACAGGTGTGTGTTCTGAGGCACAGGTGTGTGTTCTGAGGGACAGGTGTGTGTTCTGAGGCACAGGTGTGTGTTCTGAGGGACAGGTGTGTGTTCTGAGG
>VZTB01014231.1:16616-29839 GCA_013397245.1 Thryothorus ludovicianus | reverse complement strand
CCGCGTTGGGGAGAGTGGGTACCGGGGGATGCACTGGGCGGGCAGCGCCAGCCGGTCCCTCGCGCTCTGCCCTCCCCGCGCAGCCCCTCGCTCCCTCCCACCCGTGCCAGCGCATTCCCGCCGTGCTGGAACGGGGCAGCTCCCGCGGGCCCTCCCACCGACCCCCCGGCAGGGCCGCCCCCGAGCCCGGTGTTCCCGTCCCGCCGCAGCCCGAGGTCGCGGGGTGAGGAAGCCGCCGGTGATGCTGACCCTGCTGCTGCTGCTGGGGCCAGCGGCCTGGGCCGCCCCCAGGGCGGGCACGGACAGGTATGGGGGGCAGGTTCTGGAGGCAGTGGGGCGGGGGCACGGCTGGGGGTGGTGTTTTCAGGGGTACGGGGGCACAGGTGCAGTACGAGATGGCCGTGGGAGGGACATGCGGCTGCGGGCAAGCACCGGGCTCCGAGGCTGCCCGGTGAAGGTTGGGACTCGTGGATCTGCAGGGCCCGTGGGTGGGGGGCGTCAGGCCCCCCCAGGGGCGCAGGTAACCCCCAGTCTCTCGGCCAGGCCTGAGCCCCCCATGGCCACAGTCGTGGATCCGTATCCCGACCCACTGAGCCCGGAGTCACCTGCGCTGCTGTGAGTCCCTGCCCTGGGGAGCCCCGCGGCACCGGGGCCCCCACCACAGTCCGGGGCTGTGCACTGGGGCTGGGGGGCGCGGTGATGGCTGCAGGGCATGGACAGTGCCCAGCTGGCCATGGGGCAGGGTGGGCCGTGAGGCAGCTGCCGTGCTCCCCCCAGGCTGTGGAGCGCAGTGCGGAGCCTGGGGCCGCTGGAGCGGGACGTGGAGGCCATGACACGGGAGCAGGGTAAGGCCACTGGGGCGGTGATGGGGGGCTGAGGGGCTAGTGGGGCCAGGGACCCCAGCCCCACGGCACCCTGTGCCCCACAGCCCTGCTCTACCTCTTCGTGCTCCATGACCATGACCAGAGCAGGCGCCTGGATGGGCTGGAGCTGCTGCAGTTACTTGGCACGGTGCTGGCACAGGCTGAGGGGCAGCCAGACCCTGACATGGTGGGTCCCACAGGGACAGCTCCTCATACCCCACTGACCCACTGGCTGGGCCCTCATCCTGTTCCCAATCCCCACAGGTGGCTGCTCTGGTGGACCAAGCACTGGCAAGGCAGGACCTGAATGGGGATGGGCTGCTGGACCCCTCTGAGCTGCTGGACCCCCCCAAGGTGCTCTTGGACCAGGGACCCCAAGGACCACCCCCCCCAGAGCAGCAGGCAGGGGTTGGGGCTGTGCCAGGAGGGGACACAGAGATGCCCGGGCAGAGCCTGGGGTTGAGAAACCCAGAAGAGGCAACCACTGAGGCTGGAGCCCCCCAGAGTGGATCCCCTGAAGATGGACCCTCCAAGGTGGAATCTCCTAATGCTGAGGCCTTGGCAGAAGTTGTCCCTGAGGCCTTGGAGGCAGAAGTCATCCCTGAGACCAAAGCCCCCAGTACTGGTGCCACAGAAGATGAGGAAGCCCCTGAGGCTGAAGCCTCTGAGGAGCGGGGTGCCCCATCCTGGAGGGACCATGGGGAGGGGTAGGCAGTGGGGGCTGTGGGATGCAATGCCCTGGCTGGTCCCTGCCCTGCTCAGGACACAGAGTGGCAGGGGGACACCCCATGGCCAGTGTGAGGGCTGGGGTCATGTGGTCTCCTCTGTAATGCACGGGATGGAGAAATAGAGACACTGCTGGTGACCTTGGCTGTGGTCAGTGCACCCCAGGGGCAGTGGGACCCCAGCCAGGGCAATGGGGACACTACCAGGGGACACAGGAGGCAGTAGTGGTGCACAGGGGGTTTTACTGGGGAGTTGCTGGGTGCAGTAGAGGTGTGGTGTGCCCGGGGGGTGCAGAGGTTTCCAGGCACCGGCTCAGACAATGCCATCGAAGCCCTGTATCCCACATTTCCTGCCTGCGATCCGGCAGCCAAAGGTGAGGGCGTCCTGCAGGGTCCTCCCTGGGGATGGGGCCCAGGATGAGATGTGGCTGTGCTGTGGCTGCTTCGTGGCCATGCCAAACTGAACCATGGCCCTGCAATGGCCGTGCCACATTTGTGCCCACCTTCTGCAAGTGCAAAGATGACGGCGGCGTTGAAGGTGTCCCCAGCCCCCAGCGTGTCCACAAGGGTCTCTGGGGGGAAGGCATCCGAGTGCACCAGCTCCCCGTTGGGCCCCATGGCATCAGCGCCCTCCTCAGCCCAGGCGCAGATCAGCGTGGCCCTGGGGGAGCGTGAGGTGGGTCTGGGGCACACCACGTGCCCCCCAGCCCCTCTCAGGTACCCCCCTACCCTGGCTGGATGCGCCCCCGCAGCCCCTGCAGAGCCTCACAGGCCGACTGGTAACCAAAGTGCCGGGCCAGGTCCTTGCTGATGAACACCTGCAGGAGAGGGGCTGGGGCAGGGGACAGCCCCCGTACCCCCAGCCAGGTGGGATTAGACCTGTGCCTAGACCAGAGACCCCGCCTGAACTCCCAGACCCCGCCTGCACCCCTTGACCACACCCTCAGACTCCACCTGTGGTCCCCAGACCCCACCTGTACCCCTGGATCCAAACCCCCACCCCTGCCCCACTCAAGGCCTGACTCCCCCGGACCGCTGGGATCCCACAGATCTGACTCCGCCACGCATTTGGCCGCGGACGGGACAGGTGATGAGGACAGGTGGTCGGGACAGGTGATCGGGACAGGTGATCCCGCCCCATCGGCCTGGCCCCGCACCACGTGTCCCCGCCCCATCAGCGGCAGCAGCTCCTCCCGCGGCTTCTCCAGCTCCACCGAGATCCGGACCCGCCGCCCCGGCGCCGCCTCCCGGTTGTGCCGCTCCACCCGCTCCAGCATCGCGCCCTGCTCCGCCGCGTTCCGGGCCTGCGGACACAGGAACGGCTCCGGCATCACCGGGGAATCGCCAGTCCCGGGAGACCCCTCGGCCCCGGGGATGCTCCCCCATCGGGGATGTCCCCCAGACTGAGGCACTCCCTCCGGTCCCAGGCTCAACTACAGCCCGAGAGATTTTCCCCAGAGCCAGGGATCCTTTGATCCAAGAAGCCCCCGAGCCTCGAGCTCACCTCGAAGTGGATCCACTTGTACTGGGAAAGGTCGACCCGCTCGAAGTCACGGGCAGTCACGTCAGGCAGGTTCCTGTGGGACGGAGGCCAGGTAGGAGGTGGGGGACCCTTGGCCTGGCGCTCGGCCTGGGCGAAGGGCAGTTCCAGGGGCCGTGGAGGCCCCACGCCACCGGGACAGAGGTCCCGGAGAAGGCACAGCCCAAGTGAATCATTAATGATGGCACCTGCCCTGGGCTGGATTTGAAGGGCAGTGTAGCGTGGCCAGGTTGGGGCCTGGGGATCAGGCAGCCCAACAGCCCCTGACCCTTTGGCATGGCTGAGGGAGCCAGGCTGTCCCAACGGGGCCGTGCTGGCTGTCCTGCTCTCCAGAGTGCGGGGCTGTGTGGCGATACCGCCCCCGGTCCCGGCAGCGGCACCGGAGGCAAAAGGGCTGCAGGGAGGGACCAGTGGCGGTGACGGTGTGTGCGGGATTACGGCGAGTCGCCCCATCTGGCACTCGGTAGCCCCCGGCAGGCAGCGGGAGGGACCCTTGGGAGCGAGCCCGGGGCAGCGGGGTCGGGGCTGCGGCCCTTACGTGTCGTGCAGGACGATGGTGCGGGAGCCGCTGGCGGCGTTGACGAGGCAGACGGCGCAGGGCACCTGTCCGCGGGGATGCCAGGCCACGTGCGCCGTGTCCACACCCCGGCGCTGGAAATCCGCCGCGATGAAGCTTCGGGGGACAGAGAGCGGGATGAGGGGAGCCCCGGGAGCGGCGGGTGCGGGCGGTGACGGCGGAGGCGGGCGGGCAACCGGGGAGCCACGGCCGCGGGTCGAGGCCGGAAGAGTCAGGGCGGGTCGGGCCGGTGCCCCGGCAGCGGGGGATCCCCGCACCCACTTACTCGGCGGCGGGGCCGGGGGCCAGCGAGCCCATGAAGGCGCAGGGGGCTCCCAGCAGTGACAGCACCGTGCAGGAGTTGGAGGCGTTCCCGCCCCGCTGCCACCGCTGTGACAGGCACCTGCGGGGGGCGAGAGGCTGCGGTGGGCGCCGGGTCGGTGTGGGGGACATCGGAGGAACCCCCCCGCCGCCGGTACCTGGTGTCGGAATCCTCGGCTGGGAAAGCCTCCACGACACTGATGATGTCCAGGCACACCAGCCCCACGCACATGATCCGCTGCTTCCCCGCGGCGCCTCCCGCTTCTGCCGCCATCCCGGGCCGCTGCGGTGCGGGACCGGAACCGGGACAGGGACCGGAACCGGGACCGGGAACAGGGACCGGGACCGGGACAGCGACCGGAACCGGGAACAGGGACCGGGACAGGGACAGCGACCGGAACCGGGAACAGGGACCGGGACAGGGACAGAACCACACCGGGCACGGGCAAAGCCTTGGCCCCGCCCCCTCGCTCCGCCGCCAATCAGCGGCCGCCGTCGGGCAGGGCCCTCGGGGGGCGTGGTCATGAGGGCCCGCCCTGGCCACGCCCCCCCGCTGCAGGGCGCGCGCACGGGGGGACGGGGACACACGGACACAGATGGACACACGGACACAGATAGACACAGGGACACGGACACACGGATATGGACACATGGGCACACAGATGGACACACGGATACAGATGGACACACGGACACAGACACACGGACATGGACATACAGGTAAAGATGGACACGTGGACACAGACGCATGGGCATGGACACCGAGGTACAGATGGACACATGGAAACGGATACACGGACACGGACACACAGGTGCACATGGACACACGGACATGGGCACACGAGTACATATGGACACATGGACATGGACATACAGGTACAGATGGACATATGGGTACAGATGGACACATGGACACGGACACACAGATGCACATGGGCACTCAGGTACAGATGGAGAGGAACAGGCACAGACACGCCAACCCCCATGACACACGGACAAGGACACACGGACACTGTCCAGTGCCGGCAGCTCCGGGCCGAGCCGTCGGAGGGAGGGGCCGGAGCCGCCGAACCTCCGCACAACAGCCCGGGGGCTGTGGCCGGGTAAGGGACACTCGGCCGGGTGAGGGACACTCAGCGTGGTAAGGGACACTTGGCCGGGTAAGGGACACTCGGCAGGGTGAGGGACACTCGGCCACAGGCAGAGCCAAGGGCTCCAGGCTTTCCTGTGCCCTGGGAGGGGCTGAAGGCCCCGAGGGAATTTCTCTGGGGTCCCTCCTTGGAGGCACCAGCTCGGGCTGCTAATTTGTTATTCAGCTAATGAGCCATGATTAAATTACTTTAAGGACCGAGACGTCTGGGGCTGCGATGGGAGCACCAGGGCCGAGCCGGCGAGGGCGGCGGTCCCGGCTGGGGAGGGGTGGGCGCTGCAGCTGCGAGGGGCTTTGGTCCCAGCTCAGGTGGGGCAGGCGCGGCTGCCGGAGCAGCTGCGGGATGCTCGGACAGGAAAGTTTCCTTCACAGTTCGGTGACCCAGGTGTGACTCTCCCCGCTCCCAACATCCACCTGCCGGAGCCGCGGGAGCTCGCCCGGGTCTTTGGAGCAAACAGGAGCCGAGAGCGAGTGTTAAAATCCCGGGAGCAGATTCAGTGCCGACGATCGGGATCTGTCACTGAATTGCTCCAAATGTCTCCGTCTGCCAGCGGGTGAGGCTTTCTGTACCCTCCGGGAAATCCCTGCCTTGGTTTGGGTGCGAGTGCACCGCCCAGACCCCTGAGGGGGAATTGGGGCTCCCGGGGTCGGTCCCGGTGTGCGGGGCACGGAGAGCGCCCGTCGGGGGCACGGGAGGGTCCGGGGTCCCGCCAGGCGTGGAGGCATCGGGGCTCCCTTAAGGAGCGTGGGATGAGGCTAAAGGGACTCTTTTGGCTATTTTTGGTACATCCAACACAGCAAGGGGACACCCGTGGCCGAAATTGTGCAGTTGGGAACACTGGGGATGGTTTGAGGCTTCACTGACCTGGGAGAGAGGGAAAAGGTTGGAGGCAGAGTTGTTGAAGCATTTTAGAAGATTAAGAGAGAAATTGTGTAAAATCCTGGGCTCTATCAGGTCCCACAGACAGTGTTTAATGTCTGGTAATTCCCTTAAGGCACTTTAAGAGTTACTTTTTAGCTACCAGAGGCAGTCGGTGCCCGGACAGAGCCTGGAGCACAAGCACACACAGGAGGATCGCTCTGGGTTGCTGGTGTGAGCACTGGAATCTCCTCAAAAAGAGGAATTCAGGGGGGTCTGCATCCAGAGGGACCTCATCTCCAACCTGTGCTGTCTGAATGGCTTGTTGGGGTGGAAATTTGAAATCCAGGAGCAGGTTCTCCAGAGGGCAAATGTCAGCTGAAATTCTGCTTTATTTTTGTATCTGTGTAAGATTCCTGTGCAGTGGTGCTTGTAATAGTTATTCTTTGTGTATTTCCAAAAACGTTTTCTAAAAGTAGATTTTCCTAGGTGTGGATTTCTATTAGGTGAGAGGATAGCAAATGTGCACATACAACTTTTTTTCAGAATGAGGAGACCTTGTGGTTGTTCTTGAGGAATTGCTGCCTTCTGTCCATAACTGAAGGCATCACCTGGTCCTGGTTTGCTGCACTGGCACAGCAACAGGAAACTGAATTTTAAAATTAATGCTATTTATATTAATTTGTGTGAAACTCATTTTCCCCCAGGAGGAAGGTCCACAGAGTCCTCCCCAAGCAGGAAAGGGGCTCTGGTGCCTGATGATTTGTGTGGCCCCTTCATGGGGGAGGGAAGGGGACCCTGTGATACTTAAAAAAAGTAAATGAGAAAATGCTTTTAAAGTTCTGCTGAAGTTTTTTGGTGGTTGAAGACACAACCCCTTGACTCTGCAGAGACTTTTGGCTCTTAATAGACTGGTACAAAAGGTGCCAAGGTACAAAATTCTTGAGGTGCCTGGAGGTTGTGCCCTGTGGAGAGGGAGCAGCTGTGTCTCCATCCAGCTGTCAGCTGGGCCAAAAGCAAAGGGAAATATTTAGGCTTCATTCTGGGGAAGGGGCAATGAGGGGCAGATCCAGAGAGACGATAATGAAGCTCCGGTGTGCGGTCACAAACAGCACACACGGGGTGTGGGATTCTGCTGGCCACGGATTCCTGGGTTTGGAAGGTTCTGGGAAGAACTGAGGGCTGAGAGACAGAGTCACTTGTGGGAGGTACCACAGCAATGAGGGCCAGGAGTGGCTGGCACAGGTGGCTCCAGGTGCAGCAGCAGCAGCAGCCCAAGCTCCAGTGCCACACAAGGGGCCTTGGGAAGGGACTGGAGAGGAAGGAAGAGCTGGAATCCAGCCAGCCTGATGCCTCTGATGGTGGAGAGGAGCATCCCCAGTGTGAGCAAGGGATGCACAGGGCAGTGGCCCCCGGGCTGGTGTAGCTGCTGCTCCCTCACACAGCCCAGTGCCTTGATCCTCATCCTGCCGGGCATTCTGGGGGTGCCAGAGGGGCCCCGGAGCAGGGGCAGAGCCCCGAGCCCTTCCCAGCCAGGAGCAGAGCTGAGGGCTCTGACATGTGCAGCCCAGCTGGGAAGAGGAAAATGACTCAACCCCAGCCCTGCTTTTGGCAGGGACGTTCTGGGAAGAGCAGGATTGTCACATCCTGGGGGACAGTGTCCTGTGGGGACCCTGATTGTGGGCCAGAGTAAAGGCCAGATCTGACAGACCCTGAGCCTGAGAGGGATAGCTCAGCAGAAGAAGGGAGATGAGGGGAAAAGGTGGAGGCAACTCAAAATGGTGATGGGCTTTGGACACCTGGGGGAAAGCCAATTCTGCCAAGGAATATTTAGTCATTTATACTGCCCAAAAAAAGCCCCAAACCCACAAAGGGCTGCCCAACTTGCCAGGGGTTCTCCGTTTTGAGACTGAGCTTGGAGTCAGAGGGAAGCCTTGGGGCTGCTCCCTTTGCAGCAGTGCAGCAGGAGGCTCTGCTCTGGTCCATGAGCAGAGACCTGGACACGAGGCTGGCAGTCAGATCACGTTACACTCTAAAAGTCCAGTCCTCCCTCACAGGGCAGGTTCTCCGAACATATTCCTTCTTGGACTGTGTGTGTGAAGTTTTCTCCCTTGAGAAGCAGATGCCCTCCAAGGAAACTCCTTGGGTATTTAGGAGAAAGAGACTTGCTCACCTGCCCAATTTCATCCATCTCTGCTTAATAACTGTTTCTTTTTGCTCACTTTAGTGTAATTGCTTTAACATAATTGCTTTGATATAGTGCACTGGACCATACTATACACTACTGCTCAGTTTTGGCTTTTATACAGTGTAGCAGTGCTATAAATACATATTATAATATTGACTTTTCACAAATATTAAGATGAATGTTATATGTATAAGGTTGTTATGAATACATATTATGCTGTTGGTTTTCCACAAATATTAGGGTGAGCACTCTATGTGAGGTATGGAAATGGGTTTAAAGATGGAGTTTTCTCTAGGAGTAAAGTTGATCAAGTGGGTTTGTAGTGAGTGAACAGTGCCTGCTCAGGATCACACCCAGTGCAGACCCTGCTGCTGATCTGGAGAATCTGCTGCTGATATCCCAGCTCCCATCTGTAGGAATTACAGACCAAGGCCCAAACTGAGACTGGTAAGGAGAATTAATTAAAACCACAGCCAAGAAACTCGCATGCTCTAAAAGGGCAGGACCAAGGAGTGACCATGCAAAACAGCTCCCAGAAACATGGAAATAAATCCTTAGAAGAGTTTGAATATGCCTATGATTTTGTGAATATGCAGCAGAGCAGCAGGTGTGCTCTTGGCTGAATGCCAAGCACCCGGCTGTAAGAAAACTTTGCTTTACTGTTTGTCTCTTATTGTCTTTTATTAGACTCTTCAACTTTTACCAGGAAAATGAGCTGTGTTTTTCGCAGTAGATAATTCTGATTAAAATCTTTCATCTAATCGTTTGTAATAATAAATAATTAGTTTTACATAAATATTTGCAATCTTTAATCCTGGGGGACAAAGTTGAGAATCCGAGGCTGAGACTGGATCCAGCCTCACCAGGGCTCCTCTCTGAGAAGGGGTTTAGAAAGCTGGGGGTCCTCTCTGCACCCTGTGACAAAAACAGGGCTCTTGTAATGAACTTTGGAGCTCCCACCCGTGACAGGCTGTGCAGAGACTGGGAAATGCCTCCTGTGCTGGGAACAGGCAATTCCTGGTGACAGGAGGGCAGTGACCCGACGGGGCAGAGCTTTCCCATCAGAGGGGCTGGAAAAGCCTGGCTAAAGGCAGCTACACCTGGAGATGGGGTTCCCCGGTCAGTGGAGTCAGACAGGTGTCATTTTACAGGGACTGAACTGATGTGTCAGTCTTTGGGGACAGGGAGGCTCTTCGGAAGAACCTGGGCTATGCCAGGCACTGGGATCCCTGCTGGAGGGACCTGCCTGGCCCAGCACATTAACCAGCAGTGAACGATCTAAGAGCTGATATTAAACACTTTTGAGAATCCATTGTGATTTAAAATCGACAATCATCTCTGTCACAGTCCTGTGGCCTTAGCTCTGTTCTGCTTGGCACTCGCAGCAACGCTGTGCAGACCCAGCGGCCCCCAGACCTCCCCGTGCTCAGCCTGGGAGGGGGGAGAGCCCAGGGGCTCCTTTGCTCTGGAAAACAGAGGCACCAGCTCGGGCTGTTCGTTTGTTACTGATTATTGCACCGAGATTTAATTATTTTGAAGACTGAGACTCTGTGATGGGAAACCCGGGACTGAGCCCGTGGGGGAAACTGGTCAGACTGGGAGAGGTGGAGGATGCAGCTGCAGCTCAGGGGGGACAAATGTGACTGCCAGAGTGGCTCCAGGAAGCTCGGGCAGGGAAGTTTCTCTGGCACGGAGACACAGACGGACAGACACACGGACACACGGACATGCACACACAGGATGGGTCACCTCAGGTGCCTGGAGGAGTTCTAGTGGAAGGTGTTCCTGCCCAAGGCAGGGGGCAGAACGAGACGAGCTTCAAGGTCCCTTCCAACCCGATTCATTCTGCGACTCCATGAAATTCCCAGGGGTTTCTTTGTCCGGGTCCCTCTTTTGAGGCACGAGATGCTGTGGTTGATCTGTGCCAATAAATCCGATGGATGGGGCAGCCGAGCACCAAAGCTTCCTCTAACACTCCCCCAGGACAGGACTCCCTGTGTGTTAACCTCAATTCAGAGGAGGAAAAGGGCTGTTCCCTCTCTTGGAACTGTGCTGGTGTCAGTGTTTGGGTATTTTCTCTGCAGCTGCCATCACGGTGCCTCTGCACCACAGGAGTGAGACTCTGGATGTCCTGGAATTACAGCTCTGGAAATGCCCAACACTGATCCCATGGCTCCCTGCGTTCCCCGGCCCTGAGCTAAGGGAAAGGGGGGCTTGGTTCTGGAGGTTGGGGAGTGCAGATCCCTGTGCTGGGGGTGGCTGGCTCCGAGAGATACCGGGGAGTGAGTGACATGTCCGACATTCCAACCTGTGGTTTAAGTTTCACTTGGTCACTCCGTTCCAATTCTCCCCCAGGAATGACAATGTCAGGGGTTAATGATGCCGAGGGGACATCCCTGCACACCTGGGCTCCCTCCTGTGTTATCCCTGACCCCTCTCACTCCCCAGGTATTCTGCAGATGCAGCAGATCCAGGGCAGCTGATCTTCCCCTCCTCAGGGTTCATTGTCCATCTCACTTTCTGGAAAGCATTCATGGATAATGAAGGTTAATGGTTAATGGATAATGGATAAAGGATAATGGATAATAGGGGATAATGGATAATCTTCCTCAGCTGCCTCAGCCCCAACCTGCTCTGCCAAAAGGAGCCTGCAGCACCCCCCAGCTCTGCTCTGCCCATCCCCAGAGCCTGGAGGGGATTAACCCTTCAGTAACCATGAAATTGATCCAGCTTAGAATAGGCAGGTCAGGACACTCACATGGGACCAGAAGGGCACAGAGCCCAGAGCCCTTCTCTCAGGAGCAGCTGAGGGAGCTGGGAAGGGGCTGAGCCTGGAGCAAAGGAGGCTCTGGGGGGCCCTTGTGGCTCTGCACAACTCCCTGCCAGGAGGGGACAGCCAGGGGGGGTCGGGCTGTGCTCCCAGGGAACAGGGACAGGACAAGGGGAAATGGGCTCAGGCTGGGCCAGGGCAGGCTCAGGTTGGATATTGGGGACAATTCCTGCCTGGAAAGGGCTGACCATGCCTGGCACAGCTGCCCAGGGCAGGGGTGGAGTCCCCATCCCTAGGGGAATTTAAAAGTCCTGTGGATGTGGCACCTGGGGACAGGGGTCAGTGGTGGCCTGGGCAGTGCTGGGGGAATGGTCAGGAATACTCGACGATGTCAGGGGGCTTTTCCAGCCTTCATGATTCCATGGTTACAGGAGTTGTAGGAAGACCCTCACACCCATTTTCCTTATAAAACTCTTTCTTCTCATGGTTAGGAGGACAATGATCCTTCTAAGACTGGTAAATCCTAGGAAATGACCAGCAGGAATTTCTCCTTCCCTTTGCATCCCATGGGCAGTGAGGGCCAGAGCCATCATTGCCCAGGGGTGATCCCAGGATGGGACACAGAACCCTCCAAGTGGACACAGTGGAGGGACAATACAGAAAGGCTGAGCCCTTCCTAGTTTTCAGTTCCCTCCTCTCCAATAATTACTGTCACGGCTCTGGATCTCCACCTTCTGCTGACAATGGGAATGCCACTCCAGAGAAACAATTTCCCAAAGATTCTGCTCACTTTGGGATTCGCTGTCCCGGAGCAGGACAGAATGAGAGCCTGGCTGTGCAATGCCAGAACGCTGGCTGTGAGCAAGATCCCGTTGATCCTAAAGTTAAACAGATCAAAGAGGGTCCAGAGGAGGCCCTGGAGCTGCTCCAGGGCTGGAGCCCCTCTGCTCTGGAGCCAGCCTGGCAGAACTTGGAATGTCCAGCCTAGAGAAAGATCCAGGGAGAGCTCAGAGCCCCTGGCAGGGCCTGAAGGGGCTCCAGGAGAGCTGGAGAGGGACTGCGGACAGGGCATGGAGGGACAGGACCCAGGGAATGGCTCCCAGTGCCAGAGGGCAGGGCTGGGTGGGATTTTGGGCAGGAATTGTTCCCTGGGAGGGTGGGCAGGCCCTGGCACAGGGTGCCCAGAGCAGCTGTGGCTGCCCCTGGATCCCGGGCAGTGCCCAAGGCCAGGCTGGACATTGGGGCTGGAGCCCCCTGGGACAGTGGGAGGTGTCCCTGCCATGGCAGGGGTGGCACTGGGTGGGCTTGAAGGTCTCTTTCCACTGAAACCACCCTGGGATTTGATGGTGTTTTCTCACACATTTTTTACACATCACCAGCAGTGGAGCTGCATTCACAGAAAGGCCACACACTGACCCTCTCCTACAGCAACCCCCCAAAGAACTGTCAAAGAACCCAGACACAGACAGACAGACAGATGGACAGACAGACAATGCCACTGGTGCTCATCTGATGATGGCACTGAAGATGCCAAGAGCACCTGTGGACAAAAGGCTCAGTCCCAACCTCACCGTTAGTGACCTGCCACGACAGCTGGGGCACAGGCTGGGGCTGGACACCCCCCTCTGCCTGGCCCCAAATCCTGATCTCTCTGCACAGGAACTACGACCAAAACCCCTTAAATCCCTAAGGAGGTGCCAGAGCCCCAGACCCAACCTGGAGCCTGTCCTACCTCTCCCCCCCCCATGCTACCCCGTTCCAGGGACAGCGGTGGGCGCTGTACCCAGGCCAGGAAACAGCCCCGAAGAGGAAGGATGGGGTTACCCAGGGCCGAGCCCATGGCGGGGGGTGAAAGCACCCCAGAGATGGATTCAGCAGCGATGTGGGGGCCCCCTCGGCAGGAGCCACCGCCTGTCACCCCTAGCACAGCCATCCCCTGGGGGACGGGAGGGTGCCCCAGCACCTCAGGACGTGACTGCAGCACCTGGAAGGTCCCGGCACCCCCGGTCTCCTCGGAACCTGAGTCCATCCCAGCCACACCACAACAGAAACAGGAGAATCCCCTTCTTCCCCACCCCAAACCCCTCCCTGCCGTGCACGGGGTGACGCTGCTGGGGCCACGATGGAGCTCGTTGCCACGGTGACACTTGGCAATGACCAGTCCCCTCCCGCCGGGGGCGAGGGACGGAACGGGAGCCACAGGTACAAAACCCGGTGCCGCATCTTTATTGTGGGGGGCAGTGGGGGGCCG
>VZTB01014230.1:85516-108011 GCA_013397245.1 Thryothorus ludovicianus | reverse complement strand
ACCTGAAGGGCTGCACCACCGCTCTGCTGCACTCGATGCTACAGCTGCAATGTAACAAAACAAATCCATTATTACTGTCCCTAGTACATGTCACATCCTAAATGTGGGCCCATTTACCCAAAAGGCCCCCATTTACCTTTCCAGGACCCTCTTTATTCACTCAAAACCCTCTTTACCCTTCTAGGACCCCATTTATTCTCTGACAACACTCTTTACTCTTCCAGAACCCCGTTTACACCTCAGGGCCACTTTACACAAAAGGCTCACATTTACCTTTCCAAGACCCTTTTTATTCCCTCAGAAACCTCTTTTACCCTTCCAGGACTTCATTTATTCTTTGAAAACCATCTTTACCCTTCTAGGACTCCATTTATTCTCTGAAAATCTGTCTTTACTCTTCCAGAACCCTATTTTAATACTGTGGTGTAATAGGGACAATTATTACCTGTGAGTAATAATTGTGCCCCTGTGTGAGTCCCACACAAAGGCACTGCAGCCTCTGTTCTCCTGTGCAGAGAAATCCATTATTACTGTGTCTAGCACATGTCATATCCTAAATGTGAGCACATTTACCCAAAAGGCCCCCATTTACCTTTCCAGGACCCTCTTTACCCCTCCAGATCCCTATTTTAACACCATGGTGTAGCAGGGACAGCTATCAGCTGTGAGGAGCAGCCGTAGCCCTCTGCCACAAAGGCACTGCAGCCTCTGTTCTCCCGTGCAGACTAATCCATTATTTATGTCTCCAGTACATGTCATATCCTAAATGTGGGCCCATTTACCTTTCCAGGACCCTCTTTACCCCTCCTGATCCCTATTTTAACACAGTGGTGTAGCAGGGTCAGTCATTACCTGTTATTACCTGTTACTAGCTGTGAGGAACCGCCGTGGCCCCATGCCAGGGGGCTCTGCAGCCGCTGTTCTCCCGTGCAGACAAATCCATTATTTATGTCTCCAGTACATGTCATATCCTAAATGTGGGCCCATTTACCTTTCCAGGACCCTTTTTACCCCTCCCGATCCCTGTTTTACACAGTGGTGTAGCAGGGACAGTCATTATCTGTTACTGTTACTACCTGTTGCTAGCTGTGAGGAGCCGCCGTGGCCCCGTGCCCGGGGGCTCTGCAGCCTCTGTTCTCCCGTGCAGACGAGCTGATCCGGCAGACCACGGTGGGCTGTGCCGAGCGGGGGCTGCTGCTGCTGCGGGTGCGGGACGAGCTGCAGCTGACCCTGGCTGCCTACCAGGGGCTGTACGAGAGCAGCGTGGCCTTTGGGGTGCGCAAGGCGCTGCAGGCTGAGCAGGGCAAAGCCCACCTGGAGAAAAGGGTGAGTGGGGCCCTTCCCCTCCCCCGTGACGGAGCTCTCTGCCCGTGGAAATCGCAAATTTTGCGTCCTTAAAGTTGGTTCCGTTTCCACGGGATGGCAGCAGAGACCGTCAAAATACTCAGCTGGCTGTGCTCGGGTTTAGTTTGTTCTACAGCTTCAAACACACACCACTTTGTCCTGATGGCTCCTCAAGTTTCAGCTCTCGTATTTTTCAGATTCTGTACTGTATTAGTAAATAACTCTGAACACTATAAAGAGTGTTAGCAAGTTCTCCTCACAGTTCAGTCAGACAAAATAACCCTTTTCCAGCCTGAGAGCCAAAGGACATCATTGTAGCTTCAGGCCCAAAAAGTGCAAATAACAGTGAATTGAGGAGAGCAGTTTGGGAGGATGGGAATTCATAACCTGGAGCTGTAATTGGACAATTAACCCCAATATGGAAATGGACCAAAACTTATAAAAAGGTGAAAACTCGTGACTGGGTGTCCATCTTGGGTGTAGCCCTGGCCAGGCTCTTGCACTGCCCAAGGTGCATCCTCTGCAGGCCTTTTCAATAAATCCCTACTTTATTCCTTTAACTCTGCCTAGCCTCTGTTCTAGGTAGCCTCTTAAGGCATCAGTCCCATCTGAACTGGAAATTGACTATTTGCCAACAAAACTTGAGCCGTCTGTACTCTTTTCCAAGATTGCAGAGCTGGAAGAGGAGAAGAAGGAGCTGGAAAAACAAGTGAGTGAAGAGAAAGCAAAATGTGAGGCTATAGAAAGGCAAGAAACTGAACGGCGAGAAATAGAAGAGAAGAAACACAGTGAAGAGGTTCTGTTCCTCAAAAGGACAAACCAGCAGCTGAAGGTCAGTAAAAATCCACAATTCCAAATACTAGTGGTAAAATTCTCATTAAAACCATTAAAGTAACACAACACACCATTTAACATTAAATATTACCCAAGAACAACTGTGCAGGGACTGGATAATTATTTGTGCATGTGGCTTTGGGGAGAACAGAGCTTCTGCTCTGTACTTTGTTTTTTAAAAGGAAAAAATCCCACATCTTTTGAGTAAGGAAAGAATGTCACCCTGAACAGCATCAAATTTTTCTGTCTACAGCTAAAAACATTTCCCTCAGAGCAAGCTGCTTTTCCTGCAGATCCTACTTTCTAACTCACATTTTCAGGCTGCCCTGGAATGTTTTAGGACACAAAATCTTAGATCAGATGTGTTGCCCCAGTCTGTTTCTTCCTTAAGTACCTGTACTTGACTGGCTGTGTGTTCCACTGCTGTGGGTTATTGTGGTGGCTGCTCCCATCCATCCATCCACTAACTGGCATCATATTTTCTCAGTAATCACAAAACTTGCTGTTCCCAGCTACTCTTGTCCCAGAGTCAGTTTGTGTTCCAAATGCTAGAGCCAAACACTTAATTTAGCTCACATAGTCCAGCCTGAAATCAGAGAATTCAGACCACTGTTTCAACAGCTTTTATTTAATTTCCCCCTCGATGCTTCACATTCTAAACCAAGTCTCTCATCATACAGAGCCAAAGCCAGCTCTGTTCTCCTCAGAATTCAACAAGTGTGCATGCCAGGAACGACAAACTAATTTATAAAACACGTAGGAATGGAATTGCTGGGGAATAAACCTGGCCTGGCTCTCCTGGCAGCAGTGCAGTGTCCTTGCTGTGGACATCCAACAGAAAATTTAGCCCTTCACAGCACTGAAGTTTTATTTTTTAGGGCAGGGAATCTAATTTGTCTCACTGTCTCGTTTGTTTTTCAGGCCCAACTTGAAAGCCTCATTGCAGCAAAGAATTAATAGTTTTGTTGTCCTCAAGGCAAGGCTCAGAAGAGCTGTCAGAGCAAGAAGCTTGCAATTAGTGACAATGACTTGTCTTCCTAAAATGATCTTGAGTTTTCACTTACCAGTAACAGCAGGCAGTGTAACTGTGTTCTTTCTTTCTCTCTTGAAGAGTTGAAATTCAAGAGCTTCATTAATTGCTGCTCCCTCCTTCAGAGCCATCTCAACAGTCAGCTCTTTGAACAGTGAACTTGTCTGGGACTTGCATGCTAATGACCTTCAAAGCAATAACTAATAAACATTTTTAAATGCAAACATCTCTCGGACATTACTAATTTGAAAATGTTGTAGAAGATTCAGAAACAACATAAAAGTGCCTACAAGGAAAGTAAGTCAAGAAAGAAATGGCAGCTCACTCTTGGACAGGTGCCTTGGGGGCATTTCCCTGAGTACCTGGAAGTTGGTGTCTCATGGAAATCCTTTGTCAGAACCAGCAGCAGTAACTGAGCACAGGCAACACCAAAGCTCTGGGTGTGATTGTCTCTGGTGAGATGAAGGGGCACAATGGCAATCAGATTCACTTCTCAGTGGAAGCAAATGAAATCCCTGCTTGAGGTACCTCTGTGAGCAGCTGGTTCCACAGCAAGTGAACATGAGAAAGAGAATTCCCTGCAGTCATGTGAAAAACCCCATAAAGGCAGTTTCCAGAAAAAACCCACCCAAACCCCACCACTGAGCAACACTGGAATAGCTGTTTGGCTGCTGGGACGGCGATGTGGAAATACCATCAGCTCCAACTGCACAAAGAACTTTCAGATGATGCAGAAACAAAGAGAGAGATGCTGCTGCTGGGGCCAGGACAGACCGGTCACACTGCGCTTTGAACAGGAACCACAAGTTTTATAGTAAAAAAAGCCACTGCATACTAGAGCTGTTTTATGTAAAATTTAATAGAATAAGCAGCTATTGCTTATGTTTGTATTTTTTGTGCTTTGATCTTTGTCCCTCCAAGCCAGTTTTTTTCTTGTTCTTATTCTTATTTTTCACGTTGTGAGTTTCATAATACCGGACTCCGACTTTCTTGGAGCGCTGCTGCCTCTCGGCTCGTCTCCTCTGCAAACACAAAACACATTAGCAAACCCCCAGCATCCAGAGCCTCAGTGTCTGCAGCTCTCCAATGCTGTTCCCTTTGCATTCCACACACGTTAAGTAAAATAAATAATTTCAAACAAAACGTTACTGATGTGATTCTATACGGAACCCATCCCCTGCTCTTAGTGGAGTAAGCTCCACTTTAGTTTTTACAGAAGATGCAATCTGGTGTGCATGGGCAGGTAAGAGGGGGGTGACAGAAGTTGTCACAGAACATTCATAACAGAATTCTGTTTTCATTCTCCTTCTGGTCATGCCCAAAGTCTCAAAGCTCTTTAGTGATTTCACCAAGGATAAAAAAGCCAGCTTATTTCCCTGCTCAGTTGTACTACAGGAAAAAAGCACACTTACTTCTTTGGATGTGAGTTTCTTGCAAGGCTGTTTACCTAACTGGTCATCATCATCATCACCTTCCTCTTCTTCTTTCCTCTTTCTTTTCTTCTCTGTGCTGCCTGCAAACAGCAGAGATCATGCACTTGGTATCTTCCAGAACACTCATTTGTTTGAAGAAATTCAGGCTGAGGTCACCATCTCAACTCCTTGAGCAACACATTCCCTTGGCTGTATTTAAAAGCTTCTACCAAAACATGAATGTTCCTCACAAGAGGATCACAGCTATTACTGTGAAAACTGCTCTCAAGATGGAGGTTGCTCCAGCCCCATTCAAGTCCAGGAGAATTCCACAATCCTGTCAGGACAAGGCTTTCCCACCTGATTGTGCCTTTACTCAAACTGACTACAACAACCAAAGCTGCAGTACAAACCTACAGCCTGAAGTATCTCTGCTTTTTTAACACCCCAAACCCCGTGCCCTCCTCCCTGTAACTCCCCAGGGAAGGAAGGAGAGCTGCTCTGGCTGCAGCCTGCCCGGAGCCCAGGCTGCTGGAACTCAACACTTGCCTTCACTGTAACTCCTCCAAGAGGGACATGTCCCATCACACAGACAGCAGTTCTACAGGAGGGCTACACCAGGTTAGCAGCAGCCCTTGGCTCAGCTAAAGGGAGAGCTGAGTAGTTTTAGGGGAAAAGAATTTCCATGCAGGATCCAGTGGATGCTTCTCCCATTAACACCATTTTTTTTTTCTGGCTCATAAGATTTCCAAATGTAGATTAAGAACATCTACTAATCTTGTTTTACCTCTGTCTTCATTTTCTCTGGGTTCTTCAGCCTTCTGCATGGATTTTGCAAACACTTTGTCACTCAGTCCCTTGGGGATTCTATGGAAGATAAAACCAGCAATAAAAGATTGTTGTTACACAAACAGTGACCACCTCTGAGAAGCCATCAGATCCCAGTCCCCTGTCAGCATCAAAGCCAACCTTTGCACCAGAATATTGCAATACCCTTGCTGGAGTTACTGTACTTGTGCACTGTATGAGAGAGAAAATGTAGCACTTAAACCTTGAAATCTCAGTCCTCACAAAGCTGGTGGGTGAGCTTTGCTGAAACTGGGCCTGCTGTATGGGTCAGGATTCACTGCACATGCACAAAGACCCAGGCACATCCAACCTTGGGATTATCCAACATCAAGGAGAGATCCAAGGATGTAGTATTGCTGCCCAAAAAACTAAGACAGTGCTAACTCTAATCCACAGTTTTTAAGAGGCAGCTTTCCAAAAGTGAGAGCATTTTTAATTTGCTGGTAAATAGCAGTTCTTGGAATAATCTTTCAAAAACAAACTGCTACTTGGCCAAATTTCCAACCTCTATAGCTAAGCCAGATAAGCTGTGGCAACCTGTGTGTGGCAGCATGGGAGAACTTGTCAAGTAAGTCAGAAATGGAATTAGAGCATCATCAACCCCTTTTCCCCCTGCAATGTATTGGGCAGATTCAGGTACCTTATTGCTGAGAATCTCTTGGCCTTGGCTTTATCCAAAAATTTTTTGTATTTTGCAATCTTGTCCTCCAAAGCTTTAAGAACTGCTTTAGGGCTCTCCTGGGCACCTGGTGCAGCCACCTGCAATTTCTCCTCTCCTGGATCCTGATGTTGCTCATTTTCTTCTTTCTCCTCCTCTTCCTGCTCCTCCTCTCCAGAGGAATCATTGTCTGTGTCATCAAAACCTGGCACATCCACAGGAACCAGGTCATCCTCTGAGAACTGAGGTGCCACGTTAATCCTGCCGAAGTTCTGCCGGACGTGGGACATGAGCTGCCTGATTTCAGTGTTTGTGCTGCTCCCCTCTTCTGCTGGCTCCACACCTGATGCTGCCAACTCAGAGACTTTCTCCTCAGTATTATCTTGGCTGGATGTCACAGACTCTTCCAACACAGGAGGCTGCAAGGAAGAGCAGGATATATTATCCCTGAAGTGTGCCCCACCATTTCGAGGAACAAGTTCCATTTTCTCTCCTCAGAAAAAGCCTGAGATGACAACATGATTACTGACATTTCTGGTAGTCAGTAATGACCCAGACATCTCTGTAAAGAGCACTGCTACCTGGTCCTCACCAAATTCAGGTGTCACCTGAAGGATCATGCCTGGGCAGAGCCTCATGGCACTCTGGGAAAAGTTGCAGTGAATACCATTAGGAAAATCAAACATGTGGGAAGTGGAGGCACAAGCATCACATCCTTACCTGGGGACCTGGCTGAGCTGGTTCTGCATTTGGTGGCTTCACAAGGGAAAGGGATTCTGCCCCTCTGCCAGTCATTGAGAACCATCTTGCTCACAGTCTGCAGGTCAGGCTCACCACCCTGAGAAAAAAGAGGAACAGTTTGTGTCCATATTTGCAGGGCACACAGCCCTTCTATGCCCCGTGAGCAACAGACACATTGCCATTTCCCATGTTCAGAGCAGGCCACACACTCTTCCAGCAAGAAAGCTGTCACACCTTTAACAGTTTTCCTGTCCTAGCAGCAAGTTTCTCAAGGAAGTCCTCTGTATCTGTCCAGGAATCAATTTTGTATGTCTTCCTGATGTACTCAGCTTTGGCTCTTTCCAGCACAGCACCAATATGGTCTTCAGGGTTCTTAATCTTTTCAACTTGGACCTGAAAAAGCACAGCAGAGGATCACAGAAGAGCATCAACACTCTGAGACCATCACAGTGACAACAAACAAAGCATCCAGCATCCAGTGCAGGCACATACCACTCCCTTCAGCACAATGTCTGTCTCTGAGTCTCCTGAGGGATAAACCACCCCGGGGCAGTCGATGAGGAAAATGCGCCGCATCAAGGTGATGTACTGCCACACCTGGAAGAGACCAGCAGCTCCCTGTCAGCACCTTCCACACAGCCCTTGCTGAAGTTTTGAAGAGCAGAGTCAGAGAAACAGAGCCTGAGCCAGCATTTGGATGAGGAGAGGACAGACAGGGAGCAAGGGCAGCTGAGCATGCCCATCACAGCATGGCAGAGTGGGAATTTGGGAATGCAGTGCCTCAGAGCAGGGACAGTCCATCAGCCCCTCCTCAGGGTCACACAGTCTGTGCAGGGTCACACAGCCTGACAAGGTCCTTAGGCTGATTTCACACAAATTCTGCCCACAGTGGTATCTCTAACACAGGGATGTTCCTACCTTTGTTTCCCCTGCAATGGGGGCCACGCTGCAGACCTTCTTGGACCGTAGGGTATTGATCACTGAGCTCTTGCCAACGTTGGGGTAACCAATGAATCCCACACTGATCTGCTTCTTGTCAGAGTGCAACTGGTGGGAAATAACACATCCTTCTACATCATGGAGTGAGGGACAGAATTACCACTGCAGTCCTGAACCCCAAATGCTAACAAAGGAAAAACCACACCAAATAACCCCCCAAACCAACCAGAGATCCCCAAAATTGTTTTGTACCTTTCCAAACTGCCTTAGGAGCTGTATGAAAGCACCTTTGCCAAATGGGTTTGTGAGGCTGGCATGGAAAGCAAGTGTTGGATACTCCTGGGAAAGGACAGCAACCCAGCGCTTCTGCAGAGGCAAAAGGGACTGGGTTAGAGACCCAGGGCTGGACAGGGACACTCTGTGCTCAGAGAGGAGGACACAGCTTCTCCACTGGGCTCACAACTGCAACAGGTCGTGAACATTGCTAGGAAAGAACCTTTGAAGCACTTCCCCAACCCAACAGCTAAAAGCTCTGAGTATTGTTTGTATAAAAGACAAACCATTTCCCAAAAACGCCTTCACTGCTAGCTAAAACTCATTAGTTTAATGACATAAAGCAAACCAGCTGGGGTGGATATGGATCCTAGGCAGACTAACATTTAGCACACTCTGGAGACAACAGCTGAACTGTTAAATCCAGACAGAGGAAGTAGGGAATTTGTGGCTGGCGTGTGTTGCTCAACTTGGCCAAATTTGGCCAGATTTACATGGTAATTGTTACTTTTACTGCAGGCAAGCAGAGAAGTCCCAGCACTCAGTTGCAGTCTGGCTTTCCAGAGCAGCAAGGGGACTGGCACAGAGCTACAGCACAGCCACAGCAGAAACAAAGAAGATCCACAGAATAACAGGCAGGACTGTGCTTACAGTGGCCCAGGTAGGAATGAGATCACATTTGTTCAGGACAAAAATGAGATGTTTCCAGTGCTTCTCCTTTTTAAGGTAGGATTCCACATGAGGGGAGCGAGTGCCTATGGGATCCCGGGCATCCAGAACTTGAACAACAACATCTGATGAGTCAATCACCTGAAAAACAAAACAAAACAAAAAAAAATCACACAAAAGTAAAGGATTTTGCAGAAAAGAAGACATTTGTACCTCCCAAATGGAAACTAGTCATATTTCAAACAACATCATTGATTTAAAAAACTTTTATCCTTCACAAAAGTGCTACTTCCCCACAGACTGGTGAAGTTCAGACTAACATCCACTGATATTCTACTCTCTCCTCTCCTAAATCCTCTCCAAACTCAGCCTGGACAACTGAATGACTTTCACCTGTTCTTATGCACCAGGGAAAGAAAACACTACATCCAAATGGGAAAACTGAAATGCTACAGCACATAAACCCCAGCATTCCTCATCCATTCAGCAACAACTCCCTTCCACCATTTCATAATGGATCAGGGTACAAAGGATGTTTTCTGCACCAATATGGAACACACAACTAAGCAGGAACCTGCTGTTAGTCCACGAAGCAGCTACAGCAGGGAGCTGTCATTTTACGACTCACTTCCAGCCAAGTGAATTTGTTTCACAGCTTTTTCCTGCAGTTTTGGCAGCCTCTCACTGAAATCTGTTTTGCTCAACCATTCCCAGTGCTTTTAGATCCAAATGAAAAGGTTTTAAGCTACATTCAGAAATTCAGAGCAAAAAAATCAAGCAATTTCACACCTAAGAGTCACTGAGAGCACACAAATTGCTCACACCACCCCAACTCACTCAGTCTCCATTTCTCTGTCAGCCATGGTGGCTCATGGAGAATTGAGGGTCAGAGCACTCCCAAGACAACCCCCATCAACATGCCAGATATTTTCAGCCTAAAGAAACTTAAGGGAACACGACTCTTTTACTTGTGATGACCCAGAAATCCAAGAGAAACTTCACTCTGCCAGTCCTCTTCTGGATCCTGTATTTTAAGAATGCAGGGCAAGAGCTCAAGAATCAAGCTCAGTCAGGCAGAGATTTGGAAATTTAAATCTACTCTTTTTGAGTTTGTCACATTGCTGCTGTACAGGATTTCAATGCTGGGCTGAAGCCCCTAACTGTGTAAAGGCAGATGTGACTGCAAATTCCAAGTGCCATTTACCTTGTAGAGCTCACCCCAGATTCTTTTGGACTGTCCTTTCTTAAAGATTTCCTCTTGTGCTTCATCCCTAGAAGACATCACCAAAAACATCAGCAAACACAGACACAGGATCAGGATCTTCTCTTCTCTTAAGCCACTTACAGACAAAAGAGGGGACAAAGTCCAAGTGACACCTGGTATTTAGCCAAAATCCCAAATTCAGCTTATCTCCTTTTCCTTTCTCCTCACACAGTAACAGCCTTGATGGAGGCACCAGATACCTCTTTAAAAACAAGGCTGGCCTTTCATACATGCAAACAATGAATCATGTTTCCTTTCCAGTCACCTTACACCAGTGTCCTCTGTCACCAGGTCTCTGTCCTTGCCCTGGTCGTAGGACTCTGACGAGGCCTCAGCATTCTCCACCAGAGACTGCACATCACTTGCAGAAAGAGTTGGTCTTTTCCTTTGTGATTTGGGGCCAAACGTTGTTTCAAAAGTTTCTGTGTCAAGAATGTGAACTCTGGAGGTCTGAGGAGAAACAGGTTGGTTAAAAACAACCCCAAGCACCGTTTTTTCCCATTTCTGGTGGCACACAGGGGAAGGAGCCCCAAGTTCAACACAGCCCTGGCAGCCTGTAACAAGTGACAGGCACTTCCCTAATGATGTTTGAGTTTTCCAGCTCAAGCTTTGAGAAACACAAGAGTGGATACTTAATAAGCAACAAAACATTGGCACTTGCCAATAACCATGCTTCAGTTCTTCCACCATAAATGGTGTCAAATTCAATTACAACCACCGTGATGAAAACTGAGCTGCTATCTTTGATCATTTCTTGTTTTTCTAACAAGAGCACAAATCTCACCAAATTCTCAGATTTTTGTCAGAGGTAATTACAATCAAAACTGTAGATTTTAAAGCTTGCAATGAAAGCCAGCTTGTTTTGGAACAGCAAACAATCCTTTGCTGAAAGCAGCAATTTGTTTTTGTAATGCATGTTTTAACAGAACTTTTCCCCTAATTTAAATAACATTCTTGTGACATGAACCTAGAAAGTTTCCATATGACAAAATAGCTACCAATAGTCCAAAATAATGGTTTAGACACCATGAAAAAACCTGGCAATAACTAAACTTGATGTACTAGAAGTGAAGGCTGAATGAACAAGAATTTCTGATACAGGATAAAAAACACGTATTCGAGTTCAAATTCACCACGTGAGTGTCTGCAGGGTGAAGCAGCCTCAAGAAAGGCCCTGGAGCTGTTAGAGGCATTAGAACATCAGCTGGAACACTAACCTAATCAGAAATTAGATCATAATATGATAGTGTCATAACCTATCATAGAATCACAGAAGGCTTTGGGCTGGAAGGGCCCTTAAAGCTCATCCAGCACCAACCTCTGCCCTGGGCAGGGGACACTCTCCACCATCCCAGATTGCTCCAACCCCTGCTCAACCTGGCCTTGGACACTTTCAAGGATGGACAGCCTGTGCCAGGGGCTCCCCTCCCTCACAGGGAAGAACTTTTGGGGTAATTTCCTATTGGGAAATGAGAATTTTTATTAAATGATGTATCCTTCTTTGCCCTCACACTTGATGCCTGCAGTGACAGGGAATCAGAACCATCCTTCCCCAAGGAATCCACTAAATCTGCCCCTCCCAAGGCTTCCAGAACCCAGACTGAGCAGAGACAGCACAACTGTCCACAGGTAAATCACTGTGAGCACAGAGAGTGACACCCACGTGTGGCTTGATCCTGTCGTAGAACAGGGACATGGGCAGCTTCTTCTGCTTCATGATCACCCTGTAAGGATCCTTCAACACACTCTCCATCTCCTCCTGGAATTTCTGCAGGGATGATTGCTTGATCACACGAGTATTTCCTGAAATAAAAAACAAAAATTGCACCTGGCCATTCGTGATCGTAACTGCTCCGACTGGGGACACTGAAAAAACATGAACTTTCCAAGTGGGGACATTAATAAAACATGAACTTTCCAGCTGCAGACATTAATAAAACATGAACTTTCCATCTAGGAACAAAACTACCAGTGACAAACTCAAAAAGTTTTATTTGGCACCAAGCCCAAATAGGCAGCCAATCCCTTTCTTTCTCATCATTCAAAGGAAATTTTAAAATTATCTCCAGGGCACTTAACAGCCATACACATGGGCAAACCATGGGGAATGGCCACAGGAGCCAAAATCACCACCCTTAGGGGAGTGTGTGGAAAGCAAACCCCTAAAGCCCAGGTACAGGCAAGGGGTGACAACAATGCCTGAGGATTTTAGCTTTTATATTTTTATATATTTGTAACCCTGCAATTCTTTAGTGTAGAACTCTAAACTCCACATTCAGTGTGAGCTGCTGCTCTCCCATTTTGCTCAGACACAACAATTCCTCTCCAGGCCTGGCAATCAGGGACACCTCACTGCCTCAGGCCCTGAGAGATGGAAACAAAAGTGAGTTGGGGGCAGCAAACTTGGGGTAAATGACTTCATGACCTGAAGCTGTAATTGGGAGATTAACCCCCAATATACAAATGGCCCAAAGTTATAAAAGTCTGAAAACCTGTGGCCCATCTTCCATTTTGGGTGTAGTCCCTGAAGGCCCTTCAATAAATAGAAGTGTTTTTTTTATTCCCTTAATTTTGTCTGGCCTGTTTTTTCAGGTAGCCCCACAAGGCATCAACAACAGCAAGGGTCCCTCACCTTCCCTTTCAGCACCTGTCCCACACAGCTCTCACAACACCATTCTGCAACAAACACCCTGCAGCACACAAAGTTCAACAGTCTTGAACCTTGCTGAGCCTGGAAGTTGGACAAAACTCACCAAACCATTTGATATTTGGCTCCACTCTTGCAACAGTGCCTGGTGCCACAGTTGACTGAAACTGCAGAGGTTTGATCAATTTGCCACGTTTGTTCCTAAGGGACAAATGAAGACACGTCAGTGCACAGGGGCAGCCCTGACCCCTCCAGCCCTTGTGTGTGTCAGGCCAGAGGCCAAATGCAGAGAGGCCCTTCACCTCCAGCTGGTGCTGCTGTGGGTCAGTGACTCCAACCCTGAGGGGCAGCAGTGGCAGTCACAGCCCTTGGTCCCACTCCAGCATGGCCAGCCCCTCCCTGCTGCTGCTTGTGTTGATGCCTTAGGTTTTAGCTTTTATATTTTTTAGATCCTGTGCTGTTTTAGTGGGTAGCTTCAGGTTTCATATTGAGCTGCTGAGCTCTCTTCACAGATCAGGGAGACAAAACAACTCCTTCTCCAGCTCCATACCAAGAACAACTTTCAGACACAAAAATGAAACCAGTGGTGAAATGAAAAGAAAAAAACAGGAGGATGGAGCTTCATAACCTGAAGCTATGGTTGGACAATTGATTCTAACATGCTGATGGACCAAAACTTATAAAAGTGTGGGACTGTCCTGGTTTAGGTTTAGATCTTGTGATCTAGGGGCCATTTCGTGAGCATTTTGGGGCATCTTGGGTGTGTCCAGCTGGACTCTTGTGCTGCCCAGGTGTGCCCAGTGAGGCCTTTTAATAAATATCTACTTTTTCCTCTTGCTCTGTGTAGTCTCTGTTCCAGGTCAGCCTCCAGAAGGCAACAGTTCCAGCCAGCAAGGATTCATGGGGCTGCAAAACCATCAAGGACCATTTTCTACCAAACCTCACTCTCATAAAGTCTTTTAACCAGTTCTGCCCACCAGGATTCACAAAATGAGACCTGGTTTGAATTCAGCAATATTTTGAAATCCCTTCTCCCTCTCTGCTGTCCAAACAGCAGGAAGTTTGGCTAAAGAAACCAAACATGCTGACGTGAAACAGGAATCTCAGCACTGCCATGGCACAGACACAGTGGGTGCTGCTCCCTGCCAAGGATCCCTGCGTGGGGCACAGAGGGGAACAGGAGAGGTGCTGAGGGGAGCTGAGACTCTTCAGCTATTTTTGGAGGAGCTTTTGAGCTATGCTGCTGTGGGAAATTCGGGAACTCTGTGTGCTTGGGATCTCATAACCCTCCAGAGATGCACCAAGAGTTTCCCAGCTGTATCCCTGCTGCCTCGCTGGGCTGCTCAGCGCACGGGATGAGGCTCGGGCCCCGGCTCCCGGCGCTACCGAGCACGGGACGGAGCGGCGCCGTGCCAGCACCGAGGCGTGCGGGTACCGGGAACGCAGCCGGGCCATGACCCGGCTCCCCCGCGGGCCGGGCCGCGCTCACCTGCGCTCCTTCTGCCGGTACATGTTGAGGCGCCGGATGGTCGCTCGGTCCCGCATGTTGTTCCCTCCCTCGCCCCCGACGCGATCTGCGGAGACAAGAGAACATCAGCCTCGGTCCGATCCGGTCCGGCCGGTCCATCCCGCCCGCGGTCCCGCCCGTACCGGGGTTGGTGCTGGCGCGGGAAGGATTGATGGAGCAGCGGCCTTTGTAGCGCGGCTTCACCATGGTGCCGGTTCTGGTGCCGGTTCTGGTGCCGGTGCCAGTAGTGGTGGCTGTGCCGGTAGCAGTGCCGGTGCCGGTTCTGGTGTCGGTAGCGGTGCTGGTTCCGGTGCCGGTAGCGGTGGCTGTGCCTGTAGCGGTGCTGGTGCCGGTTCCGGTTCTGGTGTCGGTAGCGGTGCCGGTTCCGGTTCTGGTGCCGGTAGCGGCGCTGGTTCNTGTGCCTGTAGCGGTGCCGGTTCTGGTGTCGGTAGCGGTGGCTGTGCCTGTAGCGGTGCTGGTTCTGGTGCCGGTTCCGGTTCTGGTGCCGGTTCCGGTTCTGGTGCCGGTAGCAGTTCCGGTGCCGGTAGCGGTGCCGGTGCCGGGACAGGCCCGGAGCTCTCGGGACACACCGGGGGCACGCGCGCGGCACTTCCGGCGCACGGCAGCGTGTGACGCACTTCCGGGAGCCGCCGCGCGATGGCGCAGGCGCAGGCGGCATCACCGGGCCCGGTTGCCACGGCAACGCCCGGGCTCGGGCCTCCCCGGGGCTCCCGGGCCTTTCGTGTCCCCCCGCGTTTCCTCGCGTCCCCCCCGTGCCCCTGGGCTCCGTGTGCCCGTCCCGGAGCGCTGCGGTCTGGCCGGTTCCGGCCCGGGGCCGCGGGGTGGTTCGAAGGCGCGGCGGGGGCGCTGGCACGGGAGCCCCCATTGTTTGGGAAATGGTGTTTGTTCACAGGAACGTAATGGAAATAGTGCGGGAGAGCGGCAGGAACGCTGCCTGCCTCTCGCTGACGGATGGGGGCTGCCAGAGGAACACCGGGGCTGCTGGAGGGACACGGGGGCTGCCCCTGGGACACTGAGTTAACCAGAGGGACACTGGGGGTGCTGGAGAGAAGCTGGAGTGGTCAGAGGGGCATTGGGGCTGCCCATGGGACACTGAGTTAACCAGAGGGACACTGGGGGTGCTGGAGAGAAGCTGGAGTGGTCAGAGGGGCATTGGGGCTGCCCATGGGACACTGAGTTAACCAGAGGGACACTGGGGGTGCTGGAGAGAAGCTGGAGTGGCCAGAGGGGCATTGGGGCTGCCCATGGGACACTGAGTTAACCAGAGGGACACTGGAGGTGCTGGAGGGATGCTGGGGTGGCCAGAGGGGCACTGGGGTGGCCAGAGGGGCATTGCGGCTGCTGGAGGCACATTGAGATAGCCAGGGGGACACTGAGACAGTTGGTGGGACACTGGGGCTGCTCGTGGGATACTGAGTCAACCAGAGGGGCACTGGGAAAACCAGACAGGCACTGGAGCTGCTGGAGGGACACTGAGTCAACCAGAGGGGCACTGGGGCTGCCAGAAGGACACTGGGGCAGCCAGAGGGGCACTGGGGCAGCCAGGAGGGCGCTGCTGCTGCAGAAGACTCGAGCACAAGGCAGCGCTGGTGGGTGTTTACAGGCACATGGGGATGTTTTTCTGGGTTACTGGCAAAGAATTTTAAAAATTAGCAATAACAACGCCGCGTGTTTTTATGTGCGTGTAAAGAATTGCACGGGTGGTGCGCTAACAAATCAAATCTGTGCGAGTTCTGTGTCCAAAGCGTGAGCCCACATTCGTGTTGCTGCCAGGCTGTAATGGCAATTTGAGAGCTCCTCACCTAGGGGAAATGAACAAAGCTGAACTGAAACCGTGTTAATTGATCCCAGAGCTTGGGCTAGGGCCAAGCTCAGCACCTTGGGGAATACTTGCCCAAAACACAGCTCTGGCCCATCCTTCCTAGACACTCATTAGCAGCAGAGCGTTCCCAGCCAGTGCAATGTCCTTCTGGTGCTGCTAATGCTCCTTTAAACCCAGAACAATAACAGAGCTGCTGGGATTTTGTTCTCCTAATGATTTTCAGCGTTTTGCTGTGAGGTGTAGAGTCCCTGCTGCACAAGGGAGCCGTGATGAGTCAGGCCTTGGGACATGTTTTGTAAGACTGAGTCTGGAGTTGGAGGCTGTTTGGCTTAAGCCTACACGTTCTGGTTTTTCTCTTAATAGAATTATCTGTGCCTTGGGCATTGAAAAAGTACACATTGATGTGGGCATAAAAAAAATCAATTCCAAATTGTAGATAATTGTTTAAGCTATCAGACTCGAGGCTCATGTAGAAGAGTTTTCCCGGGACGAGTGTGTTTTCTATTAGAGTCGATATCAATCTGTCAGAAGAGCCTTTTGATTTTCAGAATTTTAGACTAAATAGTTGAGTAATACTTTTGCTCTGCTCTCCCCAACTCTTTCTTCCTCTCCCTTAAGAAAACTCCCTCTTTGTTGTTAGCAAAAGAGATCTTGGGGTGCAGCCAGAAAGTCGCCGTCTCTTTCTGGGAGAGAACAGACCCAGCCAGCTTTGGGCAGGAGGTTGTGGCAGGGAGAACTTGTCTTGGGGATGTCCTGGAATTGGGTGCTAAATTCCCAGCTTGGAAGCATCAGTGAGGCAATTCCCTTTACCCCCAGCCATGGGGGTGGGCTACGAGCCTGGATTTTCTGTCATAAGAAAAGATCCTACTGATAATGTGTGGGACCTGCATTCAAACCAGCACCTTCCTGCGGTGCTTTCCTCACTCTCACACATTCCCTGCCCCAAATTCCATCACTGGGGCCAGCACTTGTGTCTAACTTGAGGCATCCCTGAGGCTGCAGCTGCTTGTGTATCTGATAACGTGCAAGTCAGATATTTTGCTCTCTGAGCTGGTGTTTTGTTGCTCTATGACTCACAGATTTTCCTTTGCTATTGATGCATCCCCACATTTCAGTCTTGAGCTTTCTCTCATTCTGTTACCATTGGCTGCAGCAGGACACTGTGCCACAACCAGCCAGGACAACAGGGTCACAGATGGTTGTTCATTGCCTCCACTACGTGGCCTCAGCACCACTGCCCTGGCCAGGGCTGGAATGAAATAATTTTGAGTTTTATGTGGCCTCATCTTTGTCAAATCCCAGTGAATGTGGTTATGTGATGCCATCGGAATGACTCATTCCCATAATTACATATGTTCTGAGGGGTTATTCCCATTGTATTATTAAAAACTAGTGATGTTGGATTTTTGGCAGGGACTGTCTTCCTCGTATGATCTACAGATTTTGTCAATTAAATGAAGGAAAAGTAGATTTCCAAGAGTTCAGAACAAGACCGGACTTGCACTCAGAGCCCTTTTTCAGTGTCATATTGAGCTCCTCTGTTTTATTTAACAGGATAAAGCAGCACCAGCCATCTCCCTCTATTGCAGCAGTTCCCTGCAGAGCACAAGGATGCAAGTGGATTTTGTAACATCTTCAAAATCACAGCAGAAGATATTGTAGACAGTTCATCCCCACGGCAGCTTTCCCAGCTCAGTTCCTCAGGCATGGCTTCCCAGGGGTACAGCTGGCAGGAGCAGCAGGTAGGGCTCCTTGGCAAAAGGCTCCAGGTGTGACAGCTCTTGGACAGGAAAAACAAAATGATCCTGGGTTGTTGCCTTGAGTATGGAATTCCCAAAATGGTGACTGAAACCAACAGTGGGAGCTCGGGATGGAGGATAAAACTAAAATCCGGAAAAAAGGCAGAAAGGTGTGGGAGGATTTAGAGAGCCCAGGCTGAGCTGTGGCAGCAGGGCTGAGCCCTTGGGGCCCTCGGAGCTGTGCAGGCTGCAGAGCCCTGGGCTTCACCCTGGGAACATCTGCCAGAGCTCAGATCCAGCACTCACCAGCACTCTGCAAGCTGCAGCAGTTTCAGAGGAATGTTTTCCTGTGGTTTGATTTGAACAGCCATGGAAAGTAACTTCTGCCCTGACGGGCTGGGCTCCTCTGTGGCACGGGAGGGGCTGTGGCTGCTGAGGCCCTGTCAGTGCCTCTAAACCAGCTCTTCACCTCAGGCTGTAAAAAACAATATCCGACCTACCTGGCTGCCTCCTTTTTCCTGTTCTTTAAAAATCCTGGAAATTCCAGCAAGCGGCTCCATCCAAACTATGGTTTGGCATTCAGTTGGGTGTGATGTATTACTGTGTACATAAATCAGGGTGATTTATTTATGGTGACTGATTAAATACATTGGTATTTCTGAAATTTTAATATAGATTTTTAAAATGTGATGCCTATCATCTCTCTCTGTGAAGTCTATTGACTTTTTAAAATCTGTAAATATATGTCTACATTATCCCTTTTAATGTTCTCAGACAATGTAATCCAAGTAATAGTTTTGGAGATAACCTGTTTCACTCTCCTACTTTGTTTCCTTTAATCAAAGCTAAGATTTCTCCTGAGTGAGAAATCATTTCAACATAAACATGGGCTAAGGAGTATATACATTACCTCCACCTCTCTGGGGGTGGAAAGTCAGTGAATTACAGTGTGAGGAGTGTGTGTGTGCACACAGTTCATTGACTGTAGATGATGAAAAATACAGATTTATATTACCCAGAGAGGGTTAAGAATGTGATAGAACCAACATGTGTTTGGTGGCATTCATCTGCTTTAGGCTCCAAATCTCAGCAAATAGGAGAGAAATGAATCAGTTCCAAACCCATGACTGCAAGCTGTCCATTATTCCTGGCCCTTTGTTCCCCTCATGGCATGGGATGTATTGCTCAAAAGCTGAGGAAATGAAACGAGAAACCATCCTGCAGATCCTGAGTTAATGGAATTCTGTCCGGTGAGTAACACCAGGTTGTTCAGCAGGGAGAATGAAGCTGTTTCCTGTGCAGGGGAGTTCCTGACAAAGCATGTCTCTGTCTGTCTGTGCATCCAGCAGTTGCTTCTGCAGTTCAGCACGGAGCTGATCAGAGCACAGGGTGGGAACTCATGCAGGAGTCAGAAAATCCATGTTCCCATCCACGATCCATGTGCTTCCTTTGGCTCTCAGATGCAGGCAGAAGGCTCCCAGGAGAGGATTGCTGTCTGTGGACATTCTTCATTCGTTGGGTTTGACTCCAGTTTTGGTGAATAAACAAATGAAGCTGGTTCAGCAAACCCATTTATTGATTTATTTGTTTAAAGACATGTATTTTACAGTGATGCCATGGAGACAACACCACAACAGGGTTATTTAGTGCGTGGAAAGAGAGCATTCACCTGTGTGTGAGTTGAGGTGACATCACCCAGCTAAGGACATCTCAGCTTGGACTGGGGAGCTCAGTGTGCAGTTCATGTTGGTCAAAGGCAAAATGTTCCTAAATTCATAACTGAACCAGCTCTCTGGGAGTGGGAATAAGCACAATTCTTGAGCTGACTCAAAAAGAAAAAGAAAATAAATTGGATTTATTTTTTTATATTTTTTTTCTCCTAATTGTTCTAAAACAATTTAATTTTAAAATCACCCCTACTGAAAAATCTTGGATATTCTTAATATGCATCTTAAACTTCCTGTTGCCTTTGTCCCTTTTTCTCCCCGTTTTGCTCTGAAAAAAGGAAGAAAGTAGGGGAAAGGCTACAACAGAAAGAAGCTCGTCGGTTTTTCTAATAATCCCTAGAGTTCTCTAAAATAGGTTCTGTTGATTTATTACATGCAGTTTAGTTTTGAAATAGTTGTGCTAATAGTGCCAGGAGTTACTGGAGGGAATCAAGTCATTACCAGAGCCTCATGTAGAAAGCTTTCCTAATGCATTCTCTTTTCCTTAATCCTCGCTGAGAACTCGGTGGGGATGTGGCACCAGGAGGGAGGCACAGCGACTGAGAGAGCTGAGCTTCACCACCGGGTGACTGCTGGGTGCTGATAAAAATGGGAGGCAAAATGCTTACAAACAATGTCGTGGCACAAACAAAATACTTCTCTCACAGGCTAGGAAATAGAGCAAGATTGGATCATTCAGCTGGGAAGCTTTCAGAAATCATACGAACATGATCCGTAAACAACTTAAAGGATGACTTTTAAGAACCTCTTTCTCCCCCTGCTTGGTATGCTGGTCGTTTATCATTGTGCTGAAATGGAATCCCCTTTGAAAGATGTAACAGCTTCTTGTTTACTTAAACACAAAGTGGACGATAGGCTGAAAGGTTTTTCTGCCAGCAGAGCAGTCACGGAGAGCTTGGTACAGCTCCGGAGCCAAAACAACTGTGCAGCCTCCACATCCTGCCCCGAGCCAAGCCAGCCCTGGGGAGGCTGGGAGAAGGGAGCTGGGGTGTCCTGTGCCAGAGCTGAGTCCTCAGTGGGCACCACGAGCCACGGGAGAGAACCAGGGCTGTGGGTGTGGGCAGGTGACCCCTCGGAGGGACAGGAGCTCTCTTGCAGGCTGCCCTGCACACCTGTTGGCTCACTCTGGCCTCCAAAACCACAGAGCAGGGGGTGGCGTGGAAGTGAGTACAGGAAAGATTGGATTCACCAGGGTTAGGCTGGGGTGAGGTTCCCCCTGCCCTTTGCCCTGCCAGGGGAGTTGGAGCTGCAGCAGCACATCCCTGATCCATCCTGGGCACATCTCTGTGAGCCATAGCACCATCCCTCGGGACCAGAGAGCTTCTGCTGAGCTCTGGAGTAATGAAATGTGTCTCTACGTATTTATACAGAGAAAGCACATTTTAAAATCCCAGGGCAGTGAGTGGAGAGCCACCCCGTGCCACTGCTGCAGGAAGAGCTCCCTGAGCAGAGCAGGCAGCGAAGCCACAAATCCCACGCAGGGCTCACCAGGTCTGCCTTGCACAGTCCTTGTCCCAGTTCCTCTGCTCAGGCGTCAGGAGAATCCAGGAAATTCCAGCCAGTGGGATGCAGACAGGTAGTTTCTACCCAATTTAAAAAATCTGTTTCTCTTCTGCAGGACCTGAGCTTCCCCCTCCCGCCTGCCTCCCTCCTGCCACGCGCCGGGGTGGTGGCCACAGCCGGGTCCCCAGCCCGGGATTGTCCCACAGCTGTGACTGTCTGGGCTGAGCCACAAGGCTTCAGCAACCTGTGGTTTGTTGTAACCTCTCATTTTCTCGATCTGCTGTGTGTTAAGTGGATCCTTCGGTGGGGAATTCCTCGGGGCTCAGCGGGGTGCAGCTGGGGTCCCTCACGCAGGACGGCTGATTTGTGGCTGCCGTGCAGCTGGCAGCATTTTCTGGGATTTTCTTAAAGCTTTGGTGAGCTTCCCTTCCACAAGTGAGTCTCTGTCCTGTGAGACATCAGCCTCCATAGGGGCCAAGGTATGAACCACACACTCAGGAAGCTGGTTGTCATTTTGATTTTTTGTTTTTTTTTTTAATTTGAAATAATTCTTTGAAGCAGATTCAGGGCAGATACCACTGACCTCTTACCACAAACTTTTAACATGTATTCGCAATGATAAAGTCATACAGCTTAAAACACAAAATAAGGGGTGAGGGAAGAGAAAGAGGCCACTGCTGTGTGTGACTGGGTCCCAGGTCAGCAAGAGTGGCCGTGTGGGTTCAGTCTCATCCCCTGGCTGAGTGGGGCTGTGCTGGGGCCACGCGCTTGGGCTCCATTTGAGGCCTTCGATCATGAAATCAATCCCATGTCTGGGTCCTTCACTGGCATATGCTCCACCTCTCCTCCCTGCAGTGTCCCCACAGAGCCCTGGGGCTGTGGGCTTTTCTCTGTGTGCTCCCACTCCTCAGCAGCGTTCTTCCACAATCCTGGGCGGGAGGGTGTGTGCAGCCTCCTTAGGTACTGCGTGTGTGGCCTCTGTCAGTCCGTGGGTCAGTCTGGAGTATATGTCTGTCTCTGGACACGTGTACATGTGTAGCAGTGCTCTTCAATAAAGCTTTCATATACATAGCAGCAATGGAATCTTGCCATCAGGCGACGCACAGGGCCAGCTACTGGGCAGGGCTGGCGGGCGTCGCGGGCACCGCGGCCCCTCTCTGTTTGTTCTTCCTCTTCTTGGTGCCAGACTTAGTGTCTTTGGTGTCTTTCCTATTTCTATTCCCATTATCTTGCTTTCCTTGCTCTTCCTTTTTCTTCCTTTTCCCTGCAGTAAAGCAAAGGAGCAGCGTGAGGTGGAGTGAGGCATCGGGGAATAGATCAGCCCTGTCCACCTCCCCCTGCCCTGCTGGTCAGTCCTGTGCATTTTGTCACTGCTCAGAACCCTTTCCCCCCAGAACACTCAATGCAGCTGCAATCCTTGTCTGTACCAAGATAACCAAACCACCATTCATCCTGAATACACGAATTCCTGGGAAAAACAGCCCTAAGCATTCTGGGAGAGGAGAGGAGAGGAGAG
>VZTB01014230.1:60932-79539 GCA_013397245.1 Thryothorus ludovicianus | reverse complement strand
AGTGGGCCCCGGAGCTCGGAGCGGGGCACAGAGCGCGGAGGGGGGCACAGAGCCCGGAGGGGGGCACAGAGCTCGGAGCGGGGCACAGAGCTCGGAGCGGGGCACAGACTCCGGCTGCGGGTCCCGCGCTGCCCTGCCCAAGCCGCGGCGCAGAGGGGCTCGCTGTGCGTGCCAGGGCAGAGCAATGAGGTGGCCACACCAGCAGGACAGGCTGGGCAGCAAACCAATGGCTCTGCTGGAACCTCGGGAGGGAGAAGGGAAGCCCAGTTTGCCGACGGCCAGCCAGCACCCAGGACTCCACGTGTGCCATCCTTTCCTGAGAGTGCCCAAGCCCTCGCTCCAGCTGGCTGCTGACAGGGCATTTTCCCTGCGGTTTTCAAGCGCTTTTCCCTGTGCCCGGTGTGAAGGAAGGGCAAGTTCCCTGCTGCACCAAGAGATCTGGCACTGCCAAGCCGGGCCCCACTCCTCTCTGCAGCTGGCAGAGCAAAGCCCTGCCAACGGCGGACATTGTGCTGGAATAAAGGCGACAACATTTGCTCTGCGAAATCAAATGAAACAGAAAATTGTTTTAATCCCTTTATAATAACTGCGCAATCACCGATGCCCCAAACAACTGGTGGCGACAGTGCTGGAATTGAGCCCGGCCTCAGCCTGGGATGGATGCGGTCCCCAGAGGACCGGTCCCCACCCTGGGTGGGGGACCTCCTGAAGGGCCACTGGCCCAAGCAGCCCCTGCTCCAGCCCACCTAAGGGTGGTTATGGCCCCTCAGAACACCTGGAGCGGGGGGGCTGCCCCAGCAGCAGGCATGGGCGGGCAGTGGCTGCAGGGAGATGTGACCCGGGCAACACCGAGCCTTGTGACAGCACATGGCACCATCCCTGAGCTGTGCCTGCTGTGGGCACCTGCCGCAGCGCTGCCTCACCTGTGCCGGCCCCCGGGCCGTGGCCGCTGTCCCCCCGCCCTGGTGGCTCTGAACTTTTCACCGTGTCCCTGCTGCGAGTGCCGGGGCAGGAGCCCAGCGCTCCCCATGTGCTTGTCGTTACAGCCCACGGCTCGCCCGCAGGATTTTCAAATAAATAATTAGTCACTTGTGTAAACACCAACTTGTTCTGCACTTCCAAGCCTGTTTGCTGCAAGCTGCTTTATATACACTGTCAAGTGCTTAAGCCGGGCTGCGGGAGTGTTCACGGAGCTGAGCGGAGCGGGGATCCCCGCGGCGCCTCCGCACTTGTGCAGGGACCCGGGCACGGCGCCTGCGGGGCAGCAGGGTCCCTCCGGACAGGTGCTGTGGGACAGTCCGGCCATGCACAGGACCCTGGGACGCCAGCTGCTGTGAGCAGCCCTGTCAGAGCAGCCCAGCCCGAGCTCTGCCCGGTGCCAGCGGCTCCGGAGGCACCGCGGTGCCGCCGCCCGCTCCGGCCGCCCCCGGTTCTTTAATTACGGCGGCTTTGCGGGTGAAGCGCGTTCACAGGAAGCACACGGCGTGTTTACACAACACGCACAGTTTGGGCACAGTCCCCCGGCGTGGGGGCAGCAGCAGGGATGGATGTCCGGAGGGAGCAAACACAGCCCCGATGTGCCAAGAGCCAGCGTGAAGCTCGTGCCGCGTTCCTCGGGCAGTCCAGGGCAGGGAAGTGCTATGGGAAACCTTGAGACCGTGGCACAAACCAACTTTTTCCTCCCTGTTTCCTTGTTTTGTGGCCCAGAGAGGGCCTGGGTTTGGCCATAGCTGCTGCCTCAGCACAGAAAGGCCGCTGGCAGGTCACACATGATCCACAGGTCTCCAAATCCTCCCCACGAGCACCTGGGGGTCTGTGGTGAGATGTCTGGCTGCACTGCCAGCTCTTCCCACCCTCACTGCAGGACACGAGTTATGATTCCTTCTGTTACTGCAGCCATCAGTCAAGCTCAGGTTGCTACAAACAATTTCCAGTCTAAACATTAACAGGATTTATGCCATTATCCCATCTACAGGAAGAATTTGGGGTAACCTGAATTGGTCTGAATTCATTTATGGAGAGACCTGGCCCCTGAATCTGAGATGGCACTAAGCCTTGTTTGCAATTCAATCAGGATAAATTGGTCCTTGGGAGCTCCAATACAAACCAGAAAATGTAAACCATCCAGATAATTTGCCATTAGTCCTCCTACACACAAGGTGAGAAAGACCAACATTATATCCCCAGGATATTTGAGACCTAATCCACAATAACTAAATTGCTGATATATTGCCTCTTGTTGAATGTACCAGGGATCCGAAATGTAAACAGGCTCTCCAAAGGTTTACTGAGCCTTGGAGAGAAGGACCAGATGCTGGAGGCAGGACAAGCCTGGTTACAGCAGCTGTAGGAATGAATCCCTGGGAAGTGCCAGCCAGCCAGGCACCAGCTGTGAGGTGGGAGATTTGGGTTTCCAGGTCCCGGAGTTGGATGGGGAATTTGAATTTCCTCTTGGTAGTCAGCGAGGGGTGTGAATATGCACAAATATTCAATATGCTTCCTGCAGGAGGAGTCATGCTTTCACTTAGTTTTGTCCCACAGTCCCACACCAGGGGACAGCACCCGGGACACACCACCCCGAGTCTCCCAGCCCCAGGGCAGAGTCCAGCTTTGGAATGTTGTGGGTGGCACCAGCAGCTCCACGCTGCCGGCTCATTCCCTACCCTGCCTTTGTGGGGCTCTCACCAGGCGCCTCAAACACCAGGCATGGCACCTGAGGGTCCATTGTCCCTGTTCCACAGGCACACAGGGATGTGCCCATGCTGCTGGTGCTCCCTGAGCCTGCTGCCTGCTCTGCCTGCTCCCTATTTCCATGTGCTGGTGACCCCCCAGCAGAGCTCCCTGCCTGCCCTGCGTGGGAGACAAGGGCTGAGGGAGCAGGTTTGGGCCCTCATTCCCTTTGGGAAAGTCCCTCCCTTCTGCTGTTTTCCTGTCCAGGAGCAGCACTGTGAAGCCCTCTGCAGTGGAAGGTCCCACCACGCTTGGCTGGGCCATCACAGCTGCCACAGGGTGTCTCACGTGCCTCTGGCAAACATCTCTGCACATGCACAGGCAGAGCCACTTTGTTCTGCTTAATCCTTGAAGCAATAAAAGACGGCTGCATTAAGTCAAATTTCCGAACCAGAAGGTCTTCATTTGATATTAGATCCCGGTGCCAAGTTCTGCAAAATCCCCAACCCATAAAACTTCACTGAAAAAATAAAATATTAAAGCCCAATCTGGCAGCAGAGCTCTCCACAGCATTGTTGAGGTCTGACTTCTTCCACTGCTCCTGCACTGCATTCCCCGGATCTGCGGGGCCGTGCTGGGACCCGCTGATGTGGAACAGGCTGGGGAGAGGCTGCTGCTTGTGACCATCCCTCTGCCCTGGCCTGGCACTGGGAGCTGCTCCGGGGCTCAGCAGCCTCTCAGCCCCTGCAGCTCCCGCCTTGCACGGTGCCCCCGCAGTAGCTGCTCCAAGAAACGCTGTGCTCCACAGTGCCACAGGCCTCCCTCCAGGAGTGCTTGTGCTTCAGCACTGTAAAACATCAGGAAATGTTTTACAGGGGGATTCCCATGGCCCTCATGCCAGCGCAGAGGCAGCACGCTGCTCTGGAGAAGGAGGAGGAGGCAGAGCCCTGAGGCAGGCTGCAGGATCCATGCCTGCTGCTGCTCCACAGAACCAGAGCAGCGTCTGGAACTGCACTGGAATCATCCTGGCAGGCACAGCTCTGTGCCTGGGGATCTGACTGCAGCAAACCTGTGTCTGTTAGGTACGACTTGGGTGGGTTTGAGCCTCCTACAGATCAGTAACTCGCCAGAACAAACCAAATTTGAGACCAGGAAAGAGAACAGCCCAGTTCTGGGTAGCACAGACCAGGGTACTGAAAATCTGGCTCTTCCCCTAAAAGGGATCCCTAAAGGCCCATTGCTGAGCAGGGACATGTTCAGCAGGTGCCCCAGGAGGACACACACCATGTCAGGTAAAGCCCTGGGGGTGGGGAGCAGGGGGGTCTGACACAAAGAGGGAAGCACAGTCAGAGGTGCTGAGGCTCATCCTACAACAAGTGCACACATTCAGCTCAATACACAATTCCCCTCTCATTTCTGTGGAAATGCCTGCAAACAAGGGCTTACAGCTCCTTCCACCACAGACCCTGCCTGCCAGCTTTGGAAACACAAATTTCCAGGCTCACAGGGGCCATGAGCTGCTGTGCTCAGCTGCAAAGGCAGAGCCTAAGCCTGAAATAATGGGCAAAGCCCTGAGCAGAACCTGGGCCTTTCTGCTTGGCCATATGCACAGGAACCATCGGCCAAGCAGAGCTTCCTGAAGGGATTCCCGGTGCTCTGGCTGTCCCAGACATCACTGCCTGGGAAACCTGAGCCCTGCAGAGCCAGGAGTAGCAGCAACTCCAGCAGCAGAGGAAAACAAACAGGGAAAAATAAACCACAGCCTCAGCTCTGGCCGTGTGGCAGGACAGAGCAGGATGGAGTGAGCAGGCAGCCAGAGTGTCCTCCAGAGCAGCTGCAGCTGCCAGCCTGGACTGAGCCCATCCAAACTCTGCCTTTTTGTGGGATGACAGCCCCCTGCACCACTAGGACTGGGGAGCAAGTTCTGAGCTCTGCAGGCCTGGCAGTGCTCAGGCTGGTTTGCCATGGGAGCTGCAGTCCCAGGGCATTTCCTGGAGCCAGGTTGGTGGTGGATATGACAGGAAACCTGTCGGTATTTGCCAGGTCTTGGGCAAAGACAGGCACTTCCATCCTTGGCGAGACGGCAGGTCACCCTCAGCCCGCACAGGGGAAGGGTCTCTGCTGCCAGTGCCACCTGTCTCAGCTGCACAGTCCCCTCTGTCCCACTCCAGGGCTGTCCCCACAGGCCAAGAGGGTTGATCTGGCCCTCGGCTCTGTTGCTCACCAGTCCCAGGAGGAGCTGAGCCAGCTCACATCCATCTCAGCTGATGGAAACGCGGGTTTTGTGCCCGCACAGGGTGGCACGGCCGGCTGGCTCTGGCTGTGCTCAGGGGATCAGTGCCCCGCATCTGCACCCCGGCTCCTCCCTGCCGCGTCCCTCAGGGTGGTGCTGCTGCTCTCACAGCAGCCGCACAGGGGCCGGGGAGCTGATCCAGCTGAAACGAGCCTTTTTCCAGGGTGGTTTCCAGGCATGTTGCAGCACTGGCATTCCCAGGCCCGCGGTGCTGCTGCCATCATCCCACCCAGCCTCCACAGCCCTGGTCCCGCAGCGGGGCGAGTGGATGGAGTCAGGAATTCACCCGCTCCAGGGTCACCAATGGTCTGCAGACAAAGTCGCTCCAAATGGAGAACCCTCCAGGCAGACTTCTCACGGTCCCTGGGATCTCAGCATAGACCTGGCCACCCCAAACAGCGTTGTTAGCACTGCCCCAGGTTCACAGACCTTCAGGCAACAGGATATTTTTGCATGGGTCCCTGCTGACCCCTGTGCAGCAGAGTGGGGGCTCCATGCATGTCTCGTCATGCAACATTTTGTTCTGCCAGTACTATCCTATTTTACTGCCTTTTACTGTAAGGTGCCTCTTGAAACCCAAAGCACATCACCTGAACACCCCTCCCGTGCACTCGGGGCCGTTCAAGGGAACACACATCCCTGAGCCTATGGAATACCCCAGCAGCCCCGGGCTGACCCCCAGCCAGGTCCCGCAGCTCCTGGCTCCATCGGCACAGAGGACCGAGGCTGAAGTCCCCCTGACCCAGGCTCTGTCTGGGGAGTGTCCCAGCCTGGCTGTGGGAGCCCTCGCAGCCAGCACCGGATCCAGCAGCGCTTCCCCTGCACATCAGCACCAGCTCACACATCTAATTACTGCCGTAATCCCTGTTAACTATTTCTCCACTGATCCCCCGCTCTGAGCTCCACGGAGCCCGTACTTACCCCATGGGTGCTTGGCTTAGGTGCAGCAAATTAACCGTGCCATCCTCCCATTGCCCCTTCCCTGGGGTCCGTGTGAGGGCAGGAGGGCACCGTGGCCGGCAGGACCCCGCAGCTGGTCCAGACTCAGTTCTGAGCCCCAGCGAGCTGATCAATACCCCCGGCAGCTCTCTGTGTGCCCTTCCCCAGGGCGGCGGGGTAACACGGTGGCAGGGGACACACGCAGCAGCCCAGCTGCCCTGCAAGCCCCACGCACCTCGGGGAGGGGGGGAGAGAGAAAGGGGATCCCACAGAACGTGCTGTGATTTCGCACAGCTCTCATTGTCTGAGCTCATTTATCCACGTTGCACAAGGCAAGCCCGCGGTCAGATGCTGACACGGCTCGCGTTCTTGCAAAAGCTCCATCGACACAAACATGCATGCTTGAAGCCCTTACCTTCAACTTGTCACTCCCTCATCACTGCGGAAAAGACTCTACTGGGTTCTCAGGTTTGAAATACTGTAAGAGCAACTACAAAATTCCTCAGTTCCTCCAGAGAAAGTTACACGCGCGTTTTCTGTCAAAAAACCACGAAAAATGTATTCATGGCGAGTTCGTGGAGAAGTCTGGTGCGTTTGGATATTTTCGTTTTTTAAGGCGGGTTTCTAACGGGGTCCCAGGTTTTGCACAGAGAAACAAGCCCTTCTGCGATGTGCAGGATCTCAGCTCGTAAAGATCGCTCAGGCTAGCTCCTACTCCATCAGCCCACGCTGCTCCCTGCGTATGCAAAGCAGAAAGTATGTGATCATATCAGAGCAATTTGCACATTAATAAATCCTGGTCTCAGTCCGTAGACTCCGTCCCCATCCACCGGGTAGGAGCTTTTTATTATTATTATTATTATTACCGGAGTATCCAGCTTTGTAAAGGCATCCAGTGCAAACTCCTGCATGAGGGAATTCCACCCCACTAGTACCACCTCCTAAGACAATATCCAGCCAAAATATTGTGACTGTTGCAAAACCCGGACTGGAGCTCACAAAGGACCTTCCAGCCTCGCATCCAGAGCCAACAGGGTCTCAGTAAATTACTGCAGAGTGACACACCATCGAGTTCTCTTTGTAGTCTTTTTTATTTATGACAGCTAATTCCGAGTTATTACTAACATTTTAGTGGTAAGTGGCATATGAAGTCATCAGCTGTCACAACTGCATCTGTTAATAAACATGTCAGATATTAAAAGCAGCTTATTATCCTCTGGAGAGGGGAAGGCATGAAGGCAAAGAGCTCTGAGCCTGGCTGTTTTTTCCACTGCTGGCTGTGCAGCAGGAGGAAACACTCCTGCTCAGGAGAGCAGCAGGGCTGCGGTGGCACTGCCTGGGGCACCTGCCCTCCAGCACACCTGAGCAGCCTGGGAGCTGTCCCCCCTGTGCTGCCAGCTCCCTTTCCCTCCTCCACCTGCACTCCAGGATGGACACATGACAGACCAGGGGACATCAGTGCTCAGCACCTTTCCTGAGCCTCACCATGCCTGCTGGGATGAGCAGATCCTGCTCTGGGGCTCAGGTGTTCCCAGGAGCCACCCTGGAGCCTGGCCCATCACTCCTGTGCAAGCCATACTCAGGAGTTGCTGGCCACCAGCCTCCCGAGGGCCAGCAGTGCTGGTGCCCAGCCCTGACTGACCCTTGTCCCTGGTTCTCATGGGGTTGATGTGATGCTCAAGGCCACAGGGCTCTGCCCAGAGCCCTGGAGGGGTGTCCCAGGGGTGTGTGACAAGCTGTGTGACAAGTGTGACATGCCTCTGAACCCTGGCAGTCTCCTGGGGGATATTCCCCAGGCTTGCAGGGCTCTGAGCTGGAAGTCAGAGGGCACAGGCTCTTTCAAACGATGTGGTGAGCCCTGTGGTGGCTCCTGAATCCCTCCTGTATCCCCTGCTGGGGCCAGGGAAGTTCCCTTTCAACACTCTGCTGCTGTGAGCCCCTGCTGAAGAGAGGACCCTGAGTATCCCTGAGAGCTGCTGGCATGAGCCCTGGAGTGCTCACTGAAACTCTGTGTGGACCCAAGAGCCCTGAGGAAGAGGAGGTTGATGGTATGGACACAGAACACGGCATCAAGCAGCTCTCAGATACAGAGACTGGGAGAGCCTCCTGAATTCTTCACCCACCTGCCACCCTCTCTGCCAAACACAGCGCCTGTGTGAGGGCAGCTGCGAGCACAGAGCCCCTGAATAACCCAAACACAGGCAAGAGGGAAAACTCACCCTTCCTGCAGCTCTTCCTTTGTTCTGTGTGTGTTAGAGCTCATGTACGTGGAAGTTTTATTCATCCTGAATTTTCCTTGGCACCTCGTTAAATGTCCCTCGTTTCCTATTTGTAAATGATGTCACTGAGATCTCTGCTGTCTCACAGGAGTGTTGGGAATGTGTTCTGCTTGTTGGCAGATGCTGAGCAGTCACTGCTGAAACTCTCCGTATCAAAGACCTTTTTCTATTTTTATTTAAATGTTTTCTACTTTCTATTCTAGGAAATTCTCAAGTACTATCAAATGTTGTCAGGTTACTCCGTTGACTACATGAGTAAAAAATCTGACGAACCCAAGGTCTGTATTTCATGCACATTGAACAGCCAAACCTCTTTCTGATCCTGGGGTGGTGCAGCCTCAGCTGACAGCTGTAGATCAAGTTTCTAAGTGAGCAATAAAGCCCCAAGTCGGAGCTGTGTGCTGGCAATGCTGACAGACCCAGAATACTGGCACAGCAGTAATTAGCCAACAGAGCAGTGGCTGTGGCTGCAGGCACAGGGACGTGCTCACAGCTCCCTGGTGCCAGAGGTGGCATTGCAGGGCAGGGTAAATCAAACTAAAACCTGCCTTAACGCCCTGCACAATAAACCCAGCACCAGGTCCTACATTTCTTCCCTCTCTGACAGCAGCTCATTTACAGGTTTGGTTTTCTTTAGCCAATGGCTGTTGAGGCTGATCCTAAATAATCCCAAACAGGTTTCTCTCCTGTCCAAAAGGACATGAAATTCCCTGTTTTAGCAGGATAAGATGCCAAGCTGCTGCAGATTGAAAGCAGAAGGTTTCTTGACTCCCACAGAGGGTTCCCCAGGCTCCTCTGGCTGGGACATGGGCACAGTGGCTCTGCACAAAGCTGAGGGGAGAACCCCACTCTGCTTCTGCATGGGAATTCCCCCACATCCCCTAAGCCCATCCTTAAAGAACGTGGTTCTCCTCTACATTAAAAACCTGCAATATTTTGGTCCAATTTCATCCCTCTATAATTCCTGCTTTGCAAAAGCCTCTGCCTCTCTCAAAGAGGGAGAAGGAGTCTCCATGGAAGGCTGACCGTGCCCTGGGACTGTGGGGTCAATCAGGAGCCACGTCCCTCACCCCTGGTGCAGCTGAGGACAGGGGCTGTGGGTGTACCCAGGTCTGCACCAAGCAAATCCAGCACTGAGCACCACAGCTTCTTTCAGACCCACATTAACCCTACCAATGCCTACAAATTCCCAGCTGGCACAGAAGGTGCATTACTCATCCCTGGTGCCTCATCAGCCTTTGATAATATCTCAGCATAAGCAAAAAGCAGAAAAGACACTCACAGAGAAAGCAGAAGGAAAGAAAATATGTCCTGAAGTGTCTGTGATACTCCCAGATTGGACACAAGGTCTTTTCTGTTCTGTTGCTCTGAGGGTTCTCTGCTGCAGGGTGACTGATAGCCCAGGCCATTGTTTGTAATAACACCTGAACACCTAAGTCTCAGGAGCACGGTTCTGCCAGTGCCTGCCCACTGCCTCCACACTTGTTCTGGCTGCTCCTGGCAGGGGCATATCCTGCGCCAGGGGTCAGGCACGGGGGCACCGGGATCACGCCTTCCCTGGGAGATGTGAGAGCCAGAGGATGTGGAGCTGATTTCCTGATAGGATCACCCAGGCATGCCTCTGCTTCCCAAGCAAGCCCGGGCTTTCCTCCAGGCCGTGCTGCTCGCGGGCTGTGCTCAGAGGAGGTGGCGCTGGCAGCCTGGCCCTGCTGGAAGCGTCTCCATCCCCAGATCATCAGCCCAGATTGCTGCTGAGAGCCACTGGCTGCAGAGCCGTGAGGATTCCTGCAGTGTAAAAGTCTCTGGCACCCCAGAGGTGGGGGGATGAGGTGCCCCATCCTGCCCCAGATGTGGTGCAGGCAGCAGCTGCTCCTGTGGCTGTCAGGAGTGCTCCAGCAGGACTGACCTGCTCTGGGCTTGCCATGCCCGGGGCAGGGGGCAGTTCCTGTGTGCCCCACCAGCTGCCTTGCTATGCAGACCCTTTCCTTGGGCCTGACATGTCTCCTGGCACCTCGTCCGTGCAGTCTGGGCATTCCCCCTGTCCCCAAGGAGCAGCATTATGTGCGTGTTGGGAAAGGCTCTTTTCCCATTTGCTCCTTTCCCCTGTTGTTTCAGGAATGCTGTTTGAATTAGCTGCACGGATTGCAAACAGACCCCGTTGTTTTCCTTTCCCAATGCAGGGAGGCTTCTGTTCCCTCTGGCCTGCTGGATTAACCAGGGGCCTTACACACTGACCTCTCTGCAGCTCAGGGAAGCTAATTTAATCCCAATATTGTTACAGATCACAGCAGGACGGATGTCACAGATTCCTTGAGGCAAACCAGCATGGAGTGCTGGCAGGGACAGCAGCACGCTGTGTTTGTAGAAGCAGGAGCTGCTGCAATTTTTCTGTTAAATTCCCTCTACAAAACTCATGCAGCCGGGGAGGACAGCACCATGAGGAACAGGGGATACCCTGAGCACAGAGATCCAACTGAGGAGATGCTCTGCCTGCATCCCAGTGCCTCCTGAGGGTGGAGGGTGGCTCTGAACCCTGGCAGAAGAGAAGGAGACACAGACTCACATCTCCTCGCGAATCCTTTCCCATTATTATTCTTTTTCTCTTGGTACCTGTCTGTGATGTGATGGTGAGCCTGGAAAAGGCATCAGCACCCTCACAGCAGGGCAATCCATATCCATCTCACTGGTATTTCCAGGGGGTAGATCTGCCTTCTCATCTTGTCACAGCTCTGCCTCCCCATGCCCCATGGCCCCACCTGAAACCATCACTCTCCCTGGCACAGCCAAGGAGGGTCTCCAGCCCCCCAAGCAGGGCAGAGGGGCTTGGGGGGAAACCCTGCCTCTCCCAGCATTGCTCAGGGGGCTTTGATGTTTGGGAAAAATAAATTACTTTGGGATGCTATTAAAGAGAAGCTTGAATGATGACACATCGCAGGGCTGGGACTTCCAGCATTTCTTGTAAGCTCCATCCAGAGCTGGAAGTGGAAGAGGCCACTGGCACAGCCAAGAGGACATGAAACCAAGAGCCTCTGCAGCAGGAGTGGCTTTGTGAGCAGTTTGTCCCTCTCCAGGCATCTGCCCCCTCCCTCCTGCCTCTGATGCTGCAGATGTCCCTCAGGACCACGGGGCAGAGTTTGAGGAGCACGGATGGGGCACCCAAGGGAGCCACAGCCCTGTGAGCCAGTCCTGGGACACTGGGACAGGGATGGGAGCGGGACATGCAGCCCCTGCTAAAGCTCATCCCTCTCTCAGCCATGATCAGCTCTTGGGAACATTCCTGCTGGATGACATTTCCCAAGGCATAGAGGGAAAAAAAAAAAAAGCACTTTTTTCCCAATATAAATTCTTGCAACATTAAAAACCCCACACAATAGTTGTAAGCCCTGGAACGGCTGGGGGTAAAAAAGTTACAGTTCAACATGGAAATAGCACTGCCATCTCCAACTGGTGAGTCCCAGATGTGGGACATCATGTGTGACAAAACCCCACAGGCGGGGCGTGCAGGAAGCCTGTAATTGTTGTGGGCTGCCATCACTGTGTGGGGACAGGCCGGTAATTTTGGGAGTCCCGAGTGTCCCGTGGGTCACCTGCCACAGTGACAGCAGAGCCCTGCATCCTGGGCTGGCACTGGGAGTGACACAGCTCCTTGTTGGCCCAGCTGTGCCCACAGGGAACAGGCTGCAGCACAAGGGACCTGCGGCAGTTTTGGGACCCTGGGGTGATTTTGGGATGCTGGGTTAGTTTGGGAATGCCCCAGGCATGAGCTGGAGGTTCCTGCTTACCCACAGAGTGGATGATGGTGCTCGGGAAGTGGGAAATGCCTGTCTGTGTGTCCCCACTAACAGTGGGGCAGGGACCCTTCAGGTTGGCCCAGGAGCATCCCTGCACTGAGAGCAGCTGAACACGTGGAGGGGAACCTTGTGCAGCAAGAGCAGGAGTGATGTGCTCGCTCTGCTGCATCTTGAGCCACTTGAAGAACACCTGTAATTACTCTAATTACAGCCTGGCACTCTGCCATGCCCGTGCTGAGGGCACACGTCTGCCCGTGCCCAGCCACCCTCTGCCACACAGCAGCTCTGCACAACTCTCCAGCAGAGCCAAGAGCTTTGCTGGTGTGGATGGGAAATGTCTACATATTGTGTCCTAAACTATATAATTAATTGGATGCAGCAGTGAGCAAGGAGCTAATTCTGCCCGGGGGTTTGGGTCGTTGGACAGACATGGAGAAGGGTGAGGCCCAGCCCGGCGCTGCAGGAAGAGGCTGGGATGGAGGAGGCTGGGCAGGGAGCAAGGTTCAGGCTCCCAGGGCCAGGGCAAGGGGAGGTCAAGGTGGGGAGGATGAGGAGTGAGAGGCTCCCTTGGTGGGAGGGACCAGCAGTACAACTCTGGCTCTGCCCTTTCTCCTTCTGCCTTTTGCCCCCTTTCAGTTTTTGGATGCGTTCGTTACGTGGCACCTCGAGGTGAGGCTGGCCCAGCCTGCACCCCACAGCAGCACCCTGGATCACCTCACATCACCCCACATCACCCTGTACCACCAGCCCCTGTTACTGTCCATCACTCCCTGTCCCCCAGTGACCCCACACCACGGCTCCAAGTGCACACACCAGACACTCTAGACACCCGTGCCTGCATTTGTGTGTATTTAAATATCTACAGGATGACAGCATGAGGGAGAGACGGGTCAAGCCTGGCTTTTTCAGGAGGAACACGAACCCCAGCCCAGGGCAGGACAAGCAAGAACACAAGAAAGAAGGTGGGGCAGTTTCTCGTGGTGCCTCTGCCCTGGGAACTTTGGGGTTTCATTTCCAATTAAGTTTTTCAGATGGTAACATTCAGAGTTTTGGTGGGAGATGAGGCTACTTTTGCCTAAGAGAGAACATACTTTCACTGCTGCGCCTGGCCCAGGAATGAATTCTCCACTATTAAAATGTAATTTAATTTATCTCCATGGGTTTTGTGATGACTGGGATTTGTTCTAAGGAGACCTTTAAAGGCGAATTTTTGCATTATTGAATGTATGTGCTAGGAAGTTGAGTTCTGGCATCCTCTGATAACCAAATTTCTTTTCTATCCTCCACTATATCAATCATGATAAAAGCCCCTGCCAAAGCCCTAACTCAAGCCATGCTTCTGGCATATTGTGAAACAAATCAGCAGGGGAAAAAAGCAAAACCCACAAGATGCTCTAGTCCAGTATTTTTTAATGTAAGTTTCAGGGATATTGATGGTTTACCTCATCAGGTAAATATTTGTAACACGGTTACTTTCCCAGGGTTAAACCAGGACCAAGTGGCTGCTGAAACTGCAACTCATTTGCTCTGATAGCCCCTGGGTAGCTTAAAAATGAGTTTTCCTGAAATCTGAGGCCTTGTACATGCCAGGCAATGGCACTGGTACCTTCCCAGCGAGGGCTGCAGGGTGATCCCATTTCCCAGAGACTAATCTGATGCACACCCAGCTCCTGCAGTTTCCCAGTTTCCCCCAAAGACCGAAGACCCCGCTGGTGTGGGTGAGCTCTGTGCATGGGGTGATGGGCAAGGGATCCATGTCCCTTTGCCGTTTTTTTTACAGATTTCCTGCACACAAAGAAGAAGGTGTCTTTTTTAGAGTCTCAGCTTTATCCCTGCCCTGACACTCTGGCTTGTGGAGCGCAGCAGCAGCAAACCACGCTGAGGAAAGAGCTCCCTTCCCTGGGAGCACCTCCAGGGCACGGCGATGGCTCAGGGCAGCGGGGAGCCAGGATGAGTTCAGCACCAAGGCTGGCACTGACCACACACTGACCGCTCACAGCTCCAGTCATTCGGGCTGCAGCAGAGGGGTCGGCCAGGTGGGCATCACCAAGAGCCCAGGGCCTCCTGCCCCTGTCCTCTGAGGGGACAATGAAATTAAAAAGTCTTCCCTGGGTGACACAGAGCCACCCTGTGCACTCCCCCACGCTCCTCTCGGGGCTGTCCTGCTGCAGGGGTGGCCCTGTCCTGCCCGGCTGTGACACCAGGCTGGGGGCAGCTGCATCCCCCGGCCCCCTGGTGAAGTGAGAAGGCAATTCCCGGGAGGATGAGGAGCAGGGGTGCTGGTGCTGCCAGCCCCGAGGGTGTGCTGAGCTCCCTGTCCCTTCCCAGTGCCCCAAGATGAGTTCAGCACCAAGGCTGGCAGCCCCGGTGTGGCTCGCACACCTCGCTGGCACGGCGGGCACGGTGCCTGTGTGGTCCCGGCTGCCGGCTGCGAAAGCTGCTGCTCTGCTTTGCGTATAAGTCAAAACCTGGGAGCTACCGGTTACAGGCACTCAGTGCTTCAGCAGGCTGGAGTGGGAGAAGGGAGAGAGCTGCCAGATCCAGCTGGTCTCCTCTCCAGGAGCTGATGGAGGATTAGCCCAGCAGCGTGTCTTTACAAATTGTCAGTTCCCAGAGTACACAAAACAAAGCTCTGAGGATTGAGTGTCTCAGCGCAGGGGTAAAGGCAAAGACTTTGGGAACCTGATAGCACTTTCCACCCAGACACAGAGACGTGTGGACCCCGGCCTCCCGCGGCCCCCACAGAGCCCTGCCTATCCCACAGCCTTGGCAAACGCAGCCCCGGGGCCGGTGGCCCGGAGCAGGCTCCTGCCTGCAGCCCCGCCGAGCCTCTCCCTCTCTAGACTGGTGCCCCACAAACCAGAGAGGGTTTGCAAAGTCACCACAGGTCCCTCCTGGGATGTCCTGGAACACAGAAACCCATTCCCTGCTCTCCAGTGCCCACTGCCACTCTCCTGGAAAAGGCTGGGGCCTCCCCACCAGCTGCCCTGTCACGCACGGTGGCAGAGCTGGAAGCTCTCGCTACTTGTTTCACGGGAACTTCCGACATTTCAAAAATTGTTTTCATTCTGGCTTGGAATGAAGACAAATATCTCAGAAATTTCCTGGATAACATAAAGTTTAAAATATCCTCCAAACTAAAATAGAAGTGTTGGGCTATCTCAGCTCTTGCATTATGTCATATCATGCCAGCTCATATGCAGAGTCACAGATGACTTCTCATGAGGAGGTGTAAACAAAAATACAAATAATGTCAGCAAGGGAGGAGAAATGAAACGCTGAAATGACAAATTCTCTAAAACTACTTTTTTCCCCCCCCTTGTGCGAATTAATTCTCCGTGGGAAATCGCTCGGATTTTTTTAAAAGAGCACAGTCTGGCCAAAGCAGCTCTGCCTTTCTCTGGAGCAGGAGGAACGCGGCGCCGGCGCTCCCCTCCAGCCCGTCCAGCGGCAGTCCATCCTCTCTGCTCCCGCAGCCCGGCTGCTCCGGGATGTCCCTCTGTCCCTTCCCCCGTCTCCCTGTCCGCGCTTGACCCCTTATCGCATTCCCCTCAAACCGAGGGCAGCCGAGCCGTGCTCTCGGCGCTCCCCGGGGCCCGGCAGTCTCCAACCCCGGGCTGGGCGCGGGGTCCGCGGCGGCTCGGTGGGAGCGCTGGTGGAGGTGCCGTGCTCCCCGCTCTGCCCGCTGCCGTGGCACGGCGCTTACCTGGCTCAGCTCTGCTCGGCCGGGGCTGGCTCCTGCCCTCCCTGCGCCCCGCACATCGCCCGCCCAGCTCAGCGCCGCGGCGGCTGCCCCGAGCCGGGGCTCCGAGCCGGGCAGACCTCCGGGCGCCGGCTGGCACCCATCCCCCTGCCTGCCCCGTGCCTCTCCAGAAAGGCACTGCTGGGGAAGGAGTGCCGGGGCTCATGTCTCCGGTGCTGTATCCACCCCTTCCCACCCTCTTGGGGTTCGGTCCTGCCAGTTCCACTTGTGGGCTGTCCTCACCACTTTGGGCCTTTCTACCGCTCCCCTTCTTGTGGCTCTGGATGTCACCACAGACACGCTTTTATGAGAGTGGGCTTGTGCAAGGCTTGTATAAAGTGTTCTCAGAAATACGAGGTCCTGTCATTTGTAAAACTAATAAAAATGTCCAATAATTTTTACAAGGGAAAAATGAGTCATTGGATGGCACATTTCTCATTACTGGCATTTTACAATTAAAATGAGCATCTATTGAATCAATCCAAAGCTCTTATTGTTAGCAGACACTAATAACTTCCTGAGCTATTGAAGATACTTTTTTTCTGAAGAAACATGACCCTTTGCCACGGCATTTCTCATTGAGAGTGGTATCCAGCTGAGACCAGCTCTGCTCAGCTCCTGCTGGAGGGTTTTCAAACACATCCTGATGGGACTGGTGGCTATAACTGGGTGGGAAATTGTTTTTAAGCCCTCAAAAATGCTCAAGATTTCAAAATTTTTCCCGCTCCACATGGGGACGAAACCAGAATTGTTCAACATTTTTACCAAAAAAAATAAGTCCTCATGGAAGCCATCTCCGGAATAGCCAATAGCCATGGGTCACGCTGAGCCAGTGGAGCAGGGACTGTGGTGGCTCAGACCGCCGTGATGGTGGCTGTGCTGGCATCAGCCAATTCTGCTCCCAGGGTGGGACACCCACCCCGGACCTCAGGACCTTTTCTGGTGAAAAATTAATTCATTGAAACTTTCCTGGTTTCACTGCCGCCGCTGCGTGTGCGTGGCCACAATCTGCCCCATGCAGAACAGGCCGGAAAAGTGGAGGCATCACCACCTCCTACCTTGGGCAGACCAAGAATTTTGCAGCTGCTTCTGTTTTAAGGACAGTATATACAGTCAGAGCCTAATTTTCAACAGGCACTAAGCCCATCTGCTGCTGCTTTCTGAAGATCAGCCACCCTCCAGATGTCTCAGGTCACCATAGTCAGCACCTGCTTTTATGAAGTGGACACCCTGATGGAACAGAAGGTGTGGTCTGAGGAGAATTTAACAAGAAGGAGCCCCACAGAGGCACAGGGAGACTCTGAGTGTCCTCAACAGTCCTTCCTTGTCCGTGGGGGTTCATTTCAGCCTCAGGAGATCAGACCAAGAAGAGCCAGCCTGACTGCAGGGCTTGTTTCTCAAAGCTGCTCCAGATGAAGCAGAAGGCATCAAAATGCAAAACCCACTTATTGCCTTCAGCAGAGGTGTCCAGGGAATCCCGCTGCAGGATTTGGCAGAGGAGCCCCAGTTGCTGTCTGGTTTTAGGAGTGCTCTTTTTCCATGCACAATCACCTGTACATCCTCAAGGCAGAGTGGGAAGCCCTTCCCCTGCCATGACGCCAGAGAAGAGAAGAAATTGTCCCATGTGCCCAGTGAATACAGAGAGTTTCTGAATGTGAATGCACATCTTTCCTCTCAATCCCCAGCGGGCCCCAGGCAGCCAGGCTGCTGTCACTTGCGGGGAGATTCAGTTCCTATTTGTACTATCACACACGTGCACAGCTTATGAAAAACTGCCATGAAATCCCACTGCACAGCAGTAACAATCCTGGCTTCCAAACACTGAGTGCCCTGCCAAAGGGCTGGCAAACCCAGATGCTGCTGGGCACAGGCATCCAGATGCCACATCTGCCACGACAGATCCTCTTGGCGTGGGTCTGCAGGAGACCAGCCCCAGCCCAGCCTCCCCATAAGCCAACTCTTTTCCAAAAATTAACACCTGCAGGACTCAGAGACTCCCATGGTGGAGGCTTAGCTCTGTCTTGGTTCGAAGAGTCCTTGTTTGCATGGAGCAGAGGGCTGGAGCTTGTTTTTTCTGCTTGAGCAGTCCAAAGTGAAGGATGCCAGGCTCTGCTCCCTGAGCACCACACTCGGGACTCTCTTGCCCCATCCTCCCCGTGGCTCTCTGGAAGGGGTGGCTCTGTCCCTTGGGAAGGTGCCATGGGAGTGGGGATGCTGGTGCAGGGCCCAGATGCTGGGCAGAAGCAGATGAGGTTGTTTTCTGTTCTCTGTTGTTGTGCAATGGCCCCAGCACTGGAGACACTTCCCACTCCTTTCCTTTGCTACTGAGCATGGAGGTTGGAATGACAATATGTATTGTCATTTATAAGCTCTGTAGGACCCTCCCGGGACCTACGTACATAAATCTTGGGTTTGCTTTAGCATTCCTTTTTCCTCTTGCATACTTGCAACACAGCTTCTCCCCGTCCTGCCCGTCTGCAAGCATGAGCTTTGCAGAATCTGGAGTCCTGTTCCTGAGAACATGGGGCTGTGCTGCTGCCATGCTCTCTGCTCTTGCTCCAAAGGGAGGGCCTTGGGAATGAGCTGCCAATGCAGCTCGGCCTGGCCACAGTCCTGCTGTGGCTGCCAGGTGCCTGAGCACAGCACACGCAGCGGGCACTGCCAACAGCTGACAAAAAATGCCAGGAACTTCCCTTTATGGCTCTGTATTTCCTGTTAAAATTTTTATGGGATTTCCTCAGCACCCAAGAGTCCAGCCACTGGCAAAGTTGAGCGGGAAGAGCTTCTACCTGGAGGGGACAGGACTGGGCACTGCCTGGCTCCCTCCTGGCACAGGACTGGGCACTGCCTGGCTGCCTCCTGACACAGGACTGGGCACTGCCTGGCTCTCTCC
>VZTB01014230.1:9467-22116 GCA_013397245.1 Thryothorus ludovicianus | reverse complement strand
GAAGAAACCCAAAAGCCACGAGGTTCCTCCATCTTGGCAATACCCACCCCCTGTACCAAAACCCAAAAACTGCTTTTACACCCTGTGACAAACTCACTGCTGCTCTATTCAAACTCCTGTGCCCTGTAATTCTTCTTTTAAGGTTGGCAATGGTTCCCACGGGCTAAAATCCAAAGCACAGGTGTTTGGGGCTGTGTGCCAGGGTCTCTGAGACCCCTGCCCAGGTCCCTGAGCCTCCAGTGCAGCTGGAGGCAAATCTTGTGTTCCCACAGGTGCCCAGCCCAGAGCTGCGGGCAGGGACAGCAGCAGAGCTCACCCCTGTGCAGGTGGATCTGGGCTATGGGGTGAGGCTGTGTGGGACACAGGGACCATCAGTGCTGTGGTGGCTTTGGGGAGGCAGAGGAGCAGATGCTGTATGCCAGAGGATGTAGAGACAGAGAGGAGAAAGAGTCACAGTGCTTTTGGACATCTCCAGGCATAGCCTGGCCCTTTGAGAAGGCAGAGGGGAGTAAGGACCAGGGAGGATGAGGCCATGCCATGCTATCCTCCAGACATTCCTGTTGGGAAAGATGAAACAGGAAAGCCTTATAAATATGATTGCCTGACAAAAGACTTTAAGAATATGGAAACTGAAAACGAGATTGAAATGAAAGCAACCTTTGACATTCCAAACCTTAGTTACTGAACAGCTGAAAAGCTGGCGNGCTGATAAGTATGGTAATGTAAGGATTCTTATAGGCTTTAGGTAAATGCCATAGAATTTGTATCTTGTAGTAGATTGGTTAGTGGAAAATAGAATATTCAACATAGAAGAGGATTTATTGCATTGTAACAAGAACCTCGCTCTCTTACTCTTTTTCTTGCTCTTGCTCTTACTCTTACTTTTATTTTCTTATTCCTGCTCCCTTGCTCCTGCTCTCTTGCTGCTCTCATCTGCTCTTATCTCTTACTCCTCAGTCTTCTGTTCTCCCACTCCCGGGCCAGCTCTGAGCTGTGGCTGGCAGCTTTAAGCAGGGTCCCAGCTCGCATCCACGCCCTTTGCAATAAACCCTAAGTTCCAGGATCCAGCTCCAGAGATCTCTCTTCTCTGTCCCATTCACCAGGCACCCAACAGTCTCCTACACATTCCCACAATATTCTCCTGCCCAGCCTCGGGCACAGGTGGTGCTGAACATCCACGTGGAGCACCAGAGCATGGGATGATGTGCCAGGGGAGTACCAGGGCCCAGGAGGATGCACCAAGTGAGTACCGGGATGCAGGATGCTGGACTGTGGGAGGATGCAGCTCTGGAAAGGTGTCCAATGTCCCTGCACATCCAAACTCCCAGGAATCAGGATCTTGAGTGGTGTCATGTGGAAGTGAAGCCCTGGGAGCTCAGGGGTGTCCGTGTGGACACAGTGGGGAAGCCAAGAGGCACCAGCAGCAGGGGCTGCAGAGCTGGGAGACTCCGGATCCAAGGACATTGTTACTATGCTTCAGATTATATAAATAACTCGCTGAACAAAACCACATGTGACCACATTCTGTTTGCCATCCCTCTGCTCTGCCGGCAGCACACAGGCTCTTGCAACACTTGTTTACTGGGGAGCCTGTATATAAAGCGAAAATAGTTTGCTGGGTCTTATGTTTTCACTTTAATTCTCAGTGTATAAAAAAAAAAACAAACCTGTGAATTTGCTAATGGGCCTTGAAAACGTATTTTTAAAGCAAGGGCAGCATGACTCGGTGAGTTGCTACAAAGGATTACAGAAAGGAACAAGGTTTGCTAGGAAAATTATTCCCTTGAGAAAATCTGCAGCAGCTGAAGGGCCAGAGCCTGCTTCTTTCCAAGAAAATAAACACATTTCTGCATCCAAAATCAAGCTTCATCTCAGGTATGGAGCGAGCTTGTTTGTTCTCTGGTGTTTATGTGCTTCCCATAGCTTTGGTGTTCAATTTGACATTTGAAGGCCAAACATACACTCCATTCTCTCCCCAAAGGAAGATTCCTATTGTGTCTTTAAAGCACACTTTTGGCTAGAGATAAATGGCCACGAGCCTCAGGAGTGTCAGAGCCAGATGGCCAATTGAGATTCCTTTGTATGTTTCCCTATTTCACTTCAGAGTTGATCTTGCATAAAAAATATTTTTTTTAGCATTAGCTCTGACTTGCAGCCTGGAGGGAACCTCTGGAGCAGGGGGATTTGCAAACAGTCTGCTCAGGGGCCACAAGTCCTCAGCTTGCTCTGTCCTGGTCATTAGAACCCACGTGCTTTGGGAGTTTTGAATCCAGGGGCAATTCAGACCGTTTGGTTTGCTGGAATTTTCTGTTCAACAGTGACCATGCCCAGGGGAGCAGCCCCTCCTGCCACTGGAATTGGGGGAATCAGTGTGAGCCTTGCACTTCTCCGGGTGGTGAATTCCTTACTCACAGCCTAAAACCTCCAGGGGAATGGTCCCAGAAATTCTCCACAAACATTTGCCAACTCTTCCTCCAACAGCCAAGAATACCTTGGCAGGTGGGAAGGCAAGGAGTGGTGATCAGATTGACAATTTCACAATTTCATTTTACAAGGCCTGCTGGGGAAATACCCACGTCCTCTCCCATCATTCCTGCAGTCCCATCCCTCTGTGAGGACTCTGCCCTCCCCAGACAGTGCCTGCAGCTCTGTGCAGGGTCACAACAAACCTGCACATCTCTTGTCTCCCGGCAATTCTCACTGTTTTAGCTTTTTCCATGTCTCCTGTGAGCAGTGTGGGGAGCACGCTGGATTTTCTGCCTCACGTTAATCAGAACCAGGCATGGCTGCTGCCCCTCAGGAGCAGGAGTTAACCCATCCCAAAGGACGAGGCTATAATTGCCACTAGGCTCCCAAGGTGAACGAGCTTTTAAGGACTGCCAGCTTCTGAATAGAGGCAGGAGGACCAACAACAACACCAACTCAATAACCAGCAGCCAGCGGCAGGAGCGCGTCTGGAGGCAGCGTGGTTCCGCTGGAAATAAACACTGGAGGTGTCAGGGCAGTGGATAAGGGCTCTGCTGGCAGCGTGGAGGTGGAAAAGATGAAATTCTGGCTGCTGGGGAAACAAACAAGGCTGCCAGGCTGGACGTGCGTGTGAGCCCTGGTTCCCTGCTGCAGCCTGGGGACCGCGGCCGCAGCGCTGGGCTTGGCTCCGCGGCTGGCGGGCTGGGGAGGCTCTCCCAGCCTCTTGCAAAACAGCTGCCGGCTCACAGCTCCCACCAGGCTCTGCTTGGGACTTGGACCTCTTTAACTCAGTGGAGAAGCAGCAGAGAAAAACAGAAAACCAGGAGCAGGGTCTGGCCTCAGGAGAGCGCGGAGAGGCAGCGCCCGCTGGGACCCCGCGGAGCAGCAGCTGCAGGGGCTGGGCTGGGGCTGGGGGCTGCTCCTCTGGGTCCTGGTGGGGTCACCCGGGACACCTGCTCTTCCATGGTGTCATCATTGTCACCTCTGCACCAGGCCCTGTGGCATGGAGGGTGCAGGGGAGCTGCTGTGAGCCTGACCCTGACTCCAGCAGCTCCTGGAGAGCTGCACAGCAGCAAACACATCCAGAGTGTTGTACATCACCCTGCGAGCAGCTCCCTGAGCAGGGACAGCAGGACATGGAGGAGCCACGGCTAAGCTTAAACATCTGGTTCTGTGCATTCCTATATTGTAATAAAATAAGTCTTCCCACAGATTTCACATCATCTTTGTCTGGGCATCAGTGAACTGTGACGAGAGAAACTCTTTTTTTGTGGTTGTCAGAGGAACAAAGAGGCAATCTTCATCTGATGAGGTGTCCTGGCAGCGTCCTGTGCTCCGAGGCTGCATCTCGTGCTGTCAGTGCAGCCCTGTGTCCTGGGACAGCTGCCTGGCCCACAGCAGAGCCTGGGGGGGACTGTGGTTCCCAAGGCCTGGGGACAGTGAGAGAACCTCACTGCAGCCCACAAAGACCAGGAACAGCAAATCCCAAACAGAAAGAGGTACCAGAAACACACCTGCAATCTGGATCCCACCTTTTTGGCCCTTGTTCAAGTGAAAGGGCAACAAAGAACACAAAACAACTGCTTAAAGACTCAGAGTTCCAATGAAGTCCAGGGAGAATCATTCCCTGCAGCTCACCCAGGCCTCCACAGGAACAGCCTCAGCACCTCCCAGGGCGGGCACAGAGACAGAAAAAAATGCATTTCCCCTGGAAAATATGTACCTGCCTGGAGGTGGCTCAGCAGAGGGAAAGGGCATGGAAAGCCATGGAAAATGAGCAGTGAAAAGCTGAAGCAAGCTGAGTCAGATCATGCTTTTCATGGAGCTGCCTTTTTTCCCCATACGGTCCCACACCAAATCCCACAGCTCCTCCTGGCACTGCTGCTGCGCCCTGGCTGCTCTGGGACTCTTCACCTTTATCATGGCCTCCACTCCTGTTGTGAAGTGCAGCCTGGGCTCTCTGGCCTGCCTGTGGTGCTGTGAGGACAAGGAACTCTACAGCACCAACAGAATTGTGAAGAGAATTCCCCTCTCTACAGGCCAGCACAGCCTGCAACCCATCAGCCCACTGTGTTTATTTGAGACTCTGGGCTTATCTTAAGTCTCCCACTTCAGCAGAGAAGAAAATCTCGCAGGGCTGTTGAAGGTCAGGGGAACGTTTGGCTCCAGCCACCCCTCACTGATGATAAATGGCTGGTGGGGGAATGTAAGGAAATGGGACAGACCTGGCTGGAAATGTGAGTACAAAGTGGCTCCAACAGAACCTGAGTGTTTTGAGAAGTCCCCCGCTCCCAAGCCTCCTCCTCCTGTCTCCCTGATTTTTCAAGTTTTCTGAGGCACTTTCTAATTTAATGTTTTTCATAGTTCTTAGTTCTTTCTCACACACGGGTGTTATTATCAAAATTATGTTTTTAATACAACAAAGTTGTTTTCATACTTTCTCTTGGTGTGAAGAACAACTGATGGGCAGTTGTCTTGACCAAGGGGATGGGAGAGGTGTCAGCCTTCTTCTGCAACCCCTGGTCTGTGTGGAAATACTATAAATTTGGAGTCAGATGTTTTAATAAATAAGGTTTTAGCCTTCTCACCAGAAAGTGTGTCCATGTGTGTCCTTGCATGTCCCACAGCAACACCCCTCCTCACGTCTCCTTGCCCCTGTCCTGGTGCACAGAGTCCCCACAGATCAGAGCAGGCAGACTACAACTCAAAGTCTTCAGCATCCATCTTTCAGTGGAAGTAGATTACATTTATTCCATGATTTAGCAGTCTTTTTGGGAAAAGGGATTTCATTCCTTTGCTTCTTCTTGTCAGAATGGATTTGCTGATCCCAAACATGTTCCTCACACTTTATTTAGGGCTTATTATGCATCATTTACATTGCTGAGCTGTCACCAGCCTGTCTGCACGGTGCAAGCAGACAGGCAATGCACTTCTCTGCCCTCTTGCTCTTCTCCCAGATGTGCAGCTGGCAGGAAAAGGCAGTTAGGAGATCCCCTGTCTGATACCATTTGCCTTTTTGGGGGTTATTCCTCTCTATGCAAGGGCCAGGCAGGCTCAGCACAGATGGACATCTTCCCTCAGCTACATTCCCAGGTCAAGCCACCTGGGGCAGGAAATTTTGTGGGACAAGGTTTGATTTTCTCATTAAGGGATGCTGAGTGATGGCTCCTGAGCCCAGCACCTTTGCCTCTGCCTGTATTGTGACAGGAGGTTCCCCAACACCTGCAGTGTTCACAGGGTGGATCACATCTGCAGCAATCTCAATATTCTTCCCCAAATTACAGCCTGTGATTCCTCCCTGACAGCCCCTGCTGCACACTGCAGGGGGATCTGCCTCCCCACCCAGTGCCCAGCATGAGGAAAGGACAGAGATCCCAAACTCCTCTTGCTCCAGAGCTGCTTTCAACCCAAAAGAAATCACAGCTCCTTATAGGAATCCATGAACTGACCTGCTGACCTCTGGGATCTCTGTATGAAAAGGGAACAGTGGCATTAATGTCAGATCCCTGATGATCATATGGGAGGGGAAACACAAGCAGGAGTTACTGTTGTGTCCCATATGAATGTTTTGTCTGATGTACTGAAAGCTGAATGGAGCATAAAAATGGAATTTACTCAAATTAAAGGTTGCAGATGCCCTCCTGCATTGAGGCAGAAAGTTCTCCTACATGCAAAGAGTAGAATTTGCTTTTCCCAAACCATGTGGTTTTACCTGCTGCTGCCCAGGAAGGACAGGCCTGTCCTGGGCTTCTGATCTCAACAGAGCTAAGAGCATCCTCTGGTCGGGATGCCAGGACCTGTCGGGACAAATTTCAGAAAGGCAGCAGATACAGTTTCAGTGAATTGACTGGACACTGTTTCTTGCCAGGTGAATCCTGAAACCAAAGTTACCTGTAGGTGTGACTGTAACAGCAGCTGTTACTGTCGAGCATTTGCCCTGTAAGCTCAGAATCTCTCAGGAGAAGAAAGGAGCATCAGGGGCACCAGCAGGGCTCAAAAGGAACAAGCCAAGCCAGGGAGGTTCTCCCTCCAAAAGCACATCCCTCTGAAGCTTTTTTGAGTGAGGACCCCAAATCAGAGACACCAGGGCCTCAGGACCTGTGAGGAGGTGACATGTGCAGGCTGTCACGTGTCCTGGGGCAGAGGTGAGGATCCTTGTCCCTGCTGCTCCTTGGCCAAGGTCTCCTCCAGCCCCAGCAGATGCTCTGCAGTACCTGGCTCTCATTTCAAGGGATTCCTGGAGTTGAGAGTAGGGCTCAGCACCTGGAGCCAGAGCTGGGGTCCCATACCTGCTTATTTTAGCCCATGATTGCCTAATTTCTGATAACAGGATTATATTTCTGCCTGCTGTTAAATACTCATCAAAGTCCAGCATGTTTCACCTTGGTCATGGCCCTCGGTGCCTCTTGGGGCTGTGCATGGTGGGGGGCCAGGGCCAGGGCTCCTGGTGGTCACTGGGGCACCTGGCAGCTTTCATCACACCTGTGGTACATGCAGAGCCTGCTGAAAACAACGGCTGGGGAATGCAAAGCTCCATCTGCAGTTACTGCTCCCCTGCATCAGCCAGGCCCCTGCTCTCCATGAGATATGTTCCAAATGATAGCATTTGTCTTTAATAAATGGGCACCACATAAACTGCCTCCTATGGGAAACCTGGGGGCTCTAAGTGAAACCTGATGTTTCCATTTCATGATGATGCTTTTGCTCTGAGATGAATTCCAACCCATCCCCTGTTTAATATCAGCCAAAGGTGTGCAGTGGGCTTATATTGCTGTTTATGAAATTCATATTGCTGGGCCTAATCTGTTTCAGATCACCCAGCTGTCTCTGTGTCTGTATCAGCTTGACCCAAAACAGGGATGTTCTTGTGCCACAGTCACTGGCATCACCAGCACTCAGGAAGGATAAAGGGCAAAGCTCCTTCCATGGCCACAGGGAATCTGAATGAAGATAGGAGGTCCTTCAGTGAAATATTTCCTCAGAGTACCTGCTGTGATGCTTCCTTTCAAGGCCAAATCTGCCCCTACTGATCCCTACTCTAAAACGGTATCTGAAATGCAGAATGAGTTTTTCAAGTATCACAGCAGCCTTGCTGCCACGCTCCTGCATGTGCTGGAAACCTGAGGAACAGGCTGGCACATGCCAGGCTGCAAGCCTTGGGGTATTTGGGCTATCATGTGTGCCCCTTTTACACCTCTGGCATCAAACACACTGATCTGTGTGCACAGCTTGGCCCCTGGCATGCTGCAGCAGAGAAACCCTTTACAGGTGGATGATGATTTCTCATCCCCTCAGCAGACACCTGCCACAGCATCCCCGGAATGCTGAGAGCTCAAAACCCACCCAGAGGACAGCAAAGTGTCACAGGTGGGAGCATCTGTGTTTGATGCAAACAGATGTAAACCATGCACTGAGAATCCCTTGAGCCCAGGGCTTATGTTCTACCCTTCTGCTGTGTCCTGGTGTTGCATCACCCAGGCATTTCCAACAAAAGCTATGAGATAATCTCTGTCCTGTGGGAGCTGTTCCACTGGCATCTCTTGTGATAGGAGAGGGGAAGCAGAGCACTGCTTCATCAGCTTCACACCTTTGCAGAGATCCCTGCTCTAACTCAGCCTCAGAAGGGAATGAAAATCCCTCAAATAACCTCAAAATATTTAGGAATCATGCTCAGGGAGGCACCATAGGTTTGTGTCAGTGCTGGAGAGAGAAGAGAAGGTATTACCTGAAAATGTGCATTCATTAAGAACGGGATGGGAACAAAGAGGTTGCAGCTGGATTTCTCTGCTCCCCACTTTCCTACAGCTACTAAAAAAAACCACCACCACAGAGAGTAAATTATGGAAACCACAGCACTTTTAGCTGAACTCTCTGGCCTCAAAACTGTGTCATTTGGGAAGGTCTGGACAGGATAAGCTCCATGAGCAGGGCTGGGGCACAGGACCATGGCCTGCAGGGACCCCAGTGCACACTGACTCACAGGCTGGCTGCTCTCATGAACCCGAGTGAGAACCTGAGTTTAGCTCATAGCAAATGCCTTTTGGGGATGGAAANAAAAAAAAAAAAAAAAGAGAGGCTGACCCATTTTAGTTCCATCTGTTGGAGTTTATAACTGTTCTCCTTATAATTGTCAACAGACAATGTGAATTGCAATTAGCTAATTGCTTGCGAGCTTTGCGTTCTAATAATAGTCATGTTCCAGAGTTATACAAGTTTGGAAGCTGCTGCTGTTCCCTTGCAACTGGCAATAATAAATAATATCATATTCCCTCAGCTTTGCCATTTTTTGTAGTTTCATCCCCATGCAAATTGCTCCAGCATGTCCTAATCCCTGACGGGAGGGCAGAGGCATCCAACAGCATTTGTCTGCAGTTCCCTGCCCTGGGAGGGTTCAGCACACGCATAAGGATGTGGCACCGGGAGGCTGTGACTCCTGCATGCCCTTGTCCCTGCTGCAGGGGCATCCCAGCAGGGCCAGGAGGTGCCTCTCATCCTGGCAGGGTGGCAGGAGCAGGGTCTGCATCCCTGGAAATCCAGCCCTGCCATCAGCATGCGCTCGCTCAGCGCTTTTTGCACGTTTTGGGTTTTGTTTGGATTTTTGCTTTCCCTTTTGCAGGATCGGATGTGGCCCTGGCCCCTGTAGTGACATGTTTTATTACCAGTAGCTTCAATAATGTCAGCACAGCCGCAGGCTGGAGCTTTCAGGAGCACAGCCTCTCCAGAAGGCACAGCAAGCTGTGCAGTGTCACCACCGCAGCGATAAGCGGGGGCCGGACCCCGGTGGGGCTCCCGGGGAGAACAGGGGGCAGGCTGGCTGCAGAGCCCCAGCATCCACGGGACGGGGAGCACCGAGAGCTCCCTCCCACACAAGGGAACTTTTCGGCACTCCTCTCCGGGCTGTGTGACCTCCGGCTCATTACTGCCACGCAGATGCAGCTAATTGGGAAGCAGAGCAAGAGCCTGATCCAGCGGAGTCAAGGCCAATGAAGTGAACATCATTCCCTGGCACACGAGGAACTACTGAACAGGGAGCTGCCAGCAGGCTGACATCTCCAGAGCTTACAGACTAATCTCATTAAACCCGACCAAAAAGCCTTTCAGAGCTGGGGGAGCCGTGTCCAGCGAAAGCTGGGCTGGATTATTCACCTCTGGGGCTTTTCCACACGCCTGGCTCGCTGTGTCCCCGCAGGCGGGGGGGTGTGGCAGCCCCGCTGCCAGGCGTGATGCAGCACAGGATGGGCGGCACCTGCCCAAACCCCGCTGTGCCAGGGCTCGGCCCGCGTCACTCTTGGCTCCCCAGACGGGGCTTGCACAGGGGCTCCTGTTCAGACGAGCAGAACTCTCTGTCACTGCCTCAGGTGCGCCCCTGCTTCCAGCGCAGCACCCGCGGGCTTCTTGGTTCTGCTTCGGGCTGCTTCTCCTCCTTGTTGTAGGCACAACTGTACCGACCTTCTCATCCCTCACTTCTCCCCTCTCCTGCTCCTGCCATCTGACTCACAAGAAGATTTATGAAGTTTAAAAGCATTCCTCGTGCAAGCCATGCTCCACAGCTTTGGCTTCCCACTCACACAACCTGCTCTCACCCCTTTCCCTGGGGTTTGGGCAGAGGTACCAGAACTGTGCCAGGAAAGGGAGTTCTCCTCGGCAAAGCCACAACAAGAGCTCGCCCTCATTCTCTCCAAACTGAAGATTGCTGTCCCCTCCCCATGGCTCAGGTGCACAGGGCAGGGGAAGGTGGCTCTGGCTCAAACCAGAGTGGGACACAAGGAGCTGGAGGAACCCAGCCAAAGGAACAGCTTTGCTCACTTCTGCTTTGGCTTCGCCTGTGAATGTTTTCCCTCAGCGCTGGTTGATGAGTTTCAGGCTGAGGGAATGTTAGGAAACGAAAGGGAGAAGGCTGTGACACATCGCGTGATGCGCCAAGGAGCAGCGGTGACGCACAGCAGCTGGCAGGACTCTGGCGTGCACCTCACCCCTGCTGCCCCCGCAGGACCTGCCGCCCTCAGCCTGGCTGTCCCAGCGCACCCACAGCTGCCCAGCACCAGCTGCAGCTCCTCTGCTCACACCAGCAGCCGGGGACCAGCACCTGCTGCCCCACACCCCCAGAGGTGGCACTGGGGCACGCCAAGGGGGTGAGCAGAGGGTTTGCAGCAGGAGCCTCCCCACTCAGAGCAGGACAGGAGGGGCAGGAAAGCTGCCAGGGAGTGGCAGCTGCCGGGCACAGCTTGTCCCCAGGGCCACTGGCAAGCTGCAGATGTCGGCCATGGCGTGGCACAGCAGGGTGAGGTGCCACAGGACCACGCTGCATCCAGGGGAACATCCCCTCTGATACCCCCACATGGATCACTGCCAGGAGCTTTTGGACATGAGGCCGTGAGGTTTGGCTGCCTTGAATTTATCTCGCAGCCTCAGGGGAGCAGAGCAAAGGTCCTGTAGGGCTCAGTGTGGGGCTGAGGCTGGGCCCTGGCTGACAAGTGGCCATGGACTACACACAAAAATGCTCTAAAGCTGACAGCACCAAATGTTTCTTCTCCACCTAGTGCAGTTGTTTAGGATTCAGTAAGGAACAAAACTGCATCTTGTAGGTTTTAATAAAGCTCTTGGCGAACAGTTCAAACACCAGGAGAGAAGCTGGAGAGAGAGGTTGAATTTATGGGAGCAGGAGGAGATCGTTTGCTTTCTTAGGAACTGGAAAAGATTAATAGTGTGCAAAGGCTCTTGGATTCATTCCTCACATAGCAGAACGGTTAGGAGACTTACTGGCTTGATGCTCTTCATTCTGCCTTCCCCAGGCAGCCTAGAGACTGTCTGGGATGTGGAGAGAAGGACCAGGGAGAGCAGGGAGCCATCCCCAGTGAAGAGGCAGCTGGGGTATGCTGGGGGACAGAGGGGAACCGAACCTCAGGGAGTTTTGTTGGGAAATTAAATAGATGCTTAATATTTCTGCATGTTCTGATGTGTGGGGAGGTACTGCTACCTGGGGAGGTGGTGGGAGTTATGGGGCAACAAGGCAGGTTCATCCTTCCAGCACATCTCCACTCCTGGACCCCAGGCTGCCAAGGAATCTGAGCCCAGGGGAGGCCCAGGCTCTCTCTCACCACAGGTATTTTGCAGTCACCATGTACCATGCAAGGTAAATCCTGAAGCAAATTAAAATTCAAGAAAAAAGACAGGGATTTCCCAAGTTCCACTGAACAGCCCAAAGCTTCTTTCCAACAGCCAAAATCTGCTGCAAGCCTCACTGCACAGGGAGGGCAGGGAAGGGTGAAAGGCCACTGGACACACATGGGAGGCCACAGGATGTGACTTCCAGACAAGCCAGAGCCTGTGCTGGAGAGGCAGAGAGGCTCAGGCTTGGCTTCAGTTCTATATTCAGTCTCCTTTGGCTCACATGGACAGCATGAGCAGCAGGAGCCACTGACCATGTGCCCTCCCAAAAGGGACTCAAATTCTTTTGGAAGGAACAGTCATCTCCCCAAAAATTAAGTTAAGCTGGAAACTAGATGAGAGGAAGGGCAGAGCCATTTACTTTCCATCGTTGGTCCCAGTCAGAGGAACACTGGACAGATCTGCTAATTTCTCCAAGCTGCTGTAGCTGGGAAAGTCCAAGCCAACAACCTGACACTTGGCTGGGTATAAATGTAGCACTGAGTGTTTTCAAGACTCCATAGACAGCCCTGGAGCCATCAGCTATGGAAAATAAAACTTCTGTGTTATTTATGGATATCTGTTGTGCTCGAATTCAGGAGTAGAAGGTTGCAGTGGTACCTAAAACATTTCACTGGGAGACAGGAGTAGCTCTTGGGAAGCCACGATCAGTTGAATTTTCAAACAATACTAGGAAATAGGTTTGCTCTTTCAGAGAATGAATTAAGAACTTGAGCAAAACCGCTAAACATGAAAGTTCCCAGACATCTGGAAAGAATTAGTCAGGAGGATGCTTGGGACAGGGAGCTCAGGCAAGTTCAGGAGACACCTACTGCAGATCTGTGTCCACAGGAGGAGGGAGGAGGAGGGAAAGGGTTGGGGGGAAAAGCAGGAAGGGAGGATTGAAATGAAACCTCTGCAGGACAGGCAATGAAAACAGGCTCTGTCCACAGGCAGCCCCAGAGGGTTTCTGGGGGGCAGGGGGTTGGGGCCTGACCACACTGGCAAAGAGCTCAGCAGGCTCGTGTGTTGTGGT
>VZTB01014228.1:0-18397 GCA_013397245.1 Thryothorus ludovicianus | reverse complement strand
CAATAATAATAATAATTAATAATGAAAGGGGGGAAAAAAACCAAACAAGTTACTCACAGCAGAGATTTTACCACCTGCTGACCTATGCCAGACCCTTTTCCTGAACCCAGATGGGCCTCCCTTCTGGGTAACTCCTCCAGTTTACATACTGAACAAGATGTTCTATGGTTTTAGAACATCTCTTTGGCCAGTTGGATTACTTGTACCAGCTATGCTCTCTCCCACTTTTTTTTTTTGTGTGCTTCATAACTGGCAGAGTGTGAGACACAAGAAAAAAAAAAAAACCAAAACAAACAAACAAACAAACAAACAAACAAACAAACAGACAAACAAACAAACAAACGAACAAACAAACAAACAAACAAACAAACAAACATTCAAACAAAAATGTCCTTGACTTAGAATAAACCCAACTTAGAAATAAACTGAATCATCATTGTGTTATCAGGGTTATTATCATTATGAATCCAAAACACAGCAATTTACTGGCTACTGAGAAAAAATTTAATTTATCTCATCTGAAATCGGGACACACATACACTTAAAAACCCCTTCACTGTGTCTATTTTTAAAACTTTCTTGGTAGTTTACTATGGTAAACATCTGGAGATATGTTTACCTAGATATGACCTGTTGCCTGATATTTTATCAGATCTTTGCCTGCTCTCAAGAACCACTTGTTACAAAACTTGTCAGCTATGAAATTATACACTTTTTGTCATGTGAGTGATAGCTTTGGAAGAGTTTCAGGTTGAAAACACCACCTGCTCATGAAGACATAATTCAGACTTCTTACAAATATATAAATCCACTGATGTAGCTGTAAGATGTATCTTGTTGTGACTGTCATATCATTCACTTTTTAAATGTCAAACCTGTCATGTTTCTTGATTGAAGTACTCTTACTGTAAAATACCTGATTTTTTTTCTGTTCAATCAAGACAAGGCCATGCCAGTGAATATCTAGCTTTTTAAAATATCACCTAGAGAAAACAGTAACAAGTACATCTTATACCATTATCTCCATATATTGTCTCTTTATAGTTTCATCCCTCAGAGGAGTCACATTTCTACTATGTATTTTAAATCTGCCTACATGTTGTAGAAAACACAGTAGTTTTTCAACTAGTTGCAAAACAGACTTGAATTGAGGACATTTTAGTCAAGATACAGAAAACCATACTGCATGTGAATTTGTGCTGGACTTCTACCAATATTTTTTACATTTCAACACAATTCAAATAGGAATACATAAAAAATTGAAAGCAAAAGTATGGGGGTCGCCTTCATTTTATGATTTTTCTAAGGAAGATGTGTGGTCCCTGTTAGGTTGCCAGCTGGCATAAAGAAAAAAAAAGAAAAAAGAAGCACAAAAGAAGGTAAAATTTACTGAAGTACTGCAGAGACCACATAAGCCACAACAGGTAAAGACAAGCTCTGTAGAAGTGTAGAAGAGTGTGGTAATTTCTGGGGGAAATTGAAGGTAGAAATTAATCGGAGGAAATTTATGGATACAAGGCAGTTATGAAGGACCAAGTAGGTGATTAGAGGAATGGAGTGTCTCTGCTACAAGGTAAGGCTGACAGAGTTGTGCTGTTCAGAAGAGAAGGCTCCAAGGTGACTTTGTTGTGTCCTTTTAGTATTTAAAGGGGACTACAAAAAAGCTGAAGAGTGGCTTTTTACTAGGTTGGGACGTAGTAGTAGAAGATGTGACAGTTTTAACCTGAAGGAGAGTAGATTTAGATTAGATATTAGGAAGAAATTCTCTATTGCAAGGGTGGTGAGACACTGAGAGATGTTGCCCAGAGAACTTGTGGATCCCCATCCCTGGAAGTGTTGAAGACCAGGTGGGATCAGGCCCTTAGCAATCTGATCTAGCAGAAGGTATCCCTGACCATTGCAGAGGATTGGAACTAAATAATCTTTAAGATCCTTTTCAACATAAACTATTCTCTGATTCCAAAATTCAATGATGGTGATGTCTCTGAGACAGGTGTTAAATGAGGGGTAAATGAGAATTACAACAGTAGGGGTCTGGTGTTCACATTATCATTCATTAACTCCTTCACTTATCAGATAATTTGTACAATTTTCTTGCTGGAATTCTTCAAAGAATAGAAAAAAGTAACTTTAACAAGTATTTTTTTGTTGTTTTCTTTGTTCTAAGGAATGTTGTAAGCTGACACTGCGTCCAGGAATTCCAATTCTGGGATTTCATCATGCCCAGGAAGCTAAGGTCTCTGCCTAGGCTGGGAGGTGTTTTCAGATTCGGTTGGTAGAAAAGCTGAGCATATATCCCAAGGACATACACACAGACACTTATGTACACCCACAGACACCCAGGTGTGATTACACATACTGCCTCAGACAAGGCATTGCTGCCAGCAGCTCCCAGCTCACACAAACACAAGTGCAGACAGCCAACTGTGTCTTGGTCAAGATTGAAGGTCACTAGTGTAAGTGTATGTGCACACACACACACACGCACACACACCCCCAACACCCACAGCCACATCCACACACTCACATCTGCCACTCCAGTCACATGCACTTTCGTGAATCCCTTGAGATATTGCACCTCTTTCCACCTGGTACCTGTTCATGGATCCTGAGACCCCTTACCTGCCCCACCTCATTCACATTCCGGTGCTTAGCCCTGCTGTCTGACTGGTGCCCCTGCCAAGTACCAAGGCTGGGGGAGATTCTTGTCTCCAATCCCAGCAGCCAGCACCAGGCACCTGGCAGTCATCCCCTCACTCACCTGGCCTGCTGTAGTTGATGTTCCTGAAACACACCATGTAACAATGCAGCTAAGGCCAAGTCCCCCGCCTGTCTCCAGATGGTGTGTCTGAGTCTCCACTGGCTCCAGCTGCTGGCGTCACTATCCCAGGAATCCTGTACACCCATCTCACAGTAATGTCTGATCCCAGTCCACTCACACACAGCAGCCAGCTTCTCATAGAGTCATAGAATGGGTAAATTTAGAAGGCACCACTGGAGCTCGTCTGGTCCAACCCCCCTGCTGCAGCAGTCTCCTAGAGCACATTGCTCAAAATTGTGTCCAGATAGCTTTTGAATACCTCTAAAGAAGGAGACTTTGCAACTTCTCTGGACAACCTGCTCCAGTGCTCATGATCTGTGAGTAAAGTTCTTTAGCATCTTCAGATGAAATTTCCTGTGTTCCAGTTTTTGTCCATTGCCTCTCATCCTATTGCTTAGCACCAATGAGAGGACCTTGGCTCCATCCTCTTGACACTCTCCCTTCAGATATTCACACAAATGGATAAAACCACCTAAACCCTCTTACCCTCATACAGGATAACAGGCACAGGGAGATCCACCACAGGATTTAAGCAGAACACAGCTGCAGGGCTGGGAGATAAACCCAGCTGATGGACCATGTCCTGCCCCCAGCTGGACCACTCTATACAAAGCCTTGTTTGTCTCTTACATGCTTTCTCCTTCCCACCTCCTTTCCCCACATGCTCTCTCCAAAGTCATGTGTGGTCGCACTGACACAGGTCTTGAATAACACAGATACCCATGTATCACAGATACCCTTCTTATGACTGAAAAAACCCAGGCTGTTACTCTCCAAAGATGTGTCTATAGTATTTAATGGGCCTTTGGCTTGTAATTGAAGACTTTTTGTCCTTGATAATGACTCTGCTGTCTTGCATCTGTTGTCTTTGTGTCCCTGTGTCTTCTTATTTACCATTACCACATTTATTTGTTATCCCCTTTACACAGAAGAGGTCCTTGTTGGGATGACTTCCATGAAGCAGATCTTCTCATATTCCACATATGTTTACAGTCTGCCCTTCTAAATTTCTTTTCTTTCATGAATAATGAAAGATAGAGATATCCTTTCTAGTGTTGTTCAGAAAAAAGGACTAACAAATAATAGTAATAGTAATAGTAATAGTAATAGTAATAGTAATAGTAATAGTAATAGTAATAGTAATAGTAATAGTAATTAATAGTAAATTCAGAACTTATAGGGGAGCCACTAGTGAAACCCTGTCTCTTACAAAGCTGCTGACAGCTTTGTCATGGATTTTATTAGTGGTATGACTTCAAACAGGGTCTTTTGAAAGGGGTGTTAATTAAATGCTTCTGAGCTTGGAGAAAACAGAAGAAAAATGCAATATTAACAGTTATGCCTTGATGAGATGGCAGGTTGTTTCAAACTACTCCAAATGTTCATCTTCTTTCCTCATGCTTTATGACGTTCAAAGTATTCATGCATGTTCAAACAGTGTTACATTTTGTAATGATTAACTCAGTTTTATTTCTGAGCCATTTAAACAAAAGTGTTCATTTGCATATATCTAGTTATTTTGTTACACAGATGTACCATCAGAAGATTAACTCAAAAGATNCCTTCCACACCTTCTGCACCTTCCTTGCTTCCTTACATGCCTTCCTTCCTTCCGCGCCTTCCTTCCTTCCTTCCCCGCCTTCATTCCACGCCTTCCTTCCGCACCTTCCTTCTGTGCCTTCCTTCTGCGCCTTCCTCCCTCCCTCCTATGTGGGGAGACCTGAAAGGCAAATTGCCCTTCTGCAGTCTCTGTGCCTCAGGAGCTACAGTGCATCTACACAGGAGGCTGGTCTCTCTCAGTGCTCTTTAATGTTGAAGAAACCAATCTTCATTGGGAAGGTAGATATCAGGGTGATCTGCACTCTTAAACTTCTGCTGAGCAACATGATGTCAGTGGTATCACTTTCATATAAGGCAAAGATATTGCTGTTTGGCCACAAGAAATATGGGTGAAAGCAGTGTTGACATCAAAGGGGATCCTTACTAGTTAGGCGATCAGGGTAACATGCACAAAGGATTCTCTGCTACATTTAAGTTGTTAGAGATAATGATAGACAGTGCTGTTCTCTTTGGATTTTGGCCCACAAAGAATTCTTTGGTCTTTGTCAACATTTCTGAGTGAGGCTCTAATTTATGCTTTTGTCATTGAAAGACTGGGGCTTATTTTCCCACTGCATTACATCTTTTGTGTTCAGTTCTTCAATATGAAGAAGTTAGAAGAGAAAGGAGACTCAGATCTTGACTCCTGTGGTGCAGTTTACTTGCTCAGAAATAGATAAAAGAAGTGCATCTTTTCTCTAAATGCATAATTAAGCAGCAGTTCCTATTGCCAGAATGTTGCAGTGAGGCAAGAAAATTAGAATTAAAAATATTTAAACTTTTTTCAAAACTAAAGTAATATTTTTAAAGATTTTTTGGTTTTTTTTTAAGAAATTTTAAGGAATTTGAAGCTGTTCTTTAAAGCATAAATCAGACATTTGACCGGTCAAAGAGGAAACTCCTTATGACGTTAAATTCCAACTTACCTGCATGTAAAAGGGCTTTTTAAACTTGATATGGTTTATATCATACTAATTACAATTGAAATAGTTCTCTTCTTTCAAGATATGACTTCAGACAGACATCTAGTCAAATACAGCATTTGTTTAGTTCTCAAGAAAATTTTCCAGAAAATGCATTTAAGATCAAACAGTGGAGGCTGAATGAAATACCTCTAATTCATATGCCAGTGGAATTACCTAGGTTCCAGTTTTTCTAATTAAATTCTAGCCCAAGCTTTTAAAATTAAAACTGCAAAGAGACATTAAATTGTACAAAGGGACAATTCTCTTTGTTTTTATTAAAAGGTAAGTCACAGTGGATACTGGTATTTAACACATAGAGGTCCTCAAGTTTTTCATTTTTGAAGACGTGTTGAGATGGAGTGGAGGATAGATTTTCCTCTGATACCAGTTTTGCTGTGGAATATGCATTATGTTCTTGCCTTGGCTGGATAACTGTGGAGGTGGAAGACAGGTATATTTGTATATGTGCAGTCCAGAATTAATGAGGACTCGGTGGCTTATGTCCTAATATTCTATTTACCTCTTGTCCACAGTACTGTGATCCCTTCTCCTCTGCCTTGCAGAGTAAGTCCTGGTTGGGTGAAAGATGAATAAGTGGGAATGAAATTTTTGAAACTGTGAGGTCAGCAAAAATACAAAAATATTTTTCTTGTAGTGTTAACTGCATAATACAGTTAGCTCAGTGATGAAAATAGAACTGAATGGTACTTAGGAAATTTTATTTAACATTCAATTCTTCTTCATTTAAGGCAATATAAGCACATGAAATAAGAACAGACCTCTCTGAAAAGTTTCTAGAGTAGTGATGTCAAGATTTAGAATATCATACAAATCATATTGTATACATTTTATTCAAATTATATTATCCACTGAATATTGTGTCGGGAATCACATATATGTTACATAATTTGTATGCTTTGATGTAACTTCTACATATTTTTCTGTCACTCCTTTGCTTTCATAAAACACAGTGACAGGAAAAATTATTCTGACTATATAAAATGAACAGAGAATCATCTGAGTTGAAAGGGACACGAAAGCATAACCAAGTCCAGGTCTTAAGAGAATGGCCCATAATAGGATCAAATTCACAATATTATTAACATTGTGTTCTGACTAACTGAGCTAACTTCAGGGTCATCATTTTCCTTGTTTATTTTTGAAATATCTAATAGTTGATGCATCCATGTAAAATCGGAGATTAAAGTAATAGTATCATAGTGACACTGACTTGTATCTTTTGTGGTACAATGGAAATGAGGTTGAGAGACCTTGAATTCAGTTATGCTAAGGAGGGTCTCTCAATATTGTTGTCTCATCCTCTTATGCCCCGTTGCAGAAAGTAGTTCCTTGCTGAAACTCTAACATACATTAGGGTCACAAGAAAGTTAATACTTGGCTTCAAAAAAACATCAGTGTTTGCAAGATCTTCTTTTAGAAACACAATACTACAGTGACACACAAAGTGACAAAATATTTTTCAAAATGAAACAAACTTGTGGCCTAATTTCACTGGATGATTTTTTTGTCATTTTCTTTTCTCAGATTCTGCTGCTCCAAACATCTGTTCCCCTTAACTGGTGTTGCCAGCCTTTAGGGCCTTAGCATAATGAGGCTGTTGCTTACAATTTCAATATGCTGTCATTTTATTCTGCTCAGAGCAGATCTAATTAATGCCTAATTAAGGATCCATCCAAGGTCACTGATGTCAATAAAGCCGAACAAATGTTAGGAAGGATAACAGTTTGGGGAATCAATCTGTCCAAGTACTAAGCCTGATGTAAGGCTCTGAACTCTCTGTGTGTATCTTAAGGAAGGTGCCAACTTCATTTTAAACACACAGCTTCAGCCATTTCCTGTTGACTGATTGCTTGCCTTTTGGATTAAAACTGTAGCACAAAACCTGCAGGAATTAGAGGAGACTCCAATATCTGGTATACAAAATTAGCTGTATCTTTTCAATATAATTTATTCTGTAGTAGAGCATAACTTAGCAACAAATATATCTGCAGAAGTTTCCTATTGTAGGGATCATGCTTGTGTCACTGGATTATAAAGTGATAAAATGGCATTTGTTTCTTTGTCACTTCCATTAATTCAGACTGAAAATTTACTGTGTCTGCCAGGAGCTGCAGGAAGCAAGGAAAGCTTACTATTTGAAATGTAAATTGATCCCTTTTGACAGACAAGGAAATATTGCGCTGGAGATATAGAAAATGTATTTAGCTTTTTATTACTGCTCATAGGTATTTGCTCACACTTGCTCTTGAAGGTATACAAATTATGCAAAGTTTAAGTGCTTATTCCTATGTATAATACAAATCCTAAAAAAAATCTTGTAGAAAGGATGACTAGTACTTACTTAGAAAAGTGTTTATTACCCTTCTGGAGTCACACTAGGAAAACCTGTATATCATATTTATTTGAGTTACTAAACAAATTTCCTACTGGGAAAGAGCATGTATATAGATCCTAAATCAAGGGTAGTTTCTGTATTCTGCTCTGAAGCAGCAGGTTTCATTTGGCACATGAATACAAATCAGTAAGTGATCTTGTTATCCTCTTGCAGAGGGGAGACTGCCCTGTAGTTTGACCTTTCTTAGATTTCTTTTCATCAAAAGAAATTTTTGAAGGAAATTCCTTCCTCTTGGTAAGAGGTACTTGCACTTAAAATAAAATAAAAAGTTTGACTAATTGAACTTATTCTGACAAAAAAGAAGGAAAAATAATTGAGGTTGCTTACATTTCGCACAAAACCTGTGGAACTAATCGTCGATTTACATGGAATATTTGGTTCTTGTATAAATAAAACAGATAAACCTTATTTTCCTTTGAATAAATTGTTGTTTTTATGTAGAGGGGATTTTAACATAATACTGATTTTGATCATAAGTAATTTTATTGTTGAGGAAAACAGTGAGGAGCTCCATGAGAGAATGAAAAAGGCGCTGACTGAGTGATTAAGGGTCAGGACAAGAGGGAGGGCAAAATCAGGTGACATTATACTGGGGGTGTGCTTCAGGCCCCATGGCCCAGGAAACTGATCAGATGAAGCCCTCAGTAGAAAGAAAAGAGTAGCTCCACATTTGTGAGTTCTCTTGCTCATGGGTGACTTGAACCACTCAAATATCTGCTGGAGGAACAACACAGCAGGGCACAAGCAATCCAGGAGGTTCTGGAATGTGTTGATGGTAACTTGCTTCTCCAAGAGATAAAGGAGCCAAGGAGGAAAGGTGCTATGGTGGACCTTGTTCTCACCATCAAGATCACAAGTAATGATGAGGAATATGAAGATCAAGAGCAGCCTTGACTGCAGTGACCATGAAATAATGGAGTTCAAGTGCCTTAGGGCAGCAAGGAGGCCACAGAGCAGGCTCACTAACCTGGGCTTCAGGAGAGCAGATTTTGGTCTAATAGGGATCTACTTGATAGTTACTTAGCATAAAGCCATGAAGGGAAGCTGATTAATATACAAAGATTAGGAGCAATAAATTCCAGCAAAGAGGAAGTCAGGTGAAAACGCCAGGACATCATAGATGAACAAAGAGTTCCCTGACAATACCGTGCATCTATATCATCCCAGTGATGGGTAGCTGGGTGCTGCATTAGCTGCATTAGCAAGAGCATGGGTCAAGAGAAGTGATTATTTATCTCTACTTAACACTTCTTAGACCACATCTTCGACACTGTATTCATTTTTGGACCCTAAATTGAAAGAGAAAGATTGACAGACTGGAGACTTTGCAGGGGGTAAACACGAAGTAAGAGAAACTGGACTATGTAAGAGTTGAAAAAAAATACAATCAAATGACAGTGTTAAGGTAAGAGATGAAAAACAATTAATAGACATGTTTCCTCTGAGATAACACACAGATAAAATTGCAGGAAGTCATAATGATCAGCTCTGCTTATTCTGTCTTGAAGCAGCAAAGACCAGACTGTTAACTGGTTTATGTCACAATCTCATATAAGCAATCTAATGACAATTTGATCTATGCTATCAGATTTGGAAAATCAAAAGTTTATACACTTATAATAATATGCTTTACTTATCATCAATCAATATGTTGTACAATAAAAAATATTTTTAATTATCATGACTTATGTAATAATTGTTATATACTTTATCTTGTTGATAAATACCAGTACAACGGTAGAGAGATTTTCCCAAAGTAGGTTTCTCTTTTTATTCTGTAATCTTCAAGATATGGTTCTCTGGTATTATTTCTGTATATTTCACCTTTACTTTAGAATCCAAGAAGATTTAATTCCTTGATAGCACATTCAAATTTCTCAAATGTATCTTAATATTTCTTTTTAAAGAGCTATCTTAGGATTGGCTTTCAGGCACCCCCAGGGTATTCCAGTATCTTCTTTTTCAATGATCAGATCGTGAATGCATTCTTGTTTTATAGTCATTGAAAATTCGTTCTACTGAAGGAAATCTTACTGTACTTTTTGTTTACCTAATCGCTGGTTCTAAAAAATACAGTGCCAGATTCTACTCAAAGGTGCATAGCAAAGGACAGATGGCAATGGACACAATTTGCATTAAGGAATATTTTGATTGGCTATAACAAGAAAATTCTTCAAGGTAGGCATAGATAAGGATAGGACTTTCCCAGAAATTGCAACAGTCAAACCTAACTTAATAAAGTAATATAGTAAAGACTGGATATGGGGATATATAGTTTTGGTAGATGGAGTAGTATTCTAAAATATTAAAAGCAAAGGATACACTTGAATACACTAAAAATTACCAAATACAGAACAGATATATGTTTGTCATGTGAAAAATCAGATTACAGAATTCATTTTCATGGGAAGTATTAAATCAAGAGTTTTGAATTCAGAAGGATTCTTAATGTCACAGCAAAAATCCTGTTTAAGTCAAATGGAAAATAACAGACTTTGTAACACAAAGTTTTGAATCAAAGTCTGTCAGTGATGATATAAGACCTACCAGGGGAAGACTGTCTTCTTTTCATTATTCCCCACACACACTCCACCCTAAACAGACTTTAGTTAAAAGGAAAAGGAGTGAATAATGAATAAAGAGAGACAGCACATTCATTTCAGGGTAATATTAGCAGTGGGCTGCTAGTACTCCTCAAGAATGTGAGGAGTGTTTCTTATGCTAAATCTTCCATCTCTGCAACTGAGCCACATGCTTTGTTGCAGAATGAATGGCTGCCACATTATCTGATGGCCTTGAATTGTTCTCAGAGAAGACAAAGGATATTTAAAGTTCGGCAAGTCACAACAGTTCAAGCAATGCTTCAGAATGAAGAGAGAAACCCAAATTGTATCAATTCAGCCTGAAAGTATGCACGTGAGATAGCTGCACAATAATGAAGATTTCACTAACAAAATAAACTACTAAAAATGCATCGAGTAGCATGCTTGTATCCACAGTGAAAGATTAGAGATGTTCAGGCTCAAGATAAAACTACTTTAATTAAGCAGTACATTCTATTACAATTTGCATTGAAATAAATTAATCAGTTTTATCATATTATTCACATGGTTTTGTAGCAGAACACAAACCTTACACAAAGAATGCTTTCCAACATTTGCAACATGTGAAGGATGAAGAGTGTTACTAAAATAATCTTGAAGGTAAAATCTGTTATTCCAGATTCTCAGACAAGGAGCTGAATAAGAGGATAAATTCACTCAGGTCTGTGCATCACTAACTTCCTCAAGTTCAGTCTCAGAGGGTACATAAATCTGTTGCCGAATAGGAGTGAATCTCAACCAAGCAGATTAAGTGACTTGATTTTGTAACAGAGGGAGGACTACAGCATATTTCTTTTTCAGTCTAAATGTTATCAGAAGATTATTTTATCCAAAAATCATATTACACCTCTTCAGGAGTTATACTTTTTGTCACCCCTGTTCCAGAGACAGAAGGTCAAATTTTGAAGTGTAAATCAGCTCACCTGAATTGATTTTAAAAATATAGTGCTCTATACAACTGAGCACATCCAATGTTGTCTTTATAATTTAAACTTTACAATATTTATCCTTTCAGGTCATAAGCAAACTATAATTTCTGATGAGCAGTCTTTTTTGAGATTCTATAGACAGAAATAGCCCACCATTTATTAACAGAAGACACAGCTAGCATGAAATATTTTTAGTTCTCCTTTCCTTCCAAGAGGATGATCCTTGTAATCTATCCAAAGACAAGGAAACCTATACATCTTGTACCTACACATAATAATGATTTATATCTCCCTGATATTTTGATGCTTCTAAAAATAACTATATGTCCTTGGTGACACACAAACAGCTTTCGTCCCAGCTCTTTAATTTTCTACTTGCTTTATAGAGATTCATAGTAATGAACTGCATCTGTTCTTTGCAAACTGTGGTAAGTGGTGATCTAGAAAATACATATTCAAGTTCCCTGTATTTTTGTAATGACTTTTTTTTCAGAATTATGATAAGAATAGCTGTGTCCCTTTCTGTCATTCTGTTGCCAAATGGGTCATCCATTCCTCATGTCTGATAAAAGCCAGGTTTCAAAAGTGACAATATTGTTTACCTTGGTGGTTGATTGTATTGGATTTTTACTTTGCATGCAAGATTATGTCGTCCAATTGCCTTGCTAGTTTTCTTCAAAAGTAAAACTCTATTTTATACTTTTCTAGCAGCCTTCTCAGCTGCTATTATTTGTTTTCACTTTAAGCCCCTGCCTAAACTATGAAGTTCATCACATGTACTGGCAGCAGAATCTGATCACCAGCTGATTGAGGTGGAAAAGGGGAGCATAGGCTTTACAGATGCTTGAAGAAGTTATTATATTATACATGCCTAGCTGAAACTGGGAGAAGACCTGCCTTTTGTTATTGTCTGTCTACCCATGAATTGTAGAATCTAGTAGTGTACTCTCAATTCTTTCTGCTTCCTTTCCCAATTACACATCAGCTGTAAGAGACTGCTCATTTTCTTCTGGGGAGAATTGCAGAGGGTATGTTCATAGTACACTGCAGCAATGTGAACAATATTCTATTCATATCTATATGAAAAACAGCAGCAGTCAGGTAGTTCTTTTACCTATTATGGAATTTATATGTTGACTGTTGAATCTACTCATTACTGAGCCTGCTTTTTCAAAAGTTTGTTTGAGGTAAATGGGACAAAAAAATCTGTATTTCAAAAAGTTGAGCAATAGCTCAGGATTAACTTAATGAATAAATTTTTTTTTCACAAATTTGAGCAATATCTCAGGATTAACATAATGAATATTTTTTTCCACTAGCTTTAGGGGGAAGAAAGCAATCTTTTCATACTCCTCAGTATATTTTCCATATTTTTTTTTATCTATACTACAGAAGATAGTAAGGTCTTCTCATATAGCTGATATATCTATTCCTTTGTCTAATCAAATATCTTAATTCTCTGTCATTTTCTTTACATAAAGACATTTCTTAATGATGGTTTCAAAACTTCTTTGGAATGCTAAAATTTTGCCTGAAAAATGAAATAAAATTGAACAAACCACCTTCAGTCTCTTTGAAGGCCTATATCAACACATATGTGTGTATTTTTTTTTATATTTGTATATCGATTTATAATATACTACTGGACAAATCCAATCTCAAATTTTAGATATCACTGAGATATTGACAAATGCTGGTCAACTGCTACTTGCCACATTCAGCAAATAAATCTCATGTTTCTAAGTTCCTTGCAGTCAGCATAGGGAAAAACTAAACCCTTCTGGAAATTACCATTATTATTCATAGGATATCTTTCATCTTTCTCTTTGCTCCAAATCAAAGAGCAGAAAAGTTCTGCATTTGCTATGAACTCAGGAAAATCTCAGTTACACTTCTGCTCACGAAAATGAATTTATGAAACCCTAACAAGGATTTCCATCTTAGAATAAGAAAAGGTTTGTTTTCTTGGCTAGGTTTTCAAGTTCAGGGACATATGGTCATTTTTTTCTTCTCAGGGTGCCTTAAATATCTTAAACTGTGTAATGTACAGGGTTTTCCATGTGTAGTCTGTAGTCTGTCTTTCCTCTGAACTTTGTAACCTTTCACACAACTTGAGAAGCTTTCTAAAGCCTCTGTAATATTCCACTTTTACCATGCTCCTGAACTTATGCTAATATTGCTATTGGCCTGCAAACCCTGATATCGTTATGTCAGTTTACCATTAGTGAAAAGATTGCCACTGGTTTGAGTATTATGGCAACTTCCCTTTGACTTTTTCGTATCCCTTGTTTTGCAGTTTTATCAAAAAATATGCAGGAATAACATTTATTGACCATTCAGTATGACAAAACCTCATGAACTTTAACAAGACCAATTCCTGCACCTGGTTTGGGGCACACCAAAGCACAGATACAGGCTGGGAGGAGGATGGATCAAGACTAACCCTGGGAACAAGCTAAGTATGACTCAGCAATGCTGGCCCAAAAAGCCAGCAACATCCTAGGCTGCATAAAAAGATGTGTGGCCAAAGGTAAATGAAGGTGATTCTGTCCCTCTGCTCTGCTCTTGTGAAACCCATCTGGAGTGCTGTGCCCATCTCTGGGGCCACCAGCATAAGAAATGTGTGGATCTGTTGCAATGATTCCTGATGAGGACATGAAGATGATCAGAGGGCTGGAACCCCTCTCCTATGAAGAGCAGCTGAGGAAACTGAGTTTATTCAGTCTGGGGAACAGAAGGCTCCAAACAGACCTTATATCAGCCTTCAAGTATCTAAAGGAGACCTAGAAAAAGACTGGAGAAGGACATTTCACAAGGTAATGTACATATAGTGATAGGATAAGGGGAGTGCCCTGAAACTGAAGTTTAGATTGGATATTAGGAAGAAATTCTTTACTAAGTTTAAGAAGTTGGTGAGACATTGGAACAGGTTGCCCAGGGAGGTTGTGGACTCTTCATCCCTGGAAGTGTTCAAGACTGGGCTTGATGAGGCTCTGAGTAACCTGAACTAATGGAAGGTGTCTTGGCCCACAACAGAGCAAGGGCTTGGAGACAGATGTTTTTAAGCTCCCTTCCAACCCTAGCCATCCTACGAAAACCTGTGTCAATACCATGCTCCAGTCATCAGTAATGATCAGAAACACTCATGAGGGACTGCAGGCAGATCCTGAAAAAACTTTAAAGTTGTTACTGAAAAAGCTTTATGGGTGACCACTTCTTAGAGTGTAGAGTGGTCCAACAGCAAAGCTTGCCTGTTGCATCTCTTCTTCATTGGCAAATGGAGTGAACTTTATTTTCCCCTTTGAATTTTGTCTATTTTCTTTAATGTAATTGTTTTTTCTATCTCCCTTTAACTCTCTCTTTACCTAATCCGTATTTTTATTTTTCCACTAAAGTAATCTATGGATCCAATGAAGAAATATTTGTGCACAAAAGCCTCTCTCAATATCTTCTGTGCAAAAACATGCAAAACCACTTCGATACCAAACCCTCTTTGAGATCTCCTTAGACTACTAATTCCCTCACATACTTCAAAGGGCATCTTGAGCACTTAATTTGAGACTGAGAACTCAATCAACCACAGCATACATAGGTCAACTTAACATTCATAAGTTTTTAGACATCTTGCATGAGCTTATTACAGAAAAAAAATTACTAGACTTCAATCTTTACCATGTTTTAAGTGTTACTTCATTACTTTTTCATTGAAGATTGAATTAATCTAAATGTTTCAAGAAAATATGTGATTATTCCAGGCTTTTAAAAAATTGTTTCTACCTGTTCAAAATGAATGCCTCATGATAGCAGAACAGTGTTTTGTTTTCCTTTTCCAGAAGAAAAAAGGTTTATACAAGAAGAAAATGAGATGTCGAATTGGGTATCAGTGGTAGCATATCCCTTGCTATTTTGTACCTTCATACATGAAAAAGTGAAGAAAGATAACTAATGTGTTTAAAAAAGTAAAATTAAGGTAGGTCAAAGCAGGATCTGGAGTACCAATGAATTCCAAAATATTTTTATGCCACTAGTTGCCACTTCTGAGAAAACAACAAAACTAAAGTAGGAAATTCATCTAGTTTTGAGTTGTGAAAATGAAAATTCTTAAAAAAACCAACTTTATACTTATCCATTCTCAATTAAAACTTATTTTGTTAACTGCTTCTCTTGTATTGCTTTTTTTTTTTTAATTTTATATTCACAAGATTATTTATTTTAAAAGTAATGAACAGTTTAGTTGTGTTCCCTTGTCAAGGTCTGTCGAACCATGGTTTGAAAGAGAGACTGAAAGAAGTGCGAATAAGAAATTAATGAGGAAGTGAGATAATTGACTGAGAAGTCATTTCAAGAAATAAAAAAAATGACAATATTTGAAACATAAACAAGAGGAAGTAATACAGATTTTTCCTAGTCTTATATTCCTCCCTGGTATTTTTGTGACGTCCCTGGAGGTAGAATTTTGGGTTACACAAGCTTATGAGAACACCCTGATGGAATTTTTATACTCCTTTCCTGCATGTTGCTGTGCCTAGTGGTTTGAGAAGATAATAAACATTTCTTATGTAGTTTCACTCCTTTCATAGTAATTGACAGAATGTGTAGCTTCATATTCTGAACTAATTCCATGGTATCACTTACTGTAACTATAACTAAAAGCTGGAGTGAGAGTCCCTGTTTGAGAACAATCCACATCATCCTAAAATGGAACAATTTATGTAATCTTAGATGCTCCCAGAGGTGTCTGCCTCTTTTTGTCAGTAATGAGAGAAGCTATCTCAAATTCAGCCTAATTTTGGACATTTGAAGCCAGGGAAAATATAGCTAAAAATCACAAAATTGTTAAGGTTGGAAAAGATCTCTAAGACCAACAAGTCAAACTGCTAGCTCAACACTACTAAGTCCACCAATAAACTCTAAATTCCACAGCCTCAAGTTTTTAAATGCCTTTAGGGGTAGTGATGAATCCACCGATTCCCCGGGAAGTTTATTCTTAAGTTTGATAATTCTTTCAGTGAAGAAACTTTTCCTAACATCCAGTCTTAACACCTGGTAAAACCTGAGGCCATTTGCTCATGTCCTCTCACTTGTTACCTGGGAGAATCTCCACCATTGTACAGAGCAATGATTTTCCCTGAGCCACCTTCTGTCCAGACAAAACCATACCACCTCCCTCACCCTCTCCTCATAAGGCTTCTGCTCCAGACCCTTCACCAGCTCTGCTACCCTTTGCTGGACATTCTCTAGCACATCAATGTCTTTCTTGTCCTGGGGGGCTCAAAACCGAATGCAGAATTCAAGGTGTGGCCTCACCAGCAAGACGGACAATTACTGCCCTGGTCAGCTGGCCACGCTATTGCTGATACAAGCCAGGATGCCACCGGCCTTCTTGGCCTTCTGGGCACATGCTGGCTCATGTTCAACTGGCTGTTGACCAGCACCTCCAGGTCCTTTTCAACTGGGCTGCTTTCCAGCCACTCTTCCCCCTGCTCGGAGCACTGCATGGAGTCATTGTGACCAAAGTGCAGTACCTTGCACCTGACTTTGTAGAACGTCATGACATTGGCCTCAGCCCATCAATCCAGCCTGTCCAGATCCTTCTGCAGACTCTTCTACCCTCCTGCAGATCAACACTCCCACATAACTTCATGGCATATGACTGAGGGAGCACGTATCTTCCTGAATCTGATCGAAGGAATATCTGATTCTCTCAATTACATCACTGATAAAGGGACAGGTACATGAAATAAGTCCATTACCATAGAAGAGCTACTTTGCTTAAAGCTGTCCAAAATGGACATATTTTATACCAGAATCTCACAGAATGAGTAAGGCTGGAAGGCATCACTAGGATTGATAAAACCAAACTCCTACTTAGAGCAGGGTCAGCTAGAGTACATTGCTCAGGACTTCATTCAGATTTGTTCTGAACATTTCCACAATGGAGACTCCACAATTTCATTGTGAAACCTGTTCCTGCGTTTGACCAACCCCACAATAAAGGAGGGACATTTTAATGTTCAGCTAGAATTTCCTTTGTTTCAGTTTGTGCCTATGGCTTCTCATCCTATCATTGGGCACTACTAAGAAAAGTTTGTCTCTGTTTGAAATAAAATAAAAGTAATGAATTGAATATTTATATGACACTGCAGACTTGACCAGGCACATCTGTGTAGCTCTTTCAAGAAAAATCTGAAGAAATTGTTCAGATAAGGAACTGTGAAATGCCTGGCCAGCTAAATTTCAACAGCACTAAAATGAGCACTCCCTTCTCTCTGTTTTGGTATAAACATTGGTCTTCATGCAAAGCACTGTAAGAAATAGAAATAATTTTCTTAGGAATTTCATACTGGGAAATAATGTTTGCACATTAGATGCAGTACTGAGGTAGAAAAAAAAATTTACACCCAAGTTACAAGGAGTTAAAGTTTTTTATAAAAACTCACAAACATTGATTTTTTAGTAGTCAGAAAAAAATCAGTCAAGAAAGGTGCACTTCATGCTTTAAATCAAAAAATAATTCAATACTCTACAAGTTAAAAACTTTCTGATAATAAGGACTTGAAGTCAGTAAGCACACTATTATTTATTTTTCCTATTATTTATGCTAATTATTTATTGATGCTATTTATGCTATTATTTACAGAAGACTTTCTGAAAATATGCTCATATAGTTTATTTCTGTGAGTATTTGATTATAGGAACAGTTCTAAAATTAAAATAGACAATAGGAAAAATATTTATTTTGTTTTTTTTATATACATATCTACACATATAGGTTTGCCTTTTATCCATTATGTTTTCAAAGTTAAAAATTCTATTCTTAAGAATTACTTATTTGTTTTAATGATGCATGGCCATTTGTGCAAAATGCAACAAGCAGAATTTAGACTCTAGTGTATTTCTACATAATATTCTATGATCTAGTACACTGCCATGTCCAAAATCTCTAGCTATTATTTAAGTCTAAAAAAAGAAATTAGAAGTATAACTCATCTTGAGAAAAGGGAAGAAAAATGGAGAGAATATTCTCTCAAGTCTCAGGAACAGCTTTAGTGAAGTGTCTCCTC
>VZTB01014227.1:242515-253368 GCA_013397245.1 Thryothorus ludovicianus | reverse complement strand
AGGAGGAGGAGGAGGGGAGAGGGATCATTCGTGGCTTCAGGGAGCTGCAGGAGGAAAGGACGGCTGGGACCCTGTTCCAGAAAATCCCTTTCCTGAGGTGCTCCCCTAGCACCATTTGCAAGGAGCAGCTGGAAATGGGGTTCCCGTGCCTGTGGGTCTCACTGGAACCCCTCCTGCTCTGGAGCAGCAGCCGGGTCTGAGGGGATGGGAGCGACCCCAGCCTGCTGCAGCACTGCCCCCGGCAGAAATCAGAAATCAGGAATCAGGAATCTGGAATCAGAAATCAGGAATCAGAACTCAGAAATCAGGAATCAGGAATCAGAAATTAGAAATTATTCCACTGCTCTGGAGCCTGACTGCTCCTGCCTGGAATGGGGGAATATCACGTGCATCCCGGAGGGTTTGAGCATTACTTATTATTTCTACAGGGATTTGAAGGTTAATAGCTTTACACAAGCCTAATTAATTGCTATTATTTAGTTTAATATTCTCTCCAAGTACTTTGCCCATGCCAAGCTTGCTGTGCCACCCTCCCTGCAGAAGGATTGGAAGCAGCAGTTTGTTTGTGGCACAGGAATGTGCCCAGCTCTGAGCAGGTGTGACAGAGCAGGGGAAGGTGTGGGGATCTTGGAGCACATCCCCATCCCTGCTCGGGGCTCCTGTGCAGCCACTGCTGCAGCAGACTCGGAGGGGGCAACCAAATAAATGGGGTTAATAAAAGAAATGGGGCTAATAAAACAAAGGGGGTATAAAAATAAATTATTTGTTTAGAAGAGCCCTTTCTCCTGTGCTGTGAGTGCTCCCCAGCTCAGCGTGCCCCAAACCCACCCTGGGACAGGGCTCTGTCCCTCCCCTGCCTTGTGCCCAAGCAAAGAGGGACAGAAGTGATCTTGTGGCAGCCTGTCCATGGAATTTTGGATCGTCTGGCTGCTCCCTGCATTGCTCCCCCTGAGCAGGCAGGGGAGGAGCTGCTCCTGCAGAACTCTCCTCGAAAAGAGGAAATCAAACCATTCCCTGCAGGGTCAGGGCAGGCCCCAGCAGGGTAAAACGTGGTGTTAACAACAAACCAACCCAAAAAGATAAGAGCTTCGTGTTAGTGCTCAAAACCTGCAGGGTAACAAATGAATCAGCTGCGGTGTCACTGGAGAGGGAGGCTGGAGAAAGATGGATCACGTACATGGTGTGTGTGACAGAAAAACGAATGGCAGCGGGACGGGGCGGTAGGGACAGCACAAAAACAGCACTGGGCACATCCAGGGGGGTTTGGGGGATGTCTGGAGGGTGCTGACAGCAGCTGAGGGACCCCAGCCCTCTGCAGGGCATGGGGAGGGCACTGGAGCTCCATTCTGGGCAGGTTATGGACACATCTGGCACTCTGGGGACGGAGGGATTGCTCTGGGAGAGCCCAGGGCAGGTGCTGGGACCCTCAGCCAGTGCCCCTGAAATGGCCCTGACCCTGCACCCATCCCTGAGCTCTGCTTTTGGGGTGGGAGATGGTCCCACCTGGGAAGGAGACCCTGAATCAGCCCCTGGATGGGAACGAGGGGAAAGGGCTGGGATGTGTCCCTGTGGTGGATCACAGCCCCAGCCACACCTCTCCCCCCGTCTTGGTGGACATTCCTGGTGGATATTCCTGATGCACATCCACAGGGAATATTCCTGGTGAACATTCCCAGGGAATATTCCTGATGGACATTCACAGGGAACATTCCTGGTGGACATTCCTGATGGATATTCCCAGGGAACATTCCTGGTGGACATTCCTGATGGACATTCACAGGGAACATTCCTGATGGACATTCCTGGTGAACATTCCTGATGGACATTCTCAGGGAACATTCCTGGTGGACATTCCCAAGGAATATTCCCGATGGACATTCACAGGGAACATTCCTGGTGGACATTCCCAGGGAATATTCCTGATGGACATTCACAGGGAACATTCCTGGTGGACATTCCTGATGGATATTCCCAGGGAATATTCCTGATGGACATTCCTGCTGCTCCGTGCTGGAGGGAAATGCAAACACTGACTATTCCAGGGTATCCCTGCACTCCCCAAACTGCTGGGATGTTCCCATCCATCCCTGCCCTGCACCAGGATCTGCTCCTGCTGGAGCAGCCTCCCAGGCACGAGCAAGCAGTGACTACCTGCAGCTTAAAGTTATCATTTAATAATTATATTTAAAAGTCTACCTGGCTCCATAAATTTTTAATGATAGATTAATTAATAGCCCGGTTATGGAAGCTTTGGAAAGGCAAAATAAATATTTAATATTTATTAAAATATTCATATGCTACATGTTTTTTAATCTTGAATAAATATTTTTGGATAATCAGGCGCGGGGTTTTTGTGATGCTAAAAGTTTGCATTGTAAATTCAACCATGATTGATTATAAACTGTGCAATCTATTAATTATGAAAGAGCACATGTGCCGCTCAGGACCTGGAAGAAATATCTGTATCTGGGTTTTATAACCAGAGGAGCTCTCAAGGTAATGTGCTTGTTGAACCCAGTGAGAGCTTTGATTCATGCGCTGGTGGCAAGATCTTGACCTTCATCACGGGGAAATACAACTCTGTTCATTCTTCCTTCCCACTGAACAAGACATGGGAAGGAAGGAACGACCCTGCCCTGCATCCCTGGACGTGGCCAGGGCCATGTCGGATTTTATGCTATTTTGCTGTTTTTCCTGGTGACGTAAAAGTTCTTTTTCCCAGCCCGAAAGAGAAGGCACAAAACTCTTCAGGTTTCACGTTCAAGGTTGTTTATTTGATCTTATCTAAAACATTTTCTTTCTGCCCTGCCGAGCTCCTTCCAGCAAGAAGGAAGGCCTTCCAGCAAGCCAAAGGCCTTCTCCCCCTCTGTTCTCTCTGAGAGGCAGGGTTTATCTTTTATACTAAAAACTATGTATAACATTATTTACAACTAATTTCCAATACCTATCATCTACATTAGACAGTCAGTTTCTGCTCTAAACCAATCAGTCATGTCCCCATCACCCAGAAGATGGAGAGAAGAAGAAGAAGAAGAAGGAACCCAAAAGCCACGAGGTTCCTCCATCTTGGCAATACCCACCCCCTGTACCAAAACCCAAAATCTACTTTTACACTTTGTTACAGACTCACTACCGCTCTATTTAAATTCTTGTGACTTGTAATTCTTCTTTTAAGGCTGGCAATCATCTCCATGTGCTAAAATCCAAATCAGAGGTGTTTTGGGCTGTGTGCCAGGGTCTCTGAGACCCCCGCCAGGGTCCCTGAGCCTCCAGGGCAGTCAGACAAGCCCTGGTTCCCACAGGGCCAGGCTGGGAGCACCAGGGGTGGTGGGAGGTGTCCCTGCCCATCACAAGGGGTGGAACGAGAGGATTTTTAAGGTCCCTTCCCACCCAAACCCTTCCTTGATTCCACAAAATGCTGAATTGAATATCCAGGGGTGCTGAGGGTGCCTTGGGCAGGGCTCCCTGAGCTGCTCTTGCAGCGTTTCCTCTCCCTCTCTCCTCCCCAGCCATCAGTTTTTTGTGGCTCTCAGGGCCAGGAGCAGCAATGCCTGAGTTCCCCACGCCGTTTTTGGGAGGTGTCACGCTGCTCCTGCTGTTCCTTGGTGCTCTCTGCAGGAATCCCAGCGGCACAAACGGGCTCAAAGCAAGAGGAACCCTGGATTTTAATGAGCAGAACTCACCCTCCCTCCCTGCCCTGGTTCAGGAGCTGCTCCCTCCTCTGCTCTGAAGCTTGAGGGTGCCTTAACTCTCTTTTTCCTGTTGGAGACAAATAAAAGGCTCTTACTGCAAATTAGGGTGGAAGTCAGAGCTGCTAAAGAGCCGAACTCAAAACAAACAGAGGCAAACATAAAAGGTTTGTTTGGGGGTTGGTTGCTGTTCTCTGTGGAAGGCTCATTGTTGGTTTTTATGGAAAGTTCATCCCCGAGGCTGGAGGCAGTGGTAATGCTTGAGCAAGATTGAGCTGTTTAAAATTTCAGGGCTGTCCACCAAAAAAATAAATAAATATTAATAATAATAATAGGAAGTTGTGTGGAGAGGAATGTGCTGACAGCAGGAAAGTTTGGGTAATAACTCATGTGCTGGGGATGGTGCTCTGGAGCCCTGCCCAGCTGCCTGCTGCAGCTTGGGGATGCTCCCCTGCTCTGCTGATGCCTTTTTGGGCTCCCTAAAAACAGAGGCCAGACAGAATCAAGGCAGAAAAACACAGTTTTATTTATGGAAGGGCCTTCAGNCTGCTCTTGCAGCGTTTCCTCTCCCTCTCTCCTCCCCAGCCATCAGTTTTTTGTGGCTCTCAGGGCCAGGAGCAGCAATGCCTGAGTTCCCCACGCTGTTTTTGGGAGGTGTCACGCTGCTCCTGCTGTTCCTTGGTGCTCTCTGCAGGAATCCCAGCGGCACAAACGGGCTCAAAGCAAGAGGAACCCTGGATTTTAATGAGCAGAACTCACCCTCCCTCCCTGCCCTGGTTCAGGAGCTGCTCCCTCCTCTGCTCTGAAGCTTGAGGGTGCCTTAACTCTCTTTTTCCTGTTGGAGACAAATAAAAGGCTCTTACTGCAAATTAGGGTGGAAGTCAGAGCTGCTAAAGAGCTGAACTCAAAACAAACAAAGGCAAACATGAAAGGTTTGTTTGGGGGTCGGTTGCTGTTCTCTGTGGAAGGATTATTGTTGTTTTTTATGGAAAGTTCATCCCCGAGGCTGGAGGCAGTGGTAATGCTTGAGCAAGATTGAGCTGTTTAAAATTTCAGGGCTGTCCACCAAAAAAATAAATAAATATTAATAATAATAATAGGAAGTTGTGTGGAGAGGAATGTGCTGACAGCAGGAAAGTTTGGGTAATAACTCATGTGCTGGGGATGGTGCTCTGGAGCCCTGCCCAGCTGCCTGCTGCAGCTTGGGGATGCTCCCCTGCTCTGCTGATGCCTTTTTGGGCTCCCTAAAAACAGAGGCCAGACAGAATCAAGGCAGAAAAACACAGTTTTATTTATGGAAGGGCCTTCAGATCCATTTTGGTTACTCTGGTACTTCACCCAAAAAATGGAAGATGGATCATGAGTTTTCACACTTTTATAAGTTTGGGCTCATTTACATGTTGGGGGTTAATCTTCCAATTACAGCTTCTGATAATTAAGCCATTTACTCCAAGTTTTCTCTCCCCAAACTCACTTTGGTTTAACTTCCTCAGGGCCTGAGGCAGTGAGGTGTCCTTGATTCCCAGGCCTGGAGAGGAATTGTTGTGTCTGAGCAGAATGGGAAAGCAGCAGCTCACACTGTGCATGGAGTTTAGAGAGATAGAATTGCGGGATTATAAATATATAAAAATATAAAACCTAAAATCCTGAGGCATCCCTGGCAGTGATTGGCAGGTCTACCCCATCCTGGGATGGGCAGGGAATGCCGTGGGGATGGGTTTGGGGGCAGGGGTGGGCACAGGGGAGCAGCACTTTGGGGTCAGGGTGTCTCTGTGCCTTCCCTTCCAAGGCCTGGGCACCCTTTCCATGAGGAAACGCTTCCAGAGGATTTCAACCTCTCAGCCAAGCAGCCAGGCCTTCTGAGCCACCAGCAGATTTTCCCACAGCACAAATGTTGTGGCTGGAACCCCATAAAATGCTCTGGGTGACCTCAGCAGGCCTGAGGTGAGCTCATTCTCCAGGACTGAGGTGTGAATATCCCAATTTGGTGCAGAGCCTCGGCATGCCCAAACCATCTGGGGATTAATATTTCCTCCTTGCAGCCCTTAGGAAGCGTGATTGGGATCAGCTGCAGTTGTGAACGTCTCACTCCCCCTCCAGTGGCTCCTCCAGAGCCCCGAGAACATTCTTCTGGCAGTTGTTGGTGTCCAGGAATTACAGGCACAAAAATGTATCAGGCCCTTTGAAGCCTGACTGAAAACTTGACTTAAGCCCCCGGAAATAATAAAAGGAAAGTAAAGAACTCAGTAAAGCTGCAGAAAAGGATTAAGAGGGGGGAAAAGCCAGCGGGGACAAGCAATTGCAGCTCTGTGTGATGGGGTGATACAGTGCTGCTGCTAGCACAAACCTTTTTTTCCCCTTTTTAAATCTGCAGTCATTCTCTTGTATTTTTTTTCTCTATGCTGACAGTATTTAAGAAGGCACTGAAGTTTAAAAACAAAGATTTTTTTTTTTTTTCCTATTTCCAGGAAATACTTTGTGTGTTACAAAGAGGCTGAAAATGCTCTGCTGCCTCTGAAGCCTTGGTCAAGAAAAGAGGCAGGTTCTCAAAACCAACAGAAATCTGGCTTTGGGTTGGGTTTACAAACAATTTTTGTTTGGTGTCTGTGGAAGAAACCGTTCAAGGGCAGCTTGGCTGCTGTTCCCTCGTCCCTTGGGAAGAGGGTTTGTCCAGGGCACTGGCACCAAATCTGGGCACCTCCCAAGGTCAGAGTGGGCTAAAGGGTCAGAAATTCCTCCTGCCAGGAACCTGCCCTGAGCCTGGGGAGTGTGCTCAGCAAACAACCCCTTTTATTAAAACCCCCTCGGAGCAGGACACGCAGAGAAATTAATGCTGAGCAATTTCTCCCTCATTTCTGAGACTTACAGGGGTTGATGCAGAATAATCACCCCAGTTTTTAATTGTTTCTTTGGGTGGATTGGCTGCTTGTGTGTTCCTGTGTCGGGGTTTGTGTGGGAAGGGGCCACACTGAGCTGGCCAGGGGTGCTGGGAATCCATCCAGGGCCAGGGCTGGGAGGCTAAAACAGGGAAAATCCAGCAGCTTTTCCTCTGCTCATAGCTCTGCTTTTAGAAGCTCGGCTGTGACATAATTCCCACCTCCTGGGACAATCCCCGAGCTGTTTGTCTGGTTGGGAGTCAGAAAATCACCCGGATCTCCAGGTGACCCAGACCCTCCCTGTGACCATCCCTGGGGGATCAGGGAGCTTCCCCCCAGTCTGAGCAGCAGTTCTGTGGCTCTGGAGCTGCCTCAGCTGTGTCCTGATGCTGGAACAGGATTCAGCTCCTGGCTTTTCCTCCTGACTGAAGAAAAGTTTCCAATCCCTGACCTGAACAGAGCCCCTGAAGGTGTTTGTACAACCCCCAGTACAAATGGGGCTGAGCAAAAGCTCCCTGTGGCCACATTAACTTTGAAAACAAAACCTCCCCAGGTACTTCTGGGCACGCTGAGCGTCCTTCAGTTGTGTTTCAACCCTTCAAATTTATGGGCTCACATTTCCTGAACGGCTTAAGGTGGTTTTGTGTGGCTGCAGGAACAGCAGAGCCCTGACCTCGAGCAGGGAGCCAGGTACCAAACCCCGGTCCCAGGAGCCTCATCCCAAACCCAGCAGGGTTTTTTCTCTGCTTTTCAGCACAGAAATAATGAGAAACGGACAACAAAGATCGATCTTTTCCTTACGTAGGTAATTTCTGATCTGGGAATAATTTGTTCCCTTAAAAAACAAAGAGAGCTGGAGTGGAGGACTGGGGGATAAAATGGACCACAAGGAGTGAGAAAAACTCCTCGAGGCATCCAGGTCCAGCTCCTGCCAAACCCCCCGGGTGCTCTGGTGGCTCCTTCAGTTCTGGGGGGTTCTGTTCTTTCCTCACCTTCTCCAGTCCCCAATCAAATACAGATGTGCAGTGCTTGGAGGGCACTGACGAGGAGGGGAAGCATTTTAAGATGAATTACAGATCAAGATCTGATAAAAACCACAATTTCTTTGTGCTGGCCCCTTGCTGTGGCCCTGGCAGGGTTAGGGGCACCTCTCCCCTGGCAGCAGCTCCATTCCCTGCCTGGCAAATCTGCCTTTGCTGAGAACCCACAGCCTAACCCAGTGCCACCACCAAGAAAAATGGGAAAGGCTTAAAATATAACAGCCCCTGGGATATTTTGGTAAATGATCACGATGTAAAATTGCGTAGAGATGGATCAGGGAAGGGACAGACAGTTATAAAGCTAAAGCAATGATGTCTCTGGAACTAATCCTGAATTAATGACACCTTGTAGATCTTTACTGGCTCCCGTCTGAGGAGCTCAAGCTGACACACGGACATTTATTAATTAGAGCTCGTTTCACACCAGAGCAAGCCGAGGGTGGGGATGGAGCAGGAGCTCTGGGCCCTCCATAAGTCACACGCCAGGGATGGAGGCAGCAGGGGAAGATGAGGCTGTGGATTCCCAGGCTGTGCTCCACGCCTGTGGTGATGCTGAGGAGGAATAAATTCTCCCCGAAGGTGAAAACAGCATTTGGGCCAAGTAAGATTTATTCTGCCCCGAGCTGGAGTCAATGAGGCTCTCGGTGAGGGCAGGAGGAGGCAACAAATTTGTGCCAGAAAGAAAAGCCCAGCCTGAGAACCCACAGGGGTGTAACCCTGGTGCTGAATTAATTACAGGCTGATGAGCTCCATAAATACACCATGCTCTGATCATTTATCCGAAACATCTCATCTGGACTATAATTAGGAGATAAGAGACTTTAATCTTTCCTTTCTTCATGTTTGTTTGTACCTGTTTACGGGTTTAATTAAAACTAAGCAGTTTAAAATAAATGATCAGAAAGGAGGAGTGATGAAGAGGAGGAAAGAAGTGGGAGAGCAGAGGAAGGTGGGATGGGAGGAAGGCTCTGCCCAAAGCCTGGCTCTGTTTCCCTTGGCCTTGAGGAGCCATCGGGTAAAATTAATTTTTAACAACACAGACTGTGCAGAATCATCTCTATATCAGGACTGGATCCTCTCTGGATCAAGAGGGAAGGGTTTAAACTGAGCTTTATGAGAGCTTGGACACGAACCTGAACTGCTGCACACGACAGAAACAAAGAACTTTTTGTGATGCTGCAACAGCTGATCAGCTCCCAGGGGTCATCTCTGCTCCTTCCCAGAGTTATCATCCCTGTTCCTTCACAGAGTTATCCCTGCTCCTTCCCAGAGTTATCATCCCTGTTCCCTCCCAGAGTTATCCCTGTTCCTTCATAGAGTTATCATCCTTGTTCCTTCATAGGGTTATCCCTGTTCCTTCCCAGTGTTATCCCTGTTCCTTCGCAGTGCTATCCCTCCCAGAATTATCCCTGTTCCCCTCCAGGGACATCCCTGCTCCCTCCCAGGGATATCCCTGCTCCGTCCCAGAGCCCCTCCCGGGTGGAGCCCGGTCATTGCCAGCCCTGCCGAGCTCCCGGGGGAATGCAGCTGAATTATGTAAATGTTAGGGATCACCATTCGAAACGTTTCAGTGCTCCCTTCTTTCCTTTGTCCCTGAAGAGTGTGATTTGATAAAACGAAATCTCTCCTGATTAACCACCTGCCCTGCCCGAATGGGACAGCTCTGGATGGCAGGGGAAGGCTGGAGCAGTGAGCTTGGTTTTTAAAATAAAGCAGGAAAAAAAATAAAATTATGAAGGAATAGCCTTTAAAAGAATTAACCATATTCTGTCCTCCTCTGCACTAGTGACGCTGAGCTCAGTTACCCACTGGCTCCTGAAGTCTTCCCTGCCAAACTGGGGCAGTGCTCAGCCAAGTGCCAAACTTCAGGATTAAAATGCAGCAGGAGGAAAGTGAAATATTGGTTTCCCTTCTCACATCCAGCCCCAATCTGCCTTTGAAGAAAGTGAGCCGCATAAAAAATGGATGAAAAGGTTCCTTGGGAAATTGCAGCATTTGCCTACAGCAGATTGACAGAAGTTATTCAGGTGCTTGGAGGGCTTTGCCAACTCCTTGTGTGCACCTGGAGAAGCTTCAGGTGCCACCCAATGAAGGTAAAAAATCGGTGTCTGACGTTCCAGACTTTGCTTTTGCCTCAGAGTGAGCCTGGAATTCTGGTTTTCCATGTCCCTGGGTGTGACTGTGCTCCAGGGGCAGATGGAGATCTGGGGGCTCAGGGTCAGGCACACCCAGGGATTCCTGTCCCCAGGCTCCCAAATCCCTCCTGCCAGGTGCTCTCACCTGCACAGCACGAGTTTGTGAGCCCAAACTGGAGAGTATTTGTGGGTCCTTTCCCCTGTTCCTTTATAAACACCAGCTGGGCTTTATTGCTGCTTGGAACATGGAATATCCTGCATGAAGGTCCACAAGGGTCTGGAATATCCTGCATGAGGATCCACAAAGGGTCTGGAATATCCTGCATGAGGGTCCACAAGGGTCTGGAATATCCTGCATGAGGATCCACAATGGAACATGGAATATCCTGCATGAGGATCCACAAGGGTCTGGAATATCCTGCATGAGGATCCACAATGGAACATGGAATATCCTGCATGAGGATCCACAAGGGTCTGGAATATCCTGCATGAGGATCCACAATGGAACATGGAATATCCTGCATGAGGGTCCACAAAGGGTCTGGAATATCCTGCATGAGGATCCACAAGGGTCTAAGCACAGAGGAATGGGATGAGAGGGGGAGAGGTGGATTTTCCACGCCTTCAGCCCTGGCCCTGAGCAGCTGTGGCATGGCCAGAGGAGCTGTGCAGAGCCCTTTGTGCCAGGAGGAGAGGAGAAAACTGGAACTGGGATTTTGGGTGGGAAAGTGGGGCTGGGCAGTGCTCAGGCAACCCCCACAGCGGGGCACAGCCCCATCCCCACTCTCAGCCAGCTGCTCTCCTGGATGGCCTCTCCCAAATTTCCCAGTGTCCAGCTCCAGCCCCTGCAGCTTCCCCGGGCTGTGGGCACTGGCAGGAGCTGCTCCAGTTTGTCCAAAGCACTGGGAGGAGGCAGAGCAGGCTCCAGGGGCTGGGAGTGCTCAGCTCTGCCAGCCCAAGGTCCCTCCTGTGCCACTGGGGTTGAACAGCTCTTGCTGCCCAAAAAGCTGCAGGATGGAGCCTCTGTTCCAGGCTGGGGACAGCAGGGTTGGGACAGCACCTTGCTCTGAGCCAGCTGGGATGGGATGGGATGGGATGGGATGGGATGGGATG
>VZTB01014227.1:230816-242370 GCA_013397245.1 Thryothorus ludovicianus | reverse complement strand
GATGGGATGGGATGGGATGGGATGGGATGGGCTGGAATGGGCTGGAATGGGCCGGGCTGGGCTGGCAGCCAGACCCGGGAACATCTCAGCTCTCTGTTGGAGCCCTGGGCAGGCACAGCCTTTGCAGGTTGGTTTTTTCGAAGGATGGAGCCTTTTCTGTGCTGTGTACTCCTGCAGGGCTTGTAGAGGAATTGTGTTTGTCAGAGAGGGGTACACGGGAGTCGCTCACCTTCGGAGCTTTAAAGGGGATTCAGTGATCTGTCCTCCCCTGACCTCAACATCTGAGGCAGCAGAGGAAGCCTCCATCTGGGAATAGAACTGCATCATCCCTCCTCCTGCAGGGTCCTCTGCCTTGCCCTTTTTATTGTCTGAGATCTTGTTCAAATCCTGCCTCTTTCACATATGATCAGCTTCTGCTTTGCTGGAGTCAGGCAGAAGTAAAAACAAACAGAGCTCTGTTCCCAGCTGCTGCACTCTGCTCTCCCTGCAGAGCCTCCCAGCCCTTCCCTCTCCCCAGGGAGTGCCCAGGGGCTGCCCAGGGGCTGCCCCTTGATCCCCCTCCTCCTGTGTGGAGCTCGGTGTTGGCCACACCTCAGCAGAGCAGGATCTGTGCTGGGTTTGGAGGATTCACATTTCTACGTGAAATATCAGGAAACAACAATGTTTTATAAAAATTCAGGGAAAAAAAATATAATCACATTTTCTTCTGTCTGTTTCTGGAACTCCATGGGGCAAAATCTCTGTGTGAGCTATGAGATTACAGATGTTGGGCTTACAGGTCATGGACCAGATTAGGAACTGCTGGATTTCATGAACTATGGTTCCTATTAATGAGGAATTGTCTGTACCCATGCTCCCCTCACCCACCTCCCAAAGTCAGCTGTAAGTTTTTCGCTTAGTTTTGCATAACTGGAGAAACTTCAGCAGTGCAAAGCTGCTGGGGCACGCAGGGAGCTCTGCTTCCCTGCTCAGTCTGCTCTTGGAAGTGATTGATCTTGTTTAAGTGCTGGCACCCGGCTCCCCTTCCCGCTGGCAGCAGCACACGCTGTTTTCCAGGCTATTTTCCACCTCAGAGAAGGAGAGAGATGGAGCTGAAATGAGTTTGTTCCGTGTTTGAGTGTCTCTAAACATCACACCACCGCTGTTGGCTCAGCAGTTGGGGTTCAAACCTCTCCTGGTTTGTTTGGGGTCAGGTGGGTGGCTGGAATTGCCATTCCCACCTGGGGAAGGGGCTCACCCTGAGCCCCACGAGACCCAGGGGTGGGAGCAGGAATGGGGCTGGCAGGTGCTGTCCGTGGGGATTTAGGGGTCAAACACTCCTTCAGCTCGGCGTTCTGTCCCCTTGGGGATGGTCTCACCTGGCTGAGATCCCTGGGGAGAACTGGGCTCCCTGCTGGTGGGAAATTCAGGATTCCCCTGGGTTGAATCAGAGCCAGAGATTCTGCAGTAATTCCAACTTCAGTCCTCTGCTTGTGACGGATTGAGTGGATAGAAAGTGGAAGGTGACAATCCCCAGGACTTTGGGGCGTGTGTCACCCACACAAGGACTCCAAATCTCTCACCCATCCCTGCCTGGCCCTGCTGGCTCCTCATCCAGCTGTTCCCTCTCCATCCTGCTGCAGACATTCAGATCCAGGAGATGCAGTCAATGCCTGGATTTCAATGCTGCAGGCATTCCCCACAGAAATCCCCTGCTCACTCAATTAGCAGGACTGAATTTCATATTACTTAAAATCTATTCTCCTGGAAGGCAGGAGATTCCAGCATCTCCATCTATATTTGCTGGGATTATTGCTTAAAGGTGGCTTAGCTGCTAAGCCACTGCTGCAAAAGCTCCATTAAGTTCTTTCCTTGTTGTACATGGGAGCTGGAAGGATTTCAGGGCAGCAGGTCGGCTGCAGAAACCTGACACCCATTCTTCCAGCAATTAAACTTTGCAAAGTAAACTCTGTGGATTTCATTAAGGAAATGGAGCCATCAGCACTGGGAATACCGTTTATGAATATTTCCCTGTAATGGCCAAGCGAGCATGTTGACAGGATGAGTTATTAGACATATTTACAAACAGCTGTTAAAAAGCCAATGTGGAGGTCCCAGCTGTATTTTTTTCCCCTTTTTATGCAGGGTTTATAACAGTTATCCTTTGAAAAGCCAGCTTGATTGGCTTTCTGCAAGGAGAGGTAAGCTTGATTAATTTATTCCTCCTCCCCAGGCCTGCAGCCACAGGGAGGGAGCAGTCTGTCTGTCTGTCTGTCTGTCTGTCTGTCTGTCTGTGGGTGTGCAGCTCACTCCAGGAATAGCCCCAGGGGCAGCCAAGCAGCTCCCAGCCCACACGTGTTTAACCACAGGCACTGGCATCTCCTGGTGCTGGGATCAAGGCCTTTGAGTCTTTTCCCCAGTCAGGCTGATTTTTCAGGAATTCTTTACCGGGTGAAATGAGAGGTCATTGGTGGGAGTTGGACACCAGGGGACAGGGTTTGGGTCACAGTGACACCAGGGGACAGAGTTTGGGCCCTGGTGACATCAAGGGACAGGGTTTGGGCCCTGGTGACACCAGGGGTGAGGGTTTGGGTCCCAATGACATCAAGGGACAAGGTTTGGGTCCCAGTGAAACCAGGGGACAGGGTTTGGGTCCTGGTGACATCAAGGGACAAGGTTTGGGCTCCAGTGACACCAGGGGAGAGGATTTGGGTCCCAGTGACAACAAGGGACAGAGTTTGGATTCCAGTGACACCAGGGGACAGGGTTTGGATTCCAGTGACACCGAGGGACAGGGTTTGGGCCCTGGTGGCACCAGGAAGGCTCTGGCAGGATTCACTGGCTGTGAATTTCGGATCTAAGCTGAATCCATGAAATAAATCGAGTATTTTCTTAAATAAGGTGTTACAAGAAGTGGAATTGTGCGGCTCTGAAGAAGTTGGTTTTGTTATAACACCCATATATGACACTCCCATTTTCCAAAGAGACCCCGTGGAAGGACACATTCCCTCTGTGAGGTGCTTAGCTTGATGAGAAACCCATTTGTGAGGAAAATTGACTCTGGAAGCAGTTGAGAGCGAGCGGCCGCTTGCTCCAAAGTCGCTGCCGAGTGATGGATTCAGTCCGTGGGCTCATCAGATCATTGCTCCCAATAATATCATTTTGCTTTATTTGTTTTATAGAGGATCGATATGATAAATATTGCAGCACCGTGGGAGTGCCAGGGAGGTGATTCCTGCCGTGGTGAGGGGCTCTCTGCAGCCTCTCCCTGTGCCCCCTGAAGCAGAAAAGCAATTCAGTCACACCAAAGGCTGCAGAGGAGGCTGGATGCTCGCTGCAATAAATGCAAATTATTTGAATTCATTTCGCTGCTAAGAGGAGAAGAGAGAGGGGGAAAAAAAATAAAAATTAAAGCTAAAGATGTTGCAGATCAAGGAATTCAAATCTAAGCAGACGCAGAATTAACATAAAAGAAAACAAAGCAATAAAGAGAGGGGGGAAAATAGATTTCACTAAAATAATCTGGTTTAATGAATAGGCCGTGATTTATTTCTGAAGTACCTCTCTGTGGTGGTGCATTTCTCCCCTCTGTTTTTTTTAGAGCACATACAATGGCATTCTGGCCCTGCTGCAATCAGTCTGCTTCGAACAGCTTGTAGATATTTGGCTGTGCACTGGCCCATGAGAGCAAATCGTCCTCCCTCATCATCAAAGACTTTCTTTTCCAGTTCCTTTAGGAGGTGACAAACGGTTTCCCTTCCTTTTGTTCTCCAGTGCTGAGCACATTCAGCTCTTCTGCCTCTGCTTTTTTATTTTTTATTATTTTTGTTGTGCTCCTTTGTCTGCCCAGGCTGGGGTTGGGGGGCTCCTGCTCCCACCGAGCAGCCCCTGGGGATGGGACCCAGCCAGGGCTCATCCCTGCAGGAGGGATCCAGCCCCCATCCTCCAGGGATTTTCAGCTTGGGGGAATTCTTGCAAAGCCCCTAAGCAGGAGAGGAAATTCCCTCAGCCAGCGCTGGGACAGCTGGAGGGGCATTGAGAGCTCTCCTGTTTGGGGTCCAGCACCACAGAGGAAATAAAAAGATCAAATAATCTCAAAATGGGAGTTTCGGGACAGCCTGCCCAAGTCACTTCTCGTTTAAATTAATTTGGATTGTTTCTAGGCTGGGGAGTTCTGCGGAGAGAGGGAAGGGTCACATCCTCCTGGAAAACCCTCTGGTGCCTCCTTCAAGGCTGTGAGGGCTCCTGGAGCAGCCAAACACCAGGCAAGGGCTCTGCTGGCCTGGGGATTGCCCCATCTGACAGAGAATTGGGCTCTAAGGCTCGGGTTTGGGCTGACCATGAGTAACTTGGGCAGATTAAAGCCCTGCAGCACCACAGGAGCTGGAGCCTGAGGATGCTGCAGCACTGGGGAATTCAGATGTTGGTCAGGTTTGCACATTTGGGTTCCCCCTGCCCTTTCTCCCCTCTCCCTGAGCTGAACGCCTGGCCCAAGGAACACCAGAACTCATGGAAGGGAAGAACACCAGCACTCCTGATTGGAAACAGCCTCTCCCTTTTGTCTGGGCTGGATATATTTAACTGGTCCCGTTCAGCTGCCAGAACACATTTGCCAAGGAAAACTTCCCCATTTAAACCTTCCACTCATCTAAATAAGGAGAGAGGAGCTGGAAGTGGGTCCTGGCAGAGCCATGGAAGGATTGGAGCTGGCAGGAATAATCTCCTTGGTCTCCTTTTTTTGTGATCCAGTGCTTCCCTCTCAGTTTGAATCCCTGATTTGCTTTTCCTGGTGCACAGCGTGGGGAGCACACGGGGCTGGCTCTGGTGCCAGTCACGGCCTGAGAAGGACACGGGGGCTTGGACAGGACTTTTGGTCCTTCTTTTCTTCCTCAGGCCGTGCTTTTGTCTCTCTTACCACCCCAGGACTTCATCCCAGTCACCGAGGGCACGCTGCCCACCAGGCTGGCACCAGGGAGGTGCCACCGCCACCACCCTGAGGGGCTTTTGGGAGGGAAAAGTGGAGATTTTGGGCCTTCTTTTGTCAGAAGCAGAGCAGTTTGCCAAGTCCCAGCAGCTCAGTGCAGACAGCTGTGACACCTCTGGGGGTGTCACTGAAGGAAATCCAACATTTCCCCCTGGTTTTGGTGGGAGCTGCAGTGGAGCTCCCCGGTTTTGGGGTCGGGGTTTGTCCCCAGCAGGAGCTGGGACTCCACACTGGGGTGGCTCCATCCACCTGGCCAGAGCTGGGCACTTGGCACTGGGGACAGAAAGGCTCCTCCAGACCCCACCGAGGGCAGTCGGTGGCATCTGCAGGGCTGGCAGCTCCTTAATTAGGGGAATGCAAATGTGCTCGAGGGAGAAGGTGCCAGGGAAAGGAAAAGCAGCTCATGAAAGGGAGCACAGACAAGAACGGGGAAATTATTCACATAGCCCTAAAGTTTACTTCTAAGAGGTCTTTTTTTCTTTTTTTCTTTTTCAATTTCATATATTTGCCTTGATCATTTGAGAGAAAAGATCCGTCCACAGACAGATCTCCAAAGAGATTATGATTTTTTTCAGCATTGCTGTTGCTTTAATCCAGGGTCTCTTTAGACAGGGAATGTCTAATTGGTGCACTGGTGAAATCAAATGTTTAAATAGATTGAATGGCAGACTTTTTCCCTCTGTTGTGACATTAATCCCCCAATATTCCTGGGCCCCTTGCTGGGTATTGAGGCAAAGAAAGGAGCCAGAGGAGGTCCCTCTCTGTACATCTGTGAGGTGAAAACTCCCTGGCTACACTCCCCACACATGATCCAATAGTTCAATTAAACCCAGGACCTTGCAGCAATCAGCACTCGCACACATGAAACAAATCTCTCCAAACGATCCCCGTCCCTCCAGCCCGGAGCAGCCCCAGTGCAGAGGAGCTGTGGTGGGGGAAGCAGGAGAGGGGAGCCCCCGGCAGAGCCTGGGCTCCTGCAGAACTCCCTGCAGGGATGGAGCTCAGCTTCCCTCACTCTGCTGCCCTGGGCACTGACAGAGCTGCAAGGAGGTGCTGGAGAAGCAGGTGAGATGGAAATTCAAGGGGGAAATGAAAGGGTTGGTGCTCTTGAAGTTTTCTTCTTTTGTTGTTTTTGTCCTTTAACAGCCTCTGCTCTTTGTGATTGTTACTAAACTGATAATAGTGTTTAAAATGAGCTCGTATCTGTTCTGCCTTTCTCTGGTACTGCCTGAGTCACCTGAAGAGAAGGAGTTTTATGAACTCCTGGTTTGTATTTGGCTGGGAACATCCCCCTCCCCTTCCTGACAAAACTCCTGAGAATCCTGAAAGAGGCTGGAGCAATGAGCAGGCTGCAGGCTCTGCATTCCTCCATCACTTACAAAACGCTTTGCAGAATTTGCAGCAGCAGATTAACACTGCCAGACCCACAAATCAAAGGATTTCCAGTTCCACCCTGCTCCCACCTATTATGCAGGGGGAGAAAAAAATATCTCCATCTCCTCAGACAAGAGGATGAAATTAGGGTTTAAAATCATTTAGGTTTGCATTTCATTCCGTCTGGCATTGTCAGTGCTACACAGCGCCTACAGAAGAATTAGAAAGATTATTGTGGAATAGAAGGCAGAGCCACAGCGTGTTTGACAATATGCTCTGTATTTTACCTTCATTAGGACAGGGAGCTTGAAATACTCATTTCTTTATGATGAAGGAACTAAAGATTTCCAATGAATGCAGAGCAGGGAGCGGAGGGGAGATTTATTGCTAAAGCAGCTTCTTAATCACAGCAAGCACCTGAGCTAAATTGTGGAGATGCTTCTCCCAAGACACCCTTTCAGTGAGCTGGGGAAGGGGCAGCCCTGCAGGTGGAATTCAGCCAGTCCTGAGGAAATTTGGATGCAGAGATTTTGGGAAACCCTGTCAGAGCCTGGTAAAGGCCCCTTTGGATGTCCACCCCTCCAAAGGGGACAGCTGTGCCACCACAGACCCTGCTGCTCCTGGGATCTTTGTGCAAAGGGTTGCAGGGCACCAAAAGCAGCCCCAGGAACAGCCTGGGATGGAGACGGTGGGAATTGGGAGCGTGGGGAATCAGCCCCACCTGGGAACAATGCTGGAGATGTGCCCTGGCCTGGAGCTGTGAGCACAGGTTTTCCTTGTCACAGGAACAAACCCTGATGGGGAATCTTTGCAATCCTTGAAGGCTGCCCCGACTGGAGCTGTGTCATTAGTGAGTAATTAATGACAAGCCAGCACCAGGGGGACCCCCGGGCCCCCGGAGAGCAGCAAGGGGAGAGGCACGGCTGGGGCTGGGGGCAGCTCAGGAGCCAGCCCTGGGCAGGGAATGTCCCCTCCTGGCTGGAACGTGCCCCTGAGCCATGGCCAAGCTGGGGAGATGGTGCCAGAGCAGGACCTGGTCCTCAGGAAATGGTTCAGCTGTGAAATCTCACTGGGACAGGGCAGGGGAGCTGGTGTTGGAGGCTGTGAGGACACCCCTTCGTTAGGGGGGCAATAATTACCCCCAGGGGCTGTAATTCCATTCCCCTTTGATCCCCGCCCTGGGCTGGAGGGGCAGCCTGGCCCTGAGCACCCCTGGGAGCTCCAGCAGAGCCCTCCTGGCTTCAGGCACTGCTCCACAGCTGGAGGGGGTCAGCACAGCTGGAGGGGGTCAGCACAGCTGGAGGGGGTCAGCACAGCTGGGATGGGGAATGCTTCCAAAGCCATGGATGGACGCCCATTCCCATGGCCTGGTGCTGGGGGGTCTCAGCTCCCTGCTCCCAGCACCTGCTCTGGATGGTGGCCCTGGGCTCACAGCCCCCTCTGGGGACACTCTGCAGCACAGAGGGCCGCAGGGGCTGGCAAACTCCTCAGGTCACCTCTCCTTGGCCGCTTTGCTTGGCCTGTGGCTGAGGTGGGAACCTCTCCCTGCTCCTGGCAGGGCCATGTGCAGCCCTGGAGGGCGAAACACAAGGATGCAGCAGAATGTTTGTTTAGAGAAGAGGTGGGAGTGGTGTGCAGAGCTTGGGTCGTGCTGAGGAGCCAAAGGAAGGAGAGGAGAAAGGGACCCCCTCACTCCTGGTGTGGGCCAGCCTGGCCAATGTTTTCATGTTGTATTTGATTTTTTTAACATTGCTAAACGTTACTGGGGTTTTTTCCAGGGTTATTTTTGTGCTCTCCTCTGTATGATCCCATTTCTTTCAGCTCTTAGCTGTGGGAAGATGATTAAAAATGGCACATTGTCTGCACCTGGAATTCCTGACACCACCCTGGCACAGGCAATTGTGTTTCTGACAGTAACAAGACACTCTGGAACTCGGGATTCGGAGACTTTCTGTTCTCCTGCCCTTGCACTTAATGAAACCAGGGTTTGTTTTAGAAAGAAAAAGCCAGAGTTAATTTCAGCTCAGTTCAAACCAGGAGATCCAGAGGCAGGAGCCAGAGCTCAGAGTTATGGGAAAATCTGAGGAGAGGAAGGGATAAGGAGTGCTAGGAAAAGAAAAATCTTTTTTATTTCCCAAGAAGACATTATGAACAGGAGAGAGAGAGAGAGAAATCACTTGACAAGGTTCATCTAAAGAGGAAGAATAGTGCAAAGTGCTGGTTAAATTCCCATTGATCCTTCACTCAGCTTCCCATATACATGTGGGTTTGACTATCTGATACTTCCTTTCACTGTCATAAGTAATAACTGAGGGGAAACAATCATTTCTAAATAACTGCCTGTGATTCTTCTATTGTAGTGATTAGTGCTGAATAATTATGAGCTGCGCTGGGTTTCTGCCGGGCTGGAAGGCAGCGGGGGCTGCCGGCGCCTATAGACGGTGCCTATAGATGGTGCTCTTGGCCTCGCACAGCCGCTCCACGCCGAAATCGCCGCCTGGACGCGCTGCCCGGCTCCGAAACCCCCACGGGAATAGGGGGGAAAGGCTCTTTTCCCTCCGCTCTCTCCCTGCTGTGGTTATCTGGGGAGCCGCGGGTCCGTTTTGTTGCCCTGGGAGAGGCAAATGCGGAGCAAGCGCTGATTTTGGGGCTCCACACCGAGGTGGTGCCCAAAGCCGAATTCTCCGGGGCTTCCAGGGAATGGGAAACGCTGGGAGGGCTGAAAGGCTCCTGCTCATTCAGATTTGTGACCCCCATGCTCTGAAACACAGGCGGTTATCAAAGATGGGGGCAAAGGAAAATTGTGATGCACGGGCTCCAAACAGAGCCTGGTCTTTGCCTGGTGCTTTGCCTGCTCACCTGCAGCCCCTCAGGAAAAGGTGCTGGGGGTTACCCATGGGTCAGAAAATAGAGAGAAGCCCATGCTGAGGGTTCGGAGGTGGTTTTACAGCCCGTCTCCCCTGCTTGGCCAGCAGCTGTCGAGCTCCTGGTTTCTTCCCCAAAGCTCTGTGTGCCCGTGTGGGTGCCCCTGCTGCCAAGGAAGTGGCCACTGGCACGCAGGTGGCACTGCAGGCAGGTCCAAGGGCCTGTTCTGTCCCCAGATTTGGGAACAGGAGAGGGGGATGTCAGACCTGGACCAGGACCTGCTCTCCTGGCTGTTAAATTCGTGTCTCTGCGTGGTGGCACCATGAGGGTGTGTAAATATGGATGGGCAGAGGTTGTGTGGAGCTCTGTGGGCACAGGACTGTGTGTCCGTCTCTGTCACCATCACCTGGCTGAATTTTGGGACAGCTCCAGACCTTGGTCCCAGCACTCAGGCCTGTCACCTTCCCAGGAGAAGGTGAATTCAGGAGGAAAACTCCTGGGTACAGCCAGTGCTTCTAAGGGTGGCCTTGTGCAGGGTCAGGAGTTGGATTTGGCTGCTCCTGGTGGCTCCCTCCCAACCCAGGACCCCCTGAGTGCCTCGGCAGTTGGCCCAGCACAGATCTTGCTGATATTTACAGCACAGAAAAAACTCCTCAGCCTGGCAGCTGAGCACCCCCCTGGATCCCCCCTGCTCTGTGTCACTCCCCGCAGGCTGGCACAGCTCAGGTGCCCCTGCAGGAGCTGTGCTGCAGCTCTGGGGCTGCTCCCCAGCCCAGCAATGCTGTGATAATTCCCTGGAAAGAGCCTCTGCATCCAGGAGCACAACTGACCATCAATAAATAATAAACAGGAGGCAGGATGCAGGCACAGGCCTGAGGAGAGGGAGAGGCTGCGGGGACACTCTGCCCTGCCCTGTAAGGCTCTGCATTAGTGGGATGTGCCTTTATCCAGAGATGGGTTTGGAAATGGGATCTGGTTCCGTTTGTGGGGATGTGCAGCACAGGAACGGTGCTGGGAACAGTGGGAGAGAGGAAAGCTTGCTCAGGCCCCAGTGCTGCCATCCACTGAGTGCCTTCTGCTGCCTCCCCTGAGCTCGGCAGCTGCAGCCTGGGGATCTCTCCAGGCCACCAGAGCCCTCAGCCCTGGAGCTGCAGGGAGGCCCAGGGGACCCTTCCTGTGGGAGTGGGGGCCTGGCTGTGGGCAGGGACCTCTGCCCCTGCTCCCCTGAGGGCTCTGCAGGGGCTGCTGGACAGGGTGGTGACAGTGCTGGGGTGTCAGCAGCCAGCCTGTGCCTTTGTCCCTGGGGAGGGGCAGGGCAGGGCTGGTATAACCCCCAGGGCAGGGGAAGGGTGGCACTGGGTCTGCACTGTGGGATGCAAAGGCATTCCCTGCTGGACTTCCCATGAGGGGTTCCTGGATTCTCTACAGGGCAAAGAGCAAACCCAACGAAGTCTTTTTCCACCCAAAACTGCTCTGGCAGGGTCTTGCACCAGGCAGGGAAGATGCAGCGAGGCCACTTCTGTGGCCATGGTGACAGCAGCAAGGGTGACACAGGCTGGGATGGAGGGGAGCTGAAAGAGGAGCCTGGGTTGCTTTAGTCACTTGGGTTTGTTGGGGAGGAGGCCCAGGATGATGGTTCTGATTTTTGTCTTGCGACTGTTCCAATGTGTAATAGAAAAATGGTTAAAAAATTCCCAATGACAAGATCTGGCAAACAGCAATCCATCACGGTATTGATCCTCTCCACCAGTTGCACTCCTTGGAATCATTCCCATGCCCCCGGCTGGGTCAGGGTCAGCTGGGCTGGGGTGCTCCTGGCTGCCAGGAGCAGTGTCCTGCTGTGGCACTGGGACTGCCTTTCTGACTCCAGGTGTTCCCAAACCCTTGTGGGCTCCTGCAGGAGACCAGTGGGGCGTGGGGTGTTGGAAGATGCTCCTCACTTTGGGTATCCTGCAGCTTCCAGGTGTTTCTCCCTGTGCTAAGGCAGCAGGGAAGGCCCGGTCGTGGCTCTGTGGTTGAACCAAGCCCAAGCAGGGGTCCCCTGGCTGCCAGCTGTGGGTGGTCACAGGGTGCTCTGTCCCAGCTGGCCATGGACACTGTGGTTGGGTTCTGGCAGCTTTTGGCAGGAGCTGTGGGGGTCAGTGGCTTCAGGGGCGTTGCAGCACACGCCCAGCCCCAGCTCTGCTGGAGGTGACCCGGCCTTGGCAGAAACCAGGCTGCCAGCCCCCCCAGAGATCGGGAAACCGAGGAATGGAGAGCCCAGGTGTCGCTCCTGCCCCCAGAGCTGGAGCCAAGGGGAGCGCAGGGGGTCGGAGCCGGGGACAGAACCCGAGAGCCCCGTCCCGCTCCCTG
>VZTB01014227.1:215700-230372 GCA_013397245.1 Thryothorus ludovicianus | reverse complement strand
CCTGAGCCGGGAGGCGGGCGGCACCGGAGCGGCGAGGGCTGGTGAGTGGCGGCGGATGGCGAGGGGCTGCTGCCCGCCGGGGTGCGGGGGGTCCCCGGGGTGGGGGCTCCGCTGGGCATCTCCCGCCGGAGGATGCGGGGAGGAGGCTCGGGATCGTTGTCGCCGTGCCGCCCGCAGCTGCCCGAGCCGGGCGGCACCGGGGCTGCGGGTGGCACCGGGGGCTGCAGAGCGCGGGGTGGTGCCCGGCGGCTCCGGTCCCGCCGGTCCCGGCCGTGCTCGCGGAGATGCCGGGGGTGCTGGGGAAGGGATGGAGGAACCCCTCCGACAGCCCGGTTCCAGGGAATGCAGCTGCCGCTCGCTCCCCGGGCTGCTCCGCGCTCCCGTTAGACATCGCTGTTTCCCCGTTAATTCTGCGGCCGCTTGGTACCGCTCAGTCACGGTCTGGAGCCAGCGCAGCGGGATAAACTCATCTCCATAAAAAGTTCCTGCTAGCAAGGGGCCACTTTTTGGAAAACACCCCTGAATCTTGGGGGGAAAGGCATAAAATCCCCACTGAAACTTTCCTAAATCCTCGCAAGACCCTTTTTGGATGGTGATGAGGGGAGAGACACCGAATGCACTTGTGCTCCCTTGAGGGAAATCCCAACTCCCGGGTGGTGTTCCCGGTTTCCGCAGCCCCGGAGCTGTCGCAGGGGTGTCGGTGACAGCCGAGGCTGCTCTGGGTGAGCTGTCCTCGCCGCTTGTGACCTCCGTTTAACCTGGCACGGGCAGGCGGCCCCGGCTTTGTCTCCATTCACGCTGTGGCCAATACTCGCACGTTCCTGGACGTGAAGTGAGTGATGTTCAATTAATCTGTGTTCTAAGGGGTATCAGAAAGTCAATAGGTCAATTTTAAGCTAGGTGAATAGTAAGTGGCAGAGGGGGGAAGAAAAATCCTCTGTGCATCTGTGAGCAGCAGCTGGAGGTGAGGGAACGTGAAGTTCTCAGAGTGCCATGATGTGAAACCACTGCTCAAAGGCTGCTCCTGCTCCTTGCTGGGCACTTGATGCTTCACTGGTGGCTTCAGTGTGCTCGACAGACCTCGGCTGAGTTGGGGACGTGGTCCTGTCCCTCCTGCCCGGGATGGCTTCATTGATAACGGTGACTAAAGTGAAATGAGCTGACCTACTTACAGCTGAGGGACAGATGCCTCGCAAGAATCTGTGCCATCCTCGGAACAGATGTTTGCCTTTTTACCTTTAACACAGAGGTGTTAGATCCTTTAGAACTCAGTGGGGCTTTTTTGGTCTTTATTGCCGTCCTTTCGCCATTTGTTGTCACTTTGAGGGCCCTCAAAGCTCAATTGTGGTATTTTGGGGTGGTGCAGGGGACCAGACCCGGCGGCTTTGATTGGTGCGAGCAGAGAGGGACGTGACCCAGCCGTGTCAGTCGTGAAATGTCTTATCAGGCAGGGCAGCCATCCTTCCCAACTCTCCCAACCGCATCCCCAGCGCTTGTTGCAAGAAGATAAAGTAACCCAATTTACTCCTCATTGTCTTTATGGTGCTGTTTGATGTAATTAATTGTGGAGTTTCCCCCCCGGCTCAGAACGAGTCGGTGCGGTGGAAGCAGGTAGCAGATGCTGCGTGAGATCTGCACATAATCCACCGATACGATGGAAGCAGCTCTCCCCATGCCCTGCCTCGTTCTTTACGTGAACCCGGAGCCTCCTCTGCCTCCCGGCAGAAGGGAAGCCCGGCTGGGTGCGGGAGGGAAGCCGCAGACGCGGGCTGGCTGCGGGAGCCCGCAGAAGGAAGGGTTGGCCGCTCCTGCCCTGTGCTCTTTAACTCCCCTCAGCAAATTGCATTAGGATGTGACAAATTGGCTCGCGAAGCAGCTAAATGGAGATGGCATTTGGAGCGGTTCGCCGGGCAGACCCCGCGGAGTCGCAGGGAAATGTGTGATTTGCAGGCTCTTCCCGGCGTCTCCCATTTAGGTACCGCCGCGAGGCTTTCCAGAACTTACTTAGGGAACTCCTGTTGCAGCCAAATGTGGGAGTCTCGAGCATGCCTGGGAAAGGTTGCCCAAAAGCTAGGGCAGATGTAGGTGCAGACTGTCTCATGCCGTGGGCAGCTGAGATGAGGAGCTGAACCGGGAGAGAAAGCAAAGCCGATATTTAGGGATTGCGTGAGTGGTGAGGAGCTGAAGGTGGGAAGCTGGGCTGGCTGCTGGGTGCCAACGTGACGCTCTGCTGGGGGAGCAGGGGCACCCTTGTTCACCCAGGGATGATCCTGGGGGAGCAGAGGCACCCTTGTTCACCCAGGGATGCTCTCCTGGGGGAGCAGGGACACCTTTGCTCGCTGAGGGATGATCTCCTGAAGGAACAGAGGTACCTTTGTTCACTCAGGGATGACCCTGGGGGAGCAGGGACACCTTTGCTCACTGAGGGATGATCTCCTGAAGGAGCAGAGGTACCTTTGTTCACCCAGGGATGATCCTGGTGGAGCAGGGACACCTTTGCTCACTGAGGGATGATCTGGTAGAGCAGGGGCACCTTTGTTCACCCCAGAGATGATTTCCTGGGGGAGCAGGGGCACTTCTGTTCACCCAGGGATGCTCTCCTAGGGGAGCAGAGGCACATTTGCTCCCTGAGGCTGGTTTGTGGCTCTCGGAGAAGGGACTGCACCGCATCCCAACAGGAGTGTGCCCACCTGCCCCTCTCATCCCGCCTCTCCCAGCACATCCGCGGCGGCTCGAGCACGGCGGTGATCAAGCTGTTTTAATTGGCCCCTCTGCAGCCTGAGCGATAAATATGTAATGGGGGAGAGTGCCCCCCTGCTCCTCACGGCCCTGAGGCTGTCATTTCTGACGGGGCACTGCGTGCTCGACGCCCTCCCCAGCCCCGCGCTCCCGCCCGCCAACACCGCGCTCCCCCATCTGCCTCCGGCATCCTTAAAAAGAGGGGAGAAAAGAAAAGAAAAAAAAAAAACCTGGAAAAAGATGAACCTGAGCATGCAGTGCTCCTGAGACAGGCCCCTTCACATTTCTAAACACTCTTGATTATTCAGCTAATCTTTATTTCATGGGCCTGTTACAAGAAACACAAACGGGGGAGAAAAGTAGAAGGCGGTGACACATTTAAAATACACAAGAAAAGTGCTGGCAGGAATATAATCGTTCTTCTTCCAGCGATATGAAATATTTATGGGCCTAAGTTGTGGCAAGATTCTCTGCCTCCCCTCCCACCTAACTCTGAAATGTTTTTGCCGGTACAACAGGAACTGGGGGCACTGGTGGCGCTGGCAGCAGTGCCCTGTCCCCCCTCCCCGGCTGTCTGCAGGGCAGGGGCACCCAGCTGGCCAGGCACAGCGTCCGTCTGTAGATCCCCGTGGAAGGGAAGGGAAGGGAGGAGCGGAGCGCCGGCCAAGCTGCCCGGCTCAAACGGGAGCAGAGCTGTTACAGTCTGTTAACTCGAAATAATTCAGCAGCGTCCCTTCGGCGAGCTGTGAAAAGCCCCCTCTGCGGTGCCCGTGCTGTGGAGGAGCCGCTGCTCCCCCAGGGCATTCTGCTATTAATTCATTAGATCTGAGGGGTTTTTTTTCCTCTCGTCCCCCCTCTTTTCTCTTCCCCACCCCCCTCCCTGGCAATTCAAACAGTGATGAATGGACAAAAATCCCTCAAGGGAAACATTTTTTCACTTAGTTACAAAGATTTCATGGCTAATTAGAGTAAATGTGGTTTTTAGAGTGTTAATCTCTTAACCAGCTTGGCTGGGAGGCCACCGCCACAACAGCAAAGGGGAGGGCAGGGGGGAAAGGTGCTCCCAACTCCTCCCGGGCTGAGCCGCGGATGCCGGGGCTGCATCTGAAGCGTCGGCAGCACCCGGAGCATCCCCGGGGCCCGCTGGGTGCCCGCTGGGTGCCACCTCCGCTGGGTGCCACCTCCGCTGGGTGTCACCTCCCCGGGCGGGCAGGGCGAGGGCACCGCGGGCGCTCCGTGCGCGGCGCAGGGGGAGCCGCGGCTCAAAAGCGAGGCGGGAACAAAAGTGGAATTGAGGGCAGAGCGCTGTCCTTGGGCCGCCCGGGGCCCGGGCTCGGTGGAAATAAATGGATTTACTGCGGGGTAGCGCCGGCAGGGACGCGGGCTGGGGGAGCGTCCCCACACTCAGGGTGGCACTGCCACCTCCAGCAGCGCCGGGTGCCCGGGGACACACGCGAGCCCCTTATTGCCAGAGGGGTTTTGCTGATGGGAGTCATCCCTTTTTGCGGCTTTGGAGGGATTTATCCTCGTGTCTGGGTCGTGTTTCTCTTTTCTCCGGTTCCTCCCGCTTGTGTTTCCCCCATGGCATCCGCGTTTCAGCCTGGTTTTGGCTTCACCTCCAATGGGAAAACGGCAAAATGGGCCGAGGAGCTCCTGAGCCGGCTCCCCGAGGCAGCCCAGCACCCACAGCCAGCACTGGGTGGAAATTGGGGGTGGGATGTGGGCTTGAAATTCCTCCTCATCCCACTAGAGGGGTCCTCTGGATCCAACTAAAACCCGAACGCAAACCCAGCAAGGAGCGAAACCGCGCTGAGCTGCAGCCCTGGCTGGTGGCGGTGGGGCACAGGGGATGGGAACGTGACCCTGAACGCAACACTGGAGGGGGCACGGGAGGGCTTTGGTGCTTTTCGGGCATTCCCGGGTGGCTGTGTCCGTGTCCGTGGCTCCCCTGCCCGCTGGGTCCCGGGCAAGAGCATCCCTCCCACGAGTGCAACACGTGTCGGTGCTGGACCCGAAGCGCTGTGTGCTCCCTGCCGGGTTGGAGCGGGAATTCTGATCCCTCCGTGCGCCTCGGAGGCGCCGAGTACCGGGATGCTGCAGGGGTGGAGCTGCCAGGGATGGGGTGCTGGGAAAGAGGAGCCCTCCCCTCCTTATCAGTGAGAGCCCATCTCATGTTTCTCCCCGTAATCGCAGCTTCTGTTTGGCTGAAATCGACCTGCGAGAGGAGGATGGGGGGAGTGAAAAGCGAGATAAATGTATCCTACTATGAAAATTTAATCCCGCTTTGCCTGGGCTAGAATTGCATTCAGAGCTGGAGATAAAAGGCATCAGAGCCGCGTTAGAAAAGAGCCCAGATGATCTCGGAAGGCACGGGGAGAGTGAGCCCGGGAGAGCCCTGCCAGGGCTCTGCTGTGCCAGGGTGGCAGCCACTGCTGCCCCTGCCTGCCTGGCACTGCCCTGCCCCAGCTCCATGCCGGGCTCACACTCAGCTCCATCTCCCCCCTTGCTGAAGGACAAGGTTCTTCCAAGAGCTTCCCCTGGGGAAGTTCTGTCACCCAGCTGCTCCTGTGCTCGGTGTCGCCTGGAGTTCCTAAAAATCTCAGTGCACAGTGATGACCCCGCTGTGCCATGGGCTCCTGAGGGCCCGGGCACCTCCTGCCTGTCCTGCCATTCCCAGATGGAGCCTGGGAGCCCATGTGGGGCTGGAGGGTCCTGTCCCAGCCAGGCCCTGGCTCTCTGCAGCCGGCTCTGCTCTGTTCTCGCTGTGGCAGCAGCTTCCCAGTCAGAAACGTCCCTCTCAGCCTTTTCCTGCTTCAGCGCCGTTTCCCCACTTCATGAAAGTGAAAGGTGACGTCTGAGTAAATATTGCCCTGACCTCTCACCTATCCTCCTCCAGCTTCTGCTGCTGCCTCCCCGGGGCTGAGCAGGGAGCAGGGGGCTCAGGGGGGCTCCGTGGGGCTCAAGGGGGCTCCATGGGGCTCTGGGCTGGAACACAAGCCCGGTATCTCACGGCTGGAGCTGGACAGGAAGGGCAGGGTCCAGCCTGGCTGTCCTGAGCGTGGCGAGTGGGTGTTGGGTCAGTGCTGGGGAGCACCCTGAGCTCTCCCTGTGAGTGTGACAGCCACCAGCACCCTCCCTGTGCCACAGCCCAGCCAGATCCTGGGGAGAGCACAGGTAGGAGCCTCTGTGGGAACTCACACCAGGAATAATCCCTGTGAGCAGGAGAGTGTGCAAAGAAGGGGCACAGGTAGGGAGAGCAGAGTGTGGCTCCAGCCTCTGCCCCTCTGGGTGACCTGGAGGGGCTGGCTGGGCTCTCCCAGGGCTGGACCAGCGGCTCCCACCTGCCCTGGCTCGACTCACGCGTGGAGATCAGCAGTGGGGATGCTGAGGTGTGTGGGGAAGCCCTTGGGATGCACAGGCAGACCTAATCCCATTTTCCCACCGAAGGGGCGGCGGATGGGAGAGCGACAGTCCTTGGAGAGGCCACCGCTGGTGTGTACCAGCACCGGGTGAAGCAAACAGCTCATTTTCCTGCGTGGCTCTGCCAGCCTGTGCACACCAGCAGTGTCAGGCTCTGGAGCCCCAGTTCCCTGTCTGGAAAGTGCAGGAAAACAGGAAAGCTGCGAGGCAGCGCCGGCTCTGCCGCCGGCTCCTGCCGGGGAGGAAGCGCAGCCACCGCGGCCCCGCAGCCGCCGTCACTCCCTGACTCAGCGTGGAAGAAGTTCCTCCTGTCATTTCCAGCCTGGGAACAGATTCCTCCCAGGGAGATTTATGTTCAGCTCTTCCTCCGTGCCAGTGGATCCCTCGTGTGTGCTGCTGGAGGGCGCCGGGGGTCCGGCAAGAGAAGGGCAGAAACCTGGAGGTGTTTTCCAGGTGTTCCTGAATCTCCCTGCTTTGGTTTGTTCACCTGGGAATGAGCTTCCGAAAAGTGAGTTTGTGCTCCCAGCTTTTGAGGTTTATACTTGGACAGGACTTGAAAGGAGTTGTTTGAGTTGTTTGGGTTTGTGTGGCGATTTCTGGATTTGCCTTGGCAGGGTTTTCCTCCCAGCCCAAGGGGCAATTTCCCCCCTCGGAATGGGAGGCTGAGATTCTGGGAATTGGCAGTTGGGAAAGCTGTGGTGATTGAGTGTCTTGGTACTGATGGTACTAAAATCAGCATTTTCCCACTTTTTGGGGAACGTTGACACACAGCAGAGCCCAGGGGCTGGGTGCTTGCCCAGGTAGCCAAATATGAGGGGTTCACGTGTGGCCAGCTCATGTGAAGGGCTTTGTTCCCTGTGGCTGGGCAGATTTATTGGTCTCAGAGCAGAGGAACGGGGAGCTGGCTGCGGAACAGGGATGTTACAGTTCAACTCCATAAAACACGCCGGCTGTCTCCTCTACTCAGCCATTTGCCAAGTCCCCAAAAAGTCACAGTGACAGGAGCAGAGGATGGAGCTCTGCCCTCATGATCATATTTCCTGTCTTTGCTGGCTTATGTCACAGCCTGGAATGTTATTTGAACAAAAAAAAAAAAAAAAAAGAAAGGAAAACATGAAAAAAATAGCCTGCGAATTTCCTTTTGATTTTTAAAAGAAGTGTGAAGAGGTGGGGAGGAAAAGGGAGCGTGCCTGGAGGTTTCCTAACTGCCTCGATTATTCTTATGCTCAAAATATGGCATTTCACAGGTCTGAAATCTGCACTGAAGTTAAAACACAGAACTGTGGAGTGGGTTGGGTTGGAAAGGACCTTAAAGGTCCCTTCCCTGGAGGTGTCCAAGGCCTCGGAGTAACCTGGAGTAGTGGAAGGTGTCCCTGCCCATGGCAGGTGGTGGGAACTGCATGAGATTTAAGGTCCCTTCCTACCCAAACCATTCTGTAATTCCATGATAAACCCAGAGTAGGCAAATTGATGGTAAGAGCTTTTCAAAGCCCACCTTGGAACGAGCAATGTTTTTGTGTTTGGCTTAAACCTTCCAAAACTGCTGATTTTCCTGTCTGCCCCTCTGGATTTCCAAACGAATTTAACATCAGAGGCACCATCCGTTGTGAGTCTGGAGCTGGGAGGGGCAGGTGGGAAAACATCCCCATCTTGGCTGGGAGATGCTGTGGCAGAAGAAGGGGCACTGCAGCCTCCTCCTGCCCCGGCTGGGAGGTTCCCTTGCGGCTCTCAAGGAGTTAATTCCAGCAGCAGTGAGAGCCCTCTCCTGGAGTGTTCGGCTCTGCTGGCAGCTGAGGAGCCTCCTGGAGCAGGGATTGTGTTCAAAGCCTGCTCAGTGGTGACAGGTCCAGACTGTCTTTAAAAATCTCGTAGCAACCAAGGAGCCGGGGCCAAACTCGCGGGGACGGGGCGGCTGCAGCCCCTCGCTTGTCCCCTGGGCCATAATGAGGTGCTGCCACAAGAGCTTGTGTAACTCAGCTTTTCAGGGCAGGAATTGTGTGGCAGGGACACGTTCTGTGTGACAGGGACAAGTCGGGCTGTCGGTTCCACCAGATGAACTCCCCGGAGCCGAGGTGGCCGCGGCTTGCGCCGGGCTCAGCTCAGCAGTGCCAGAACAAACTCCCGGGGAGAAACAAAAGCAGAGGCTCTTGTGAGAACTTCCAAGGGTGTTGTATAACTTGGTTTAAAAAAAAAAACAAACAACAAAAAAAACCCAAAAAACCAAAAAGGTAATTAGCCCAGCCCAGGGTGCTGGGTAACTCAGAGGTTTGACCTCGGGAGGGACAGGCTGGGTGGGATTGCTGTGACTTTGGGGTTTTTCCCTTCTCAGTGTGAGTTTTGGGTGTGTTGGCTTTTACCCATTTGCTTCCTCACAGGCTTGTACCAGTGAGCTCTGTGTCGATCCTGTCATTGAAACGAGATTTAATTGACTTTTGATAAAGGAATGGTGTCCCTGGGGTGAGTCCTGCTGGCACAGGGCTTAGAGCAGTTCACCTGCCCCAGCAGAATCTCCTCTCACACCCTCTGAACTGCCAAGACCTCTTGGAAACAAAACAATTTTGGCCTAATTTCCTTCTTCTCCCAAAATTAAAAAAAAAATCAAAAAAGCAACACATTATTTATCCCAAACTTCAAATTTTAACTTGAGAAGAAGCAGAATATTTGCCCATTTGTTCCTCCCTGCAAATTCTTGCTTCATTCTCTGCAAATTTCCATTATAAACATGACACTTGGGCAGATTATCTGCTTTAGCCATCGTGTTACTGAAGGGGATATAATATTAATTTCCTTGTCATTGAGTTTGTTCTCATCTGTGTGGGATTATTTGGTTAAAATTCTTGTGATCCGTAATGTAACTCAGTTGGTCTTTGCTTCTCGTTTCAAAAAAAGACAAAGTGAGCAGCACTCAAGTGCTCCTGGATTTTCCAAAATCACCAGATTTCCTCAGAGAGGACCTCTGGGAGGTTTCTTTGGCCAAGCACCTTGGCTGGGTGGTTTTGGTGAAAGTTCCACAGGTTTTGGGCCAGAGACAGCTCCAGTTGTTGAGTTTTGGCTTTGTAGGAATGTTTTGGGGATCGAGAGGAGCAGTTTGTGGTTGTAAAGGGGGGGATTTGTAGAACTGAACCAGCTGAGAGCCATGCTCTGGCTCTCACAAGTTGTTTTGTTGTGTTTTTGGAGGAAACTCCTCTTGTGATGTGTCCTTGGGCTTCCCAAAGGAGTCCTGCCCCAAATTCAGCCGTAGCTCCTCTCCCTGTGGGATCCTCTGTGTATTTTATGGAATCCTGTGAATTTCTGTGGTCAGTTCTTGGTGATGTGTCCGCTCAGGGGTGAGGGGGTGCCTTTGATCCCAGCGCTGCTCCATCCAGAGCAGTGCCCTGGGGATTTGGGGACAGCTGGGACGGGCCTGGGGACGGAGTGGGACACGTCCCTGGGGCAGAGCTGGATCCGAGGGTGCCGAGGGGCTCTCGGGGCAGGCAGGCTCGCTGCATCCCTGTGAAATATGGCCTCACACGTCCCTGAAGGATTTATTGTTTTCCGGGCACGGCTGGACCCCGTCCGACAGGCTGGGGCTGGGAAGGAAGTGACTCAGTTGCTCTCCAGACAAGTGCAGCTTTGAAATTCAGCGAGGCAGGAGCAGCTGAGAGGCTCGGGCTCGCTCCCGTTGGAATTCCCGGTGTGGCTGTCACCCCTGGGGGGCTCCGGGTGGGATGGGCAGGGGCTGGGAGGGAAAAGGCCAGGCTGGACAGTGGGCACGGTGTCCCAGGACCCTGTGGGGTGAGGATGTCACAGCAGAGCAGGTGACAAGGGCAGGTGGGACCCACTGGAGCAGGGAGAGGCTGTGGATGCCGAGCCAAGGCTGGGAGCAGCTGGAGCAGCCCATGGCCAATGGATTGCCACGCCAGGGGCACAGTGTGGGACACAGCCTGAGCAGCAGCAGCTTCTGGGGGGTTTTATGGGAGATTTTTCCACCCCTAAAGACAGAAACACAGTGACCCTTCCTGGGTGAGGAGTGTGGGTGCTGCAGCTCCTGAGCCCCCTCTCCTGTCCCCCACATTGTCCCCACAGTGTTTGTGCCCTGCTCTGAGCTGCACCGATTTGTAGAGCTCCTGATTTTGCTCAGGCTTTTGGGATATCTCATCCATCAAAGTGTCCAGCCCCTCTTTAGCCTCAGACCTTCTGGCTGATGTCAGATGTGGACGTCAGCAGCTGCTTTCTCCATCTTGTTATCAGCTTGGTTGGAGAGAGAGAAGTTTTTAAATGACAGAGATCCTTAGCAAAGAAACGAGAGTTAGTGTTAAAAATAAAGAAAACAAGACAGCTCGTTTCATCTAAACAGAAGGGTTATTAAACAGGCTTGAATTAATCAGAGATCTGCCAGAGCTCTGAAATTGAAAAGCAGGGCAGAGGAGCAGGGAGCACACGAGTGTGAAGGAGCCACTTTCTCAAGCAGACATTGATGTCCCAACACTCTGGGAGAGGAGATGACATTCAGCTGCTGGTGGCTCTGAGGGGAGATGGCTCCAGGCTTTGGGGTCCTTGCCTGGACCTCAGGACATGAGGCTGGGGACACTCATCATCCCAGACACTGATTCCCAGCCCATGGAAGGACCCTGCCCTGGGCCAGGCACCATCCCTGTGGTCCTGAGCTCTCTGGTGGCCACTTCTCATGCTGGGTGGAGCAGACTGGGCAGGGATGGAGCTCTTTTACCCTTCCCAGGGTTCAAGCACATTGAAACTTTGTCAAAACCAGAATCAAGCACCCGAGGGATGCCCTGGGAAGGGCAGTCAGCCCTGGCAAGGAGGCTTTGGGGGTCAAAGGCATTTCTTTGGTGTGGCTGCTGAAGCTGGTGGTGGTTGCAGCTCCCAGCCCACCCTTCCAGCAGGACAGAGCTGACAGGAGCTGGTTCATGAAGGGTCCTTCAGTGCTGTGTGGTCTCTGTCCTGCATCTCCTGTTCATTTAAGGGTTTTGCAGTCATGTCCCAACATTCCCAAATCCTCGTGACCCCACAGTGGCACCTGGGTGGGAATTCCTCCCGTGTTTGTGGTGGGAATGCTGGCACTGGGACTGGCAGCTGGGAGGTGGAGGGGAGCAGGGAGCTGGAGCTGGGCACGGAGCAGGAATGAACCTCTCCCTGCGTGTGTCCAGGGGCTGTGGCACTGCTTCCCTCCCAGGGACGGACAGAGCACAGCCTGGGGCGTGCAGGCTTGGCTTGGGGCTCATCCCAGGAGACAGCCGCGTGCTGGAGGGGAGGGAGCAGCACCACCACCCCCAGTGACCCCCAGAAGTGCCCAGGGGTGCCCACCCACCGTGCTCCCCACAATTGCAGCCCCGCTGGCTGAGAGAGATCCAGCCCTCACAGGTGGGGGTTGAGCAGCCCAGAACCCGATTTTAACAAATGTCCCATTTCCTGGTTTACTTAGGGAAGAGCGCTGAGGCTACTGTGTAAATACAGAGGGAGCGAGGGGATAGTGAACAGCTCTCTGCAAGGGGCTGGCACAGCCAAAGGACTTCTGCTGCAGGATTTCTATTTAATGGAGTGGCTGGGGACCCATTTAATTTGAAGCTGGGGTTCTTCACTTGCCTGTGGTGTGCTTGGAGTGAGGCCAGGAGAAGCTGCTGCTTATTTTTCTCCTGCAGTTCGGTGGCCGCTCTGTGATCCTCCCTCGTGCTGCTCTAATATTCTCTTGTAATAAACTGCAGCTGGATGTCACCTGGGGACACTGCGCTGGGCTGAGGCTCGGGAGATAAAACTCCCTGCCTTGCCACTGGGACCTTTTGCTTAGCCTTGGGCAAATCATTTCATCGTTTAATCTGCTTGCACCTAAGGTCAGCAGCCATTAAATTCCATTTTGTTGGGAATAAAGTCCATGAATAATCAAACGATGCTCAGGTGCGCCGGTGGAGAGGTGGATAAAGCTCAGTCCATCAGGACTCAGGTAGAAAACCAGAAAAAGCACTTTCTGAGGCACATAAAACTGACCTCGGTTGCCTGGAGGGGTTGTGGATTCTGTTTCTGGGGGTCCTTGAGGACTCTTTAGAGAAACACCGCTGGGGTGATGGTTGTAACAGCTGGGCCTTGCAGCAGGAGGCTGCGTTAGACACAGCCCTCTGCTCAACTCGTTCCTTCAACATTACTCAAAGCCAGTGACCTGTTTTCACAGGTTTGGCTGAACCTGAGCCTCCCCAAAAACTTCACTAAACCAGCTACGAAACTTCAGAAGTGTTGAATTTCCCCTCGGCGTCAGATTTCAAGGCAGCCAGGAAAATCAGGGTGTGCTGTGCTGTGTGCTGCAGCACATCAGGCTGTCACCAGCCTCCAGCCTGTCCTCGGGGACTGCCTGGGGAATAAAGTCCTCCTTGCCCGCTCCCCTCTCCACGCAAGGAAATTTATGAGCTCTTTCCCAGCGGTGCACTCGAGGCTCAGCCGCTGCCAGCTGTGGTTTCTCGGAGAGCAGGTGTCAAGTGTCAGCGCAGGGGAAGGAGAAAGTGTCCAATTTCTGCCGCGGAGGTGTCCGAGCTTGGGGATGGATTTTCCTTGAAGCCCTGTGGGGTTGCTGGGTTAAGTGACTCCAGCTGGAAGGCACAGCTGGGTGACAGCCACAGCTGCGCTGCTGCTTTGGGTCTCCCTGGGGATGGGAACTGAGGAGCACAACTTGTCCAGCAAACTGGGGACACCGCCAGGGGTGGCATCAGATGTGTCGTGTCTGTGTTCTCCAAACTGCAGCTCCAAATGTGGGGTTTAGGGCAGAGCCCTCCCTGGATTTTCTGCTCCTCTGGAGCTGTTGGGATGTGTGTGCACAGGAGGGAGGTGGAGGGGAGAGCTTTGCACAGTGTGTGTTGTATAAACAAATATCTGGGCTCTGGACAAATTTTGTGCATAATTCCTGTGATGGTGTTTGTTATCAGGGAAATGCCTTTTCGTGGCTGGGCTCTGTTCTTCCCCTCCTCTTCCTTGTCCCAGGCCTGGAGGAAGCAATAATCACAATGCTGTGTTTTGCNGAACCTGAGCCTCCCCAAAAACTTCACTAAACCAGCTACGAAACTTCAGAAGTGTTGAATTTCCCCTCGGCGTCAGATTTCAAGGCAGCCAGGAAAATCAGGGTGTGCTGTGCTGTGTGCTGCAGCACATCAGGCTGTCACCAGCCTCCAGCCTGTCCTCGGGGACTGCCTGGGGAATAAAGTCCTCCTTGCCCGCTCCCCTCTCCACGCAAGGAAATTTATGAGCTCTTTCCCAGCGGTGCACTCGAGGCTCAGCCGCTGCCAGCTGTGGTTTCTCGGAGAGCAGGTGTCAAGTGTCAGCGCAGGGGAAGGAGAAAGTGTCCAATTTCTGCCGCGGAGGTGTCCGAGCTTGGGGATGGATTTTCCTTGAAGCCCTGTGGGGTTGCTGGGTTAAGTGACTCCAGCTGGAAGGCACAGCTGGGTGACAGCCACAGCTGCGCTGCTGCTTTGGGTCTCCCTGGGGATGGGGACTGAGGAGCACAACTTGTCCAGCAAACTGGGGACACCGCCAGGGGTGGCATCAGATGTGTCGTGTCCTCCAAACTGCAGCTCCAAATGCGGGGCTTAGGGCAGGGCCCTCCCTGGATTTTCTGCTCCTCTGGAGCTGTTGGGATGTGTGTGCACAGGAGGGAGGTGGAGGGGAGAGCTTTGCACAGTGTGTGTTGTATAAACAAATATCTGGGCTCTGGACAAATTTTGTGCATAATTCCTGTGATGGTGTTTGTTATCAGGGAAATGCCTTTTCGTGGCTGGGCTCTGTTCTTCCCCTCCTCTTCCTTGTCCCAGGCCTGGAGGAAGCAATAATCACAATGCTGTGTTTTGCCCTCTTAACTCTTTCTCAGAACGCTGCCGAGCCTGTGAAATGCCATCCCTGGGAATGAGCAGCTCCGGGGAAGGGGGGACACAGCTCCTGGCACGGGTCCTGCTGGTGGCTGCCAGCACAGAGCAGGGACAGGGCGAGCCAGGAAGGTGGATTTTGGTCCAAAACCCAAAGGGTTCCGGTCGTGTTTTCGGAAAAGCTCATTATTTGTCATCCCTGTGGGGAAACCTCTCGAGAAACCTCAGAGCCGACTCCAGGCCCCTCAGTGGTGATTTACAACTTGTTCTTATTGTTGTGGGGCTCTAAACAGCAAAAAGGGCAGAACCCACCCCAGCTTCGAGAGCAATCCCAGCCCCTCTGCCCCTCCTGTCATTCCTCAGGAGGGTCAGCTCAGGGACACAGCCCCACAAAGCCAGCGTGGGATTTATGGCACAATTTGCACCCTCCCCTGCCGGTGCTTGGGGACCCTGGTGGCCTCTGGGCAGGGGGAAACACAAGGACAGAAAAAAGAACAGACAGGGAAAAGCTTGTGGGGCTGGGAGGGTGGGGGTGAGGATGGGGGGGTCAGTGCAGGCTGTGGGGTCAGTGCAGGCTCCGGGGTCAGTGCAGGCTCTGGGGTCAGTGCAGGCTCTGGGGTCAGTGCAGGCTGTGGGGTCAGTGCAGGCTGTGGGGTCAGTGCAGGCTCCGGGGTC
>VZTB01014227.1:201441-215685 GCA_013397245.1 Thryothorus ludovicianus | reverse complement strand
GCTGGTTCTGGGGTCAGTGCAGGCTCTGGGGATGCTTTGCTGTGTCCTGCAGGTGCTGGGGTACATCCAGAGGGGGTGAAATATCCCAGGAGAGGGGGGCTGAGGGAGCAGAGGCAATGGGTGAGGGCCCAGCAGTGCTGAGTGTAAATCACTGCTCACCAGACCATCCCCACCCCCAAAGAAAAGCCCTGTCCCCACCAGGCAAACACAGCTGCCACACTGGTGACATCAGAATTGTGCCTTTGAGCCGTCATTTGCCACAGGAGATTCTCTTGTTGTTTTGGCTTTCATTTTCCTTTTTCTTTTTTTTTTGGCCTGGTTGTTTTTTGTTTTTTTTTTTTTTTTTTGGGTCTGCACAAAATGCCACTAATGACAAACTGTGGTGCCCGTGAGTGAGTGACAGCTGAAATGAGAGAAATGACTAATGGTGCCTCCTGAAGCCCTGTCGCATGGAGATTAAATGAGCCCTTTTTTCTTCCCCCCTCAATGAGAATCATGGGCATTTGAATAATAATATTATAGTCTCCATTAGGATGACAGTGGGGGAAAAAATCGGCTCAGACCTGTGATTATTCCTTCAATCTAATAATTATTTAAATACCAGATAACTCCTTTCAGCCTAATTGAGGCCTTTCAGCTGCTTGGGTTTATATTGTGTCCCTGAATTTACTCTCGCTTTCACCTTGCGTTACTAATAGCTGCAGATTGCTTCTGAGGCTGTATTTTAAAACTCTCTTCAGAAAAAAAAAAAAAAAAGAAAGAGAGGAAAAATTAATGATTAAATGGTATAAAGGATCAGAGTTAAAATCACCCGTTCTGCTGGTGTTTAACTCCCCAGGTGTTTGGCCTCCTCCACAGGGATGGTTTGGGTTGGAAGGGACCTTAGAGCTCATCCAAGGGCAAGGACAACTTCCACCATCCCAGGTTGTTCCAAACCCCGTCCAACCTAGCCTTGGACACTTCAGGGATGTGGCAGCCACAGTTGGCAACTTCTGCCAACCTCTTCCCATTCTTTGAGCCAAGAATTCCTCCCCAAAATCCCAGCTGACCTCGCAGGGAGCCAGCTCCTCTGGCTCTTTGGTGTCTGTATTGCTGAGCTCTGCCCAACCCTGCACCCTCACGTTGTCCCCCAGCCCTGGGGACAGGAGGTGCCCCGGGGATGACACGAATCCAGGGATGGCTGGGTAGGATGGCCACGGTCTGTCATGTTCAGATCACGTTTGAAAGGCAGATTCTCCTCCCTGGATGATCTCTCTTGCCGTTGGCTGTTCTCAAAAGCTCTGCAAAGCCTTGGCCGTGAGGCGCAGCAGAGGGGCTGGGCTGCAGCTCACAGCTCCACAGGCTGGGTTTGGACTGGCTCGGGATGGAAACGCTGCTGGAAAAGATCTAAAACTGCTGTGGTGCTGCTGCCCCACACACCCAGATGTGCGCAGAGCTCCGTTGTTTAAATGAATTCATTTCTAGCCTGCACTGTCCTCGTCTCACTTTGCAGTGGAACAACTTGTTCAGAATTGGAAGCTGCTGAGCAGGAAGATCTGTGTGCAGGGCTCTCCAGCAGATCCTCCCTGCTCTCTGTGGGATCTGCTGCTGAGCAGGAAGATCTGTGTGCAGGGCTCTCCAGCAGATCCTCCCTGCTCTCTGTGGGATCTGCTGCTGAGCAGGAAGATCTGTGTGCAGGGCTCTCCACCAGTCCCACTGCTCTCTGTGGGATCTCTCCCTTTTGGGGCTCCCCTTGAGCCAGAGCCTGGAGGGGATCATGTCCTGGGACCTGAGGCACTGTGGGGTTCCAGGCAAAGCTGCTCTGAGACCCCTGTGCTCCGTGATCAGGTGTCAGTGCCCACCATATGTCACCAGCACGGAGAGGACCCTCGCAGATCCCTGGGAATGTTCTGATCTTTGGAAAGATGCTGGCTCAGGGAATGGTGTTGGGATGTTCACTCAAAGAAATGCGGTGGGAAGAGCCGGGGGGTCTCCTGGTGATGCTGTGGCTGTGGGGAAAGCAACAGGAGCAGCTGTTCTGTGCCACAACCATCCCCAAAACACCGGGAGGGTGGCAGGGTCCGTGTCCTCCCCAGGACGGACAAACTGCCGCAGCCAAAGGTGGGAACGCCGAGCTGGCAGCGAGAGGGGAGCAGCTGGGGAAATGTCTCCCTGAGCAGAATGAGAAAGCCATTACCGCTGCCTCTCTCCTGTCGTGTCTCCTGTCAGTGACACGGAGATGGCATCGCGGGGACAGAGCTCCTTTGTCACCTCTCAGGATCAGCCGTCTCCGGCTCCCGGCGGGAACAAGCCTAAAGAGCGGCTGCTCGGTGACACTCGCGAGCTCAGGGTGGCTTTGCAGCACCAGGAATTGGTTTAGATTGAAATAAACCAAACCAGGAGCAGCAGAGGGGGTGAGGGAACCTCTGGCCTGGGCACCTTGGGCAGAGCTGCACAGGGCAGGGTTTCCATGAGGGGTGTGGGACACGGTGGGTGCAGGAATGGGGCTCGTCCTCAGCCTCTTCAGGGCTGGGGTGACCCTCAGGTGAGGGAGGATGTCTCTGAAGTGGTTCCTTTGCCTGCCCAGCCTGGAGCACGTAAGGAATGCATCATTTGGGATAAAGGAGAACTTCGTGGTGGTTTCCTGCATCCTTGCACTCGGATACCTCTGTGGCCAGGTCAAGCAAGCTGCTCTGGACTGGTGGTCTCTGCCCTTGTTGGCAGGGTTTGGTGGCTGATCTAACCTCGTGCTCACAGCTTGGTGGCAGCTGCTTTTTGGCAGGGAAGTACTTTGTGAAGGAGTTCCTGCCCAAAAAGCACCTGCTTGAGAGGCACTTCTGGCTCTGGGGAGGGTCTGAGGGGAGATGTCAGCGCCTTCAGTGTGTTTGTGCTCAGTGAACTTGCCTGCATGAGGCTTCTTCCTCAGGTTCCCAAATTAAATCAGAGAGGGTTTAAAGGTAAAGAACAGCTCTTATTTCCTCTGCTGCTTCCAGCAACAGACCCTGCAGGAGACATCCTTTCAGCCAAGATTGCAGATGGATGGTTGGGGAGCTGAGAGCTGCAGGCTTTGTCTTGGGCTGGAGCTGATTCTCCCCTCCCTGGCTGAGCAGAGCGTGTTCTAAACAGCCAAACCCCACCACAAATTAAGATGCAGGGGCTGAAACAAGTAGCAAAGTGTCAAGCCTGAACTGTTCTCCAGCAAGTTGTGGACTTGCTTAATTCTCGTTGTGCTTAGAGACATCCTCCCTTTATCTCAAGGACTGTGTAATTAGAAAGCCTCCATTGAATTTTATCTGCAGGGCACACGGGATCTAATCCTTCGCTCTGGGTGGTTTTTTCTCTCCACAGAACCATGTGAGGGACATTGCCGGGGCTCAGGACACGCGCGGGGGACACGGAGTTTGCCTTTCCCAGGATGGATCAGAGGAGGAGCTGGCCTCGGGTACTGGACTCTGATGGCTGCTCAGTGGCTCTGCTCTGCCTCTTCCTGGCGTCGCTCTCCCGGAACGTGTCCAGCAATGCCTTGTTCAACACTTTCCACTCGGAGAACCGCGACTGGACCTTCAACCACCTGACGGTGCACCGGGGCACCGGGGCCGTCTACGTGGGGGCCATCAACAGGGTCTACAAGCTTTCGGGGAACCTGACCATCCTGGTGGCTCACAAAACTGGTCCCGAGGAGGACAACAAATCCTGCTACCCGCCCCTCATCGTGCAGCCGTGCAGCGAGGTCCTCACGCTCACCAACAACGTCAACAAGCTGCTCATCATCGACTACTCCGAGAACCGGCTGCTGGCGTGCGGCAGCCTCTACCAGGGGGTGTGCAAGCTGCTGCGCCTCGACGACCTCTTCATCCTGGTGGAGCCCTCGCACAAGAAGGAGCACTACCTCTCCAGCGTCAACAAGACGGGCACCATGTACGGGGTGATCGTGCGCTCCGAGGGCGAGGACGGGAAGCTCTTCATCGGCACGGCGGTGGACGGCAAGCAGGATTATTTCCCCACCCTGTCCAGCCGAAAGCTGCCCCGGGACCCGGAGTCGTCGGCGATGTTGGATTACGAGCTGCACAGTGACTTTGTTTCGTCCCTCATCAAGATCCCCTCGGACACGCTGGCCCTGGTCTCGCACTTCGACATCTTTTACATCTACGGCTTCGCCAGCGGCAGCTTCGTCTATTTCCTGACCGTGCAGCCGGAGACCCCCGAGGGCGTCTCCATCAACTCCGCCAGCGACCTCTTCTACACCTCCCGCATCGTCCGCCTGTGCAAGGACGACCCCAAGTTCCACTCGTACGTGTCCCTGCCCTTCGGCTGCGTCAAGGGCGACACGGAGTACCGCCTGCTGCAGGCTGCCTACCTGTCCAAGCCCGGGGAGGTGCTGGCCAGGGCCCTCAACATCACGGCGCAGGAGGACGTGCTCTTTGCCATCTTCTCCAAGGGGCAGAAGCAGTACCACCACCCGCCCGACGACTCCGCGCTCTGCGCCTTCCCCATCCGCACCGTCAACGCCCACATCAAGGAGCGCCTGCAGTCCTGCTACCAGGGCGAGGGCAACCTGGAGCTCAACTGGCTGCTGGGGAAGGACGTCCAGTGCACCAAAGCGGTAAGGAGCCCTCGAGAGCCGGGATCAATCCCTGCCCCGGTGGAGCACAAGTTTGCAGAGCAGGATCAGTCTGTCTGTGCCTCAGTTTCCCTAAATTCAGAGCACTCTTCCCCTGTAATCCACTCTCTCATCCTGCAGTGCGATGACAATGGGGGAAGGGATGGGTTTAAGGCAGAATAAAGGTGTGCAGCTCCCTGGGAGTCTTTGTCACTCCCAATCTGGGGTTCTGGAAGCTGCAGGAGCCCTGGGGAAGGTGGCTGGAGCTGGCAGGGGGTGACACTTTGGTGTACCCCACCCCATCCCTCCACACCACCTCAAGCATGTGGGGCTGCCCTGGGCTCTGTTTCACTCACAGCTGCCCCAAACTTTGTCTCTCCAGCCAGTCCCCATCGATGACAACTTCTGTGGGCTCGACATCAACCAGCCCCTGGGGGGCTCGGTGCCCGTGGACGGGGTGACGCTCTTCACCTCCAGCCGCGACCGCATGACCTCCGTGGCTTCCTACGTCTACAACGGCTACAGCGTGGTCTTCGTGGGCACCAAGACGGGCAGGCTGAAGAAGGTAAGCCCTGCCCGTGGCTGTGGAGAGCCAGGAGCTGAGTTTTGTCTCTTTGATACGCGTCACTGCTGCTGTGCCTTTCGGGTGCTTCCCAGTGGGAAACTGGGAGTGGAAATCGCAGGGTTTGGCGCTCAGCCTGGCCTTGGAGAGGCAGAGTTCGGCTCTCAGAGTTGTTAGTGTGGTTTGTTTTGAAGAGCTGTGTTTTGGGAAAGGTGAAGCTTGAAGCTGCTGCGGGATGGTCCTGGAAAAGGAACCAAAGGAGCTTAGATGGAAATCTTGCAGTGGTTTTGTTTCCCAGCAATCCTTCTGCAACTGGTGTTGAAGGCTATGAGTGACAAAGCCTTTGGAGTCGCTGGTGCTGGCAGGATTTTGGTCATGGAGAGACAGGAATGGGTTAAAGTGGCTGCTTTTGGAACCAAGCCTCAGGGCAGAGTCCTGCTGCTTCCCTCTGCCTCTTCCCTGCTGCTGGATGATTGATCAGGCCTGGAACATTCCTTGTCCTCTGCATCACAAACACTGAGGAGGGGTTTGGCGGGGCTCTGCTGAGAGCCACCGAATGTTTCAGCTTGGAAGGGACATGGGCAAAGACACCTTCCACTATCCCAGGTTGCTCCAAGCCCTGTCCTACCTGACCTTGAATGACTTTTAGACCTTTGAAGTCCAGCTGGGATTTCCCCCATTCTGAGTCACAAAATCACAGACTATTCTGACTTGGAAGGGAGTTCTCTGAGGAGATCTGTATTTAAAATAGGTTTAGAAGTAGCCTTGGGGTGTGAGCAGGGGTGTGTGAGAGCCCTTGTTGGCCTTTAGAGCTGGAGCTGCAGCTGGAAGCCAGCTCAGCAGTGGGTCTGATCCAGCTCCAGCAAAAGCAGCCTTGGAGCTGCTGCTCTGGCAGGCTGAGACCCTTCCAATTAACCTCAGCTCTAAATGACAGCATTAGGTGAACCTGTTAAATGCAGCCCCTGCTCCTTCATGCCAGGGAAAGAGTTAACAAATGTAATCAACAGCAGGCTGTTAATTTTTTGAGTCCTTAAGCAGCAGGGAATTTCTTCCTCATCTATCCAGGAAGATACAAGGACAGGCAGATACTACACTTGAATGTCTGCATCATTTTAATTACATCAGTTCATTAATATTCATCCAGCACTTTACAAGTGCTGAGTAGTAGTAAATTAGGTGCCTCCCTGGTGCCTCTGGAGTGTCAGTGGGGCAATTTTGAACGTGGGGGAGAGGGAGCTTGTAAAGCAGAGCCCTTCACTTCCCTGCTTCCCATGCTGTGGCACAGGGGAGAGCCAGAGATTTTTAGCTAAATGGAAGGAAGAGGAGCCCTCAGCACATCCCAAATGCACGTGCCAAGCTCAGAGCCAGGGATGGAGCCAGGGATGCAGCATGGGATGCAGCCAGGGATGGAACCTGGTGCTCGGCCTGGTGCTCACTGTGTGCAGGGTTTGGGACAGGCACCAGAAGCCAAGAGCCCGTGCCTGCACACGAGGTATTTACGGGCTTGTTCCATGAATTATGAAGGATTACAGAAGCAGCAGTCTCTCCAGCAGGGTTTAATTCCTGGTGCTAGTCTACACTGAACTCTTCTTGATGCAAAGTTAATCTATTCATGCTCCGCTGTCCAGAGGGAGGGCTGTGGAATCCTTCACCTGCAGTCCTTCATCTGTTGGATGAAAATTGGCCCATCTCTGAAGTAAATTCATGCCAGACATCCACTACAGTCAGATTTTTGTGGCATCTGCCCTTATTTAACAGCAGAGCTGCCTGCAGCTGATGGGATCCATCCCCCCTGTAATTAACTGGAACAATCTTGGTCCCGTCCTCCCTTGTGTGCAGCTGAGGATGTTGCTGTTCTCTCTCTCCCAGCTCTGTCTACACCTTTAGCAGATTTTCCCTCATTTGACACGTGGGATTATCTTTTCCATGGCCTGAGGGAGCCCAGGTGAGGCGTAGGAAGCAGCTCTGCCCTGAGCTGAGGGGCTCTGGCTGCAGAGGAGGTGATGCCAGGGGAAAGTTATCAGGTTGTCTCCAGATTTCGTGCCTGTTCCAAGATAAGCAGACATGTCTCGAAGTCAGTGAGTGCTCAGGATGCTCAGGACCCTCTCCTTATCTCTCCTTCCCCATCTGTACAGTGGTGGTGGAAGTGTTCAGCACCTCTGTAAGTGCCAGGGATTTGTGGAGCCGCCTTTTCCACCCCATCTCCTTCGTGTCCTCCTCCATCTCAGATCTACCCACACAATTAATGTCTGAAAGCTTTGTCACACCTATTCCCTCGCCCACAGCTGTTGATTTCCTTTGGAAACAAGCTGCTGGCTCTGTCTGGGCTTTCAGGGAAGGCGTTTTTGTAGCTGGGGGGAAGACAGGGAGATGGCTCTGAAATCCTTCCAGTTTGCCTGTGCTGCCCCAGTGAGAATTCCTTACTGGAAGCAATGGCTCATCTCACTGATGTCCTCCTGCCTTTAGCTCTTCACTTCACTGCTCCTGCCACATTCCCAGCTCCTGCTGGTTCTGCTTCCCAGGAATTGTCTCAGAGTGGTTGAAAAGCAAACGCTGCTGGTGCTGTGGCCCTTCGGCTCAGGCACAGGCTCGTGGGATGAAATTCTCCCTCCTGCCCTCCTTCCAAAGCACCTCAGCCTCCTGCCCATGGGAAGAAGGGGAAAGAGGCTCATGTTGGGGACATTGCCATTCAGAATTGTGGATTTCTCTAATAAAACCATTTCCATCGAGGAGAATGAGAGGGGACATTAATGCAACAGCTAACAGGAACTAAGTGCTGGGGGGAGATGTGTCAGCTTGCTTGTTCTGTTTATGGGCTTCATACAATTCTATCAATATTGATGTGTGATGCCTTTGATTTTGACACTAATCATTGCCATGAATTAAATTTGCAGCCATATAATTAGAACTGCTATTAATAGGGCCTCAAGCTAAGCACTGCTGTGCTAGTTGTCTTTTTCCTGATGGAAAACGGCATCCACGGAACTCAGCTAATGTGGTGTGCCTGGGAGCTGCTGAGACTGATGTGGAAATTGCACTCGCTGTGCTTAGAGGGGCTCCTCTGGAAGGCAGATTCATGGGAAGGGCCTGGCTCAGAGGTTTCCCAGGAATTCCACTGGGGTTGTCCTGAAACTTCCCAGTGGTTTGCTGCTCTTGGGATCCGCAGCCTCGGTGGGAGAGAGGAGGATGGCAGGGAGAAAAGAGGAGCCCTCAGGGTGCAGGGCTGTTATTGCTGTGTTTCCATCCCATCTCCCCTTCCCCAATCCTCCCATTTATTCCCCTGCCCCAGCAGAGCCGTGTCAGTCCCGTGTCCCTGTGCACGCCTGGTTCCATCTCATCAGCCCGAGCTCAGTGCCTGAGATGGCAGCAGGGCTCACCACTAAAAATCAATCTTGTATTTCATCCCGAGAGGTCTGTTTCTTATTAGGTCTAATAAATCAGTGAAGTGCCCTTCATTCAGCTTGTCAATGCAGGACATTGTTTGTGATCAAGAATAAATAAATGTCTCTGCTCTGCCTGCCAGTCGCCATCTAGGTATTATTTTTCCATCATGCTGTTTATGCTGGCTGTAGGAAAAATGCAGTTCCTGCAGCCTTCCCACGAGCTGGGAATGCTCCTGGGTGGTACAGGCGAGGGAAAAGCTGGAACAGTGATGTTGTACCTGGGTTCCACCCAGCGCTGAGCTGCTCAGTGGTGATAAGGCTTTAATTTGTGTGCTTGGAGATGTGGAGGTGTTGCAGTGCCGCAGGCAGGGGCCCAGGTGTGGTTATTTCAGGTGCCCTGAGGTGAAGGATAAAGCGTGCGAATGAAATCACCCCAATTCTCCTGGAAAATGAGTGTCACACATTGTCCTGGACACCTGTGACACTCTGTCCCACGGGCAGCTGCGCTGGACGTGGCTCGAATCCATCCCAGGGTGTGAGGTCACTCCCAAAGAGCTGCTCAGGATCTGTCTGCAGGAGCACCACGGAGAAATACACAGTGCTGGGGCTCTCCTCAAGATGGGAAACACACTCCTGTCACCTGCCGAGCTCCTGAACTCTGTCCTTGCTCCCCACTTTTCCAAGGAACGGCGATGAGTGATGGGATTGCGCCGCCAGAGGAGCGGGGAACTTTTAAGTGCGTTGTTACGTCTTGGGACGTGAGAGTTTTATTCAGCTTGGCTGATTTAATCTGTTCCATTAGTGGGAATAAAGGAGGTCTTTCACAATGAAATATATATGTCCGAACCTGTCCTTAGATGACTTCATTCTATGGATGGTTATCTCACCCCGGTAATTTATCCTCCATTATCGCCCCCGCGCGCGTCCCGCGACTCTTCGGCAAAAACTCGGTTGCATCAGCGCGTGGAGGAGCCAAGAGCACACCAGGCTGTTATTGAGCAGATGAAAATCATCCATTTGCAGGCGCCTTCCCAAGGATTTGTCTGGTTTTAGCTGTAGGTTGGGAGGTCAGGGGCTCTGCCGGCTCCGTGCTCAATCCATCACCCTCGGAGCGCGGATCCCCACATCCCAGCTGAGGTGTGAGAGGGCAGATGGTTCTTGTTTGGCTGAAGTAGCTGTTTAATTGAAAGGTCTGAGAGAAAAAGGTCTGATTTTTGCCCTAGGATGTGAAATAAGGGATGTTTGTTCAGTACTGTACTTGCTGCTGTGGTTGGAGGAGCTGGGATTTGTTTTCTCCCTAAACAAGGATTTTCCAGCCTCAGAAAGTAATTTCCCTTTGCTTCCATCTGTGCTGAAATGGGTCCCCAAAATGCCCCATGGTCCCTCATATTTATTATTTTTCATAGCCAGAAGTTGGAATCCTATTAATTGGTATTTGTGCAAGGAATGGGAAAAGTGCTGGAAGCCAGAGGAGAGCACTGGGGTGTGCTTGGGGCTGGAGATGGGGCAGAGCTGCCAAGTCCCTCTAGACTGTGGGTCTGAGCACTCAGAATGTCCCTGTCACCTCTTAATGGCACAAAATTGGCCTCTCCTCTCCCAGCACCCCTTCCCTGGCTCTGTTATCTGGTGCCTGCCAGAGCAAGGCGCATCAGAAAAACAGCCAGAAGTTGGCAGATATTTTTAAAGCTGCTGGAGAGCGAAGGGGCAGGTGTTCAGGAAGTGCTGGGGATGTGAAACGGAGCCAGGTGAGCTCGGAGGCTGCTTTAATCTCATTTCTTGGCTCAGGAGATGGGGATGACTCTGGGTTTTACGCAGGTTCAGGCACCTTGAGAAATCAACTCGAAATTTTGGAGGGCAGCGATTCCGTTTGGTTCGGTTCTAAATCAAGTGGGGTTAGTGGAAGCTGTGAATGCTGAGCAGCCCTATCCCTGGAATACATCCTGCCTCTGAAATCATGGAATGGCCTGGCTTGGAAGGGACCTTCAAAGCCATCCAGTCCTGGTTTGAGCAGGGACACCTTCAAACAAGGTTTTTATCTCGAACATATTTCAGAGATAATTCATCCTCACACCTTCTCTCAGAGGTATTATCTCCCTTACGAGCACCAAGTGAGGCAGAAGTTATTCCTCCTCCATTTCACGACGTTTTCATCAAGTTCGGTAATGAGTTTCTACTTGAAATGATCTTGGTGAAAAATATCACGAAATTCCAAACTCTTTTGTGAGCTGCTGTTGGTTTCCCTGCCTGTCCCTGCTTTCCCTGGGGTGTGAAGCTGAAGGAGTTGCTGGGGGTAGGGCAGTGTCAGACTCCCGCAGTTCTACTTACGAGTCAAGAAGTTCATGCTCTCTTTACTATAAACATATTTTTCTGCAGGCTTTTAAAACCCTCAGAGGTCAAAATAACACAGGTTTTGGTCCATTTGTAAGACCTTAAATCCCTGGGTGGCAAGAAATACTGTGAGAAGCCCAGGCTATGTTGCTTCTCTAAATGCCTCCTCGAGGCAGTGAAAACAAATGTGGAAACCACAAATGTGCCGGGAGAGATGGGGGAATGTGCAGGGAGAGTCCTGGGTGTGCCACAGCCCCCGAGCTGCTGCTGGGATTTTGGGATGATCGGGGCAATGAGAAGCCACGGAGCAGCCGCGGTTGGAGCTGGGGGTGGCTGTGAGGCTTTCCCTGGTGTCTGGTGATGCTGCCTTTACCATCCCCTCCATCCCCTGGTGGAGTTTACAGCCCGCTGCTGCCACGGGTGCCACTGGCAGTGAGCAGGGCTGGAAAATCCTGCTGGGTTTGGGATGGTGCATCCGTCAGCAGAGCAGCTGTGGGCAGGCTGGGAGTTCATCACTCCCGTTATGATGCATGGGCTCCACACCTCCCCCAGCCTTTTATGAGCCTCTTCCCATTCCTGCCAAGCTGCTTGGAGAGGCAGAACCCTGCTTTTCCTTCGGGGAGCTCTCTGCAGGCAGCTCAGCCTGGAAATGAGAGAGGCAGAGGAAGCCCTGCCTGCTGTGAGGAGCTCCCGGGGTGCAGCATCCCAGGGAATGTTGCACCAGAATTCTCTGGAGCTGGAAAAGGGCCATGGGCTTCCCTGGCTGTGAGCTGGGAAACAAAACCCAGCAAAACCCTGACCCTGAGCACTGCCCGGGGTGTGACCCAAAGCTGTCGTTCCCTGGGGTTTGCTCCTGGGATGAAGGAGATACCCCCAGTCCTTCCCAGTTTGTACTGGGGAGCCCGTCAGGAGCAGGGGCTGGTGGTGGGGACATAGAGGGTTTGGGATCGTGATTCCTTGGACGGGGATGCCGAAGGGGGAGCAAAGGCAGCAGCAGGGAGGGGCTGCAATAATGAGCAGGATGCTTCGTCAGCAGCTGCCCCTCAGCCGCCCTGCACCTCTCCCGTTGTTCCCTCTCCTCGCTTACACGGCTCTGCATCAAACACAGCCGTGTACATGAAAGCGATGTGCATTTAAAATGAATGTACACATCATACAGCCTCGCTCCTATACAGCACGGGAAGGGGTTTTTTTGTGGTTAGCTGCTAAATTATTTATTGTGTGGCGGGCTTTAATCTCATAAACCTGCCTGCAGGCCTTAGGCAAACGAGCCTGAGCATCCTGGAAAGCTGGGAGCCAGCAGCACGAGGCGCTGGGGGGCTGGAGGTGGGAATTTGGGAATTGCTTGTCCTGCCTCGGTCCCTGTGCACTGAAAGGAGCGGCCTTTAGGGGAGTTTGGCCATGCTGGGGCTGGGATTGGGCTGATTCCAGCAGCCCCAGGGTGGGGATTGCCAGGGAAATGCGGCGGGAACAGGACAAACAGCACCGAACAGCAGGTCTGGGGGACAGAAAAGCAGCTCAGCTTGAGAAAACAAACTAGTTTCATGTTCTTCAAGTGTGCTGTGCCGAGCCTGGCTTGTTCAGAGCCCTGTGATCAGAGGCACCAGGCAGCCCAGGTCCAGCAGGAGCTGTGTTATTCCTCGAGGAGCATTAAAGAGCAGCCGATGCCTTCTGGAAATTGTTGATAAAGCTCTCTTTTTTAGAATCATTTCTGCTTCTCTAGCACAAATGTACTATTTCTTGTTTGGATGTGTTGCTTTCTTCATTCACTTTTATTATTAGGGACATTTACATGAAAACTGCTTTTTTTTTTTTAAATTTTTTTGCTCTCGCAGCACATTTCCCAATTGCAGCTGCACTTCCTGCGTGGAAGGAGATCTCCACCTTCCCTGGGAACGGGGAACGGGGAATGGGGCTGCCCTCCCTGCTGGGCGTGGCTGCCAGGCTCAGGGATAAGGATATGGGGATGGGGATGAGGATGAGGATAGGGATGAGGATAGAGATGGGGATAGGGATGAGGATAGGGATGGGGATAGGGATGAGGATAGGGATGAGGATAGGGATGGGGATAGGGATGGGGATAGGGATGAGGATAGAGATGGGGATAGGGATGAGGATAGGGATGGGGATAGGGATGAGGATAGGGATGAGGATGGGGATGCTCCCTCTCCACATGGGGCAGCTGCTGCGCCCCTGTGCTCCAGAGGGGATGATCCAGCTCATCCCTGCTCTCTGCCCTCTTTATCCACCTTGTGGGTCCATGGGGATGCTGGGTGCGTCCCTCCCCTCCCGAGCACAGGAATTATTTGTACCTTCCCAGCAGAGAGGGGCCGGTGTGAAACCCTGGAGCAGGCAGGAATCCTCCCAGGGTTTCCCAAAGTGCCCGGCCCTGGCTGTGGAGCAGTTTGGGAAGGGAGAGCTAATGGATGTGTCTGGCAGATAGAGAGAGCAGTGATAATGTAAATTAAAGGAAAAACCCCAAAGGCTGCTGTTTAGAGCATAGTGATGGCATCAGCATTGGGGGATGATGGATTTGTTCACTCCAGCCCCTGCTTGGGCAGAGGCAGCACAGCCAAACTCCCTCCCCTGAGTGGGCACCTGGAGAGGAACCTGCAGGACCTTCCCTGACTCCGTCTGCCTCGCTGGCTCCGCAGATGGAACATGGAAACTCCAGATGTGTGAAGCACATCTTTAATTTCCTCTCGCTCCATTTCTGCTGGAGCTGTGCTTTGGGGGCTGGTGTTCCGGGGGTGTTCTTTGCTGGCATCTTGAGAAGCTTGGGATAAACCAAAATAAAAAAAGGGAGGAAGCCTCAGGAGAGAGGAGCTGTCCTGACTGAGGGGTGGGGAACCCCCTGATGGATCCCCACAAGTCCCCTCTGCTCTGCCCTGGCCCAGCTCAGCTCCCCCACTCCCGGCTGGAGCTCTGGAGCTGCCGATTCATGGAAGCAAATGCTTGGTGAGGTGAAATTCCTCCCCTGTGTGCTTCCCTCACCCCTGACCCCGCTCCATTTCTTCCTCCTGACCCCTGAATTTCAAACCCGACCTTTGGTATTGTGGGGGAGGGAGGGGGAGCAGAAGGGCAGGGAAAGGGCAGGAGGAGTTTGGCTGTGGCTTGGAGGTGGGGGAGGTAAAGCTGTGATCCAAATGAGAGCTGGGATGCTGTGGGATGCTGTGGGATGCTGTGGGATGCTGTGGGATGCTGTAGGATGCTGTGGGATGCTGTAGGATGCTGTGGGATGCTGTAGGATGATGTAGGAAGTGTAGGATGCTGTAGGATGATGTGGATAATGCTGTGGGATGCTGTGGGATGCTGTGGGATGTTGAAAGATGCTGTGGGATGCTGTGGGATGCTGTGGGATGCTGTGGGATGTTGAAGGATGCTGTGGGATG
>VZTB01014227.1:143511-200053 GCA_013397245.1 Thryothorus ludovicianus | reverse complement strand
TGAAGGGATGGAAGGGATGCAGGGCTGGAAGGGATGCAGGGCTGGAAGGGATGGAAGGGCTGCAGGGCTGGAAGGGATGCAGGGCTGGAAGGGCTGGAAGGGATGCAGCACTGGGCACATCCACACTGGGATGGTCCCAAATCCCCGTGGGATGGGGAAGGGTTGGGCTGGGCTCTCCGTGGCACAGCCAGCAGCCAGCTCCTTGGCCACCCCACACCACCCCAGGGACCCACTGTGTTTGTCACAGCAGGGATGGGCTCACAGGGCCCTTCCTCACCTTCACCTTTCCCGCCCCCAGCCAGGCTGGACCATCCCAGGGTGGAACATTTTCGGGAGTTGCAGCAAGTGCTCTAAAACTGTGCAGTCATGGAACCAGACAGCCCGGGAAGAGCTGAGGAACTAAAATTAGCAGGAATGCCCCAGGCAGAGGCCACCTGGGGCTTTGTTTCGTTTCGCTCTTAACTTTCATCTCTTTTATTTATAATTTGTGGTGGATTGATTTTTACTTTTTTTTAAGCTTTTTTTTTTCCTTTCCCTCCTTTGAAAACGAGGAGCTTTGCTGGCTCATGATGTGTAATCCCTGCTTTCCCAAGGGTGGCATTGCCTCTTCTGCCCCAGTTCTGCCTGCTTCCCCCCCTGAGCAGCAGGGGAAGGGGTGGGCAAGCCCCAGCTCCACCCTGGACCACGTCTCCTCCTCTCCAGCTTTCCTTAGCTGTTTTTTGTGCTCAGCCCTGCTCCACCCCAATCTGTCCTCAGGTGTTGGATCTCTGGGAACTGAAGGACTCACATGATGATTTCTGACTGGTTTTTAGAAGCTGTGCCTGCTCCTGGATCCCAGGCAGCCTCCAAGGCCAGGCTGGACAGGGCTTGGAGAAGCCTGGGATGGTGGAAGGTGTCCCTGGCAGGGGGTGGGATGGGATGAGCTTTTTGGTGCCTTCCAGCCCAAATCATTCTGGGATTCTGTGCCGTGCCCTGTGACAGCCGTGTGTTCTTCCTGGACTGGGTTTGGGGCTTGCACAGTTTGGGTTTTCTCCTCAGGCGATTCCCAGCGTCCCTCTCCTGGGGAATGCTCCCTTGCAGGGCAGCAGACTGGATTCCCTGGCTCACTCTGCTCCTGGCTCTGCTCAGTGCCAGCTCCGTGCCAGCTCTGGTGGCAGCAATGTGCCCAAGGTTGTCTGGAAAATCAACAAAACCTCCTTGAGCTCTGGTCAGCAAGGGGAGGTTTGGGTGAGCTCCAGAGAGGGAAAGGCGTGGAGGATTTGCACTGATGGTAAAAGGCTTAACAGCCCCTCTCCAACCTTGGGCAAAGGACCTCCAACCTCTTCATTACACAGTTTATTCTTCTAATGAGGGCTGTTTTCAGCAGCCTGACCCTCTCTGGTTTTCTTTGGTGAGAGGTGACCTGACCCCTGCCCGCCGAATCCCCTGAATTCCGCTTTGCTGCTTCCCAGGGCTTTCTCCTACCCCAGCTCTCAGGGCCGAGGGTGGGGAATGAACTCACGAACGTGTTTGGGGCGATGCTCAGGCTTTGCTCACCACCAAAGCATCCCCGAGTGCGCCTTGAAATCGGAAACCTGGCGGAGGGAGGAGCGGGGATTGCAGCAGAGGTGGTGTCGGTGTCAATCAGCCTCATCCAGGGGCTCAGGGTAACACAGACTTCAGTCCTCAGTTTTGGCCAGCGTGGATCAGGATTTCCTTTGGCCCCTGGGTATATCTCAGCAAACGAAATATTCACCTGAAACCAGCGTGTGTTTTAAAAGCCCAGAAAATCCAGTGCCTTCCCCTGAACCATTGTTCTTTCCTGCCGCGTCTCTGGCTAAATTAAGACTTTCTTAGAAATGCACAGGTTAAAAGTTTAAAAGCTTAAGGTTCCATTCATAATTCACATATCAATGAGGCTTTGATTCCTCCCGTGGAGCAGCCGCCGTGCCTGCAGTGAATGCTGATGGGAGAGCCCGGGCACCTCTGAGCCTCCCCACCCTCCCTTCAGCAGGGGCAGAGCTGGATGGTTCCAGGGGCAGAGCTGGATGGACCCAGGGCAGAGCTGGATGGACCCAGGGAAAGCCAAACCTCTCCCGCTGGGGTCAGAGCTCTGAATCCCACCCAGGTCAGCGCTTGCCAGGAATTGTTATCATCCCGTGGCTGCTCAGGGCCCTGTGACAAAGGAGTCAGCGGCTCCTGGTCCTGTACCCTACAAGGGCAGCATCCCTGTCCCAAAAACCCGCCGGCACACGCTGCAGATGGCCTGGGGCAGGTGGGGGAAGCTCCAGCCACGCTGTCCCTGCTGCCACAGCACACNGGCTTAACAGCCCCTCTCCAACCTTGGGCAAAGGACCTCCAACCTCTTCATTACACAGTTTATTCTTCTAATGAGGGCTGTTTTCAGCAGCCTGACCGTCTCTGGTTTTCTTTGGTGAGAGGTGACCTGACCCCTGCCCGCCGAATCCCCTGAATTCCGCTTTGCTGCTTCCCAGGGCTTTCTCCTACCCCAGCTCTCAGGGCTGAGGGTGGGGGATGAACTCACGAACGTGTTCGGGGCGATGCTCAGGCTTTGCTCACCACCAAAGCATCCCCGAGTGCGCCTTGAAATCGGAAACCTGGCGGAGGGAGGAGCGGGGATTGCAGCAGAGGTGGTGTCGGTGTCAATCAGCCTCATCCAGGGGCTCAGGGTAACACAGATTTCAGTCCTCAGCTTTGGTCAGCGTGGATCAGGATTTCCTTTGGCCCCTGGGAATATCTCAGCAAACGAAATATTCACCTGAAACCAGCGTGTGTTTTAAAAGCCCAGAAAATCCAGTGCCTTCCCCTGAACCATTGTTCTTTCCTGCCGCGTCTCTGGCTAAATTAAGACTTTCTTAGAAATGCACAGGTTAAAAGTTTAAAAGCTTAAGGTTCCATTCATAATTCACATATCAATGAGGCTTTGATTCCTCCCGTGGAGCAGCCGCCGTGCCTGCAGTGAATGCTGATGGGAGAGCCCGGGCACCTCTGAGCCTCCCCACCCTCCCTTCAGCAGGGGCAGAGCTGGATGGTCCGGGGGGCAGAGCTGGATGGTCCGGGGGGCAGAGCTGGATGGTCCCAGGGGCAGAGCTGGATGATTCCAGGGGCAGAGCTGGATGGACCCAGGGCAGAGCTGGATGGACCCAGGGAAAGCCAAACCTCTCCCGCTGGGGTCAGAGCTCTGAATCCCACCCAGGTCAGCGCTTGCCAGGAATTGTTATCATCCCGTGGCTGCTCAGGGCCCTGTGACAAAGGAGTCAGCGGCTCCTGGTCCTGTACCCTACAAGGGCAGCATCCCTGTCCCAAAAACCCGCCGGCACACGCTGCAGATGGCCTGGGGCAGGTGGGGGAAGCTCCAGCCACGCTGTCCCTGCTGCCACAGCACCCCCGATGGGTTCAGGCCTTGCCCTGTGCCCGTGAGGATGAGGAGGATGAGGGTGCCCTGCTGGGGTCACAGTGACAGCACAGCTGGGATGTTCCATGCTCTGCTGGTGCTTCCAGGGTGGGAGAGCAGTGGGTTCAACCTGCAAGAGAGCAGGTTTAGGTGGGATATTGGGAAACATCCTTCCTGAGAGGATTTTTCAAGTGCCCACAGCAACTGTGGCTGTCCCTGCATCCCTGAGAGTGTCCAAGGCCAGGCTTGGAGCAGTCTGGGACAGGGGAAGGCGTCCCTGGGCATGGAATGAGATGAGGTTTGAGGTCCCTTCCAGCACAGGCCGTTCTCTGGCTGGATGAACAAACCCTCCACACAGCCCTGGTGTGTCTGTGCCCTTCTGGGAGCTCCAGCCTGGTGTTCTCCCGTTCCGAGGAGGAAGAGGAGGCTGGGAGCGGGTCCTGCACGGGCAGCAGGGAGGACTCGCCTCCCCCTGCCCTGGCTAATCCTTCCCATGGCTGGCCTGGCGCCCTGCCCTCCCTCCCCTCGCCCAGATGGTCTCTGCATCTCCTTGTCAGGCATCCAGGAATATTTCTCCCGTGCTCTTCCCAGCCTCTCCAGCAGCCTCCGTGCCTGGCTGAAGCCTTTCAGCCTTAATCTCCTCTTTGTGCCTCGGAGGAACCTCTGCAGCTCTTGGCTGCCACAGGAGCTCCAGCCACGGCTGCTCTGCTGCTTTTTGGGTGAAGATGCCCCCCACGCTCCCCCTTCCCCCCATTCTCCCCCTTCCCCCCTGTCTAATACTGACAGTTTTGAGAGGGATTAAAGAAAGAAGCGCAGGAGCCTGGTGATTTGGCTTGAAACTCGTCCCTTTTGAGAATCTTTTGCCTTTATTATCCAGCAGATAAATCTGCTTTCAGCTGCCTGTCTGTGCTGGGAATGGCAATAGCAGGGAGCACCCCCCGTGCTAATCCCCCCTCCCTAGGTGTGGTGCCACTTCCATCCCACCCAGGACCACCAGGACTGTGCTGGGGACGGGCTGGGGGCCAGTGCTCTCTGCCTTTGGCTTTCCAAAACAAATTAAATTGGAGATATTAATCTCAAGAAGGAGAGGTTTGTTTTTTTTTCCTTATTTTCCATTGTTTCTCCCCCTCCCAAACTTTTTCACGGGATCTGTTGGCAGCAGCCTCTCCGTGGCAGCAGGGCCAGGAGGGCGCCTGGCAGCAGCTCAGCAGAGGGGATTGGATTGCAGGAACAGAAATCCCTCCACACTGGGAGCCTGGTTTTGTTCTGCCATGTGGCATCTGGCCCCGGAATGCTGCCTGGCCCCTGCCCCACTGCAGGTGACACTGGTGGCACTGTTGGTGGCCCGGCTGCTCCATGCAGGAGGGTCCTGTGCATGGGCACTGCCTTCAGGTGCCTTTGGGGTCGATTTGGGGCTTTTTTTTTTTTTTCAAATCTTAAAATCTATATTAAAAATCTGCTAAAAGATGAGCCAAGGCAGCTGCTCTCAGTTCTGAGCCCCCTTCAGCTGAGAGCAGCACCTGGGGCGGGCATGGCTCCATCTCTGAGTGGACCTGGCAGCTTTGGGGGGAAGGTTGGGGCAGGTCTGGAGCGTGGGCAGAGGCTGGAGCTTCCCGTCTCTGTGGGATCCACATCTGGGGGTGTTTGCTGAGCTGTCCCAGGGTGCTGCCTGTGAATTTTGCAGCAAGTGTGGCTGTCAGACCCCAGGCTCTGTAACTCTTCGGGGTTTCCACTGCAGTTGCATTGATGGCTGGTCTTTCCTCCCAAAAATCCCCCTGGGGCTCATCCTCACCTCCTTTCCCCTTCCCAACTATGTTTATCCAAAGCTCCCCTAATATTTAAATCTCTCCACAGGCCCCCAGCATTACCTCAGCAGCACAGAGTAATGCCCTGAGAGATCCTGAGCCAGGCCTTCACTGGCAACACAGGGCAGTGACAGAAAAAAACACTGAACTTCTTCCAAAAAGAGCAAGAAATGCTCAAGGAAAAAACCCCAGGTACCCAGGAAAGGCACAGATCCTGCTGCTGGGCTGGTTTGTGCTCAGGATGTAAAGAAAGTGATTTACAGAGTGGCCCTGCTGTAAAAGCTGTGCCAGCACTGCGTGGCTTTGCCCTCCCAGGTCCCTTTCCCCAGCCTGGCTGTCCCCAGCTCTCTGCTCCGGGGCAGTGCCAGGGTGGCACAGCCCAGCCCTGGCAGCTCTGGGTGCCAGCTGGGCCAGGGGGATCAGAGCCCAGCCCAGCTGAGCTGGCAGATGCTGGGCTAGCTGAGCTGGTGGCTTTAGTGCTCTGCTCTCAACCTTCCCAGCCATTCCTGCAGATTTTTCCAGGGGTCAGGTTGATAATGAAGGGATTATTTTAATTCCCCCGCTCCTCCCGCAGCTGGTGTGTGCCTGCTCATCTGCTGGTGTTTTTATTGGTGTGATTCAGGCGCTGAATGCCCGGGGTTGGAGCCCAGGGAATCCTTGGCTTGGGGCTGTCCCCGTGGGCTGGGAGCTGTGGGGTGCAGCCTCTGACACTTCCCACTGCCCCTGGGCAGGACAGGATGATAACACCCCATAAATACCAAAAACCCAGTGAGAACTGAGAATGTTCTGACTTCAGTGGGGTGGCCCAGGGCAGAAATCACCCTCCCTCAGTCCCACTGCAAGGCTCAAGCCCAACCCTGGGGAGCTCTGGGGGATCTGGGGGTGATGCCCCAGGAGTGTCACAACTTCTCCTGTGAGTCCGTGGCTCTGTCTCTGCCCCAGGGAGGGAGGGAGGGCACGTCCCCAGGCTGGTGTTGGGGACAGGGACGTGTGTCCTGTGGGGGACAGGGGGGCTGGTGACTGAGAAGCACATTAGTATTGCTGGCTGCAGCTCCCCTGCCTCCCAGCAGCTCTTGGCGGTGGGTGGCTGCAGATTTTTTTCCCTCAATTCTATCCCAAACCTGTTTCAGATTAAAAACAAACGCTGTTGCATATCAGTTTGTCAGTCACTCTAGACCTAGTCTCCCAAAATAATCTTTTGCCAGCCCTCCTCCTCCCCCAAGATGGGCAATAATTGTTTCAAGACCTGTCAGCCTTTGTTTAAAGTGAGGTTTGTGTTTTCCTCAGGCTCATGTTCTTGGAAGGGAAAGGAAAGATGTGTTGAGCAAGGATTGACTGCAGGGAGAGGTGGGTAGGGAGAGAGGGGAGGGTGACTTGGCAGCCCTGAGGTGCTGGGGACAATTTTCCTGCTGGGAGAACAGGGGTGGTGAATGTGGGCAGGCTCAGGGGGGCTCCAAACCACTGCAGTGCCTTGGGCACAGGACAGGGACCTGTTTTCCCTTGCTCCTGTCTAAACTGCAAAATCCATTTCCCATCAGTGATGGAAAATAATCCCTCCCAGTTTTTTTACATGTTTGGACTCGGTATCAAACCTCAGATCCCTGCAGGTAGATCTGAATGTCAGAGCCCAGGGGGCTCCTCCTGGGCCATGTGCTCATCACACCCCTGCTCTTGGTTCCTCTGCTCCGTGGCTGTGCAGGGCCAAGGCTCAGGCTCTGTGCTCACGGGGTCTGCCCCACTCTGCTCTCCTGAGCCCTGGGAGCAGCTGGAAATGCCTTTTGGGAATTCATTTCCCCCCAAAAATGTGGCTTTTATTGTGAGAGCTGCTGTGGAGGAGGAGTTTTTTAAAGGGAATCGGTTGCCAAAATTTTAAAGGAGTTTTAATCCGACTATAAGAAGTAATTTTTAGAAAAGCAGAGCTTGCTAGCTTTGCAGCTCCTGTGTTTTTTGGATGATTGCTCTCCCAAATCAGCCTTCCCCCATTGTCCCCACCTGTGTGTGTCCCTGGCACACACGGTCCCCACGTGCCAGGCAGATAAATATTGCAAAAAGGGTTTGGGATGTGACAGACACCCCAGGGCTGCCGTGTTCACACCTGGCTGTGCTGCTCCTGCTGGCTTTGCCCATGAAAGGGAGATTGGTGCCCATTGCCAGCAGGGATTGGTTTGTGGGCTCTCCTGGCAGCCCCAGCACCTGGGACACGTTGGTTCACAAGGGTGGTAACAGCTCATCAGGGAATTGTGGTTTGGATTACAGCAAAATCCCAGAATGAGCAAATCCCTGCTTAATCTGGAGGGCTCTGTCAGCCTGGCTGGGGTTTCTGAAAGGAAAATGGAGCTGGCAGAAGTTTTGTGTGCCCTCTGGGAACTTTCTCCCAACTCACATCTCGTTAGGACAACAAAGTAAAAATATTTCGTTGGTCCCTCCCTCCTTATTTCTGGGCCTCCCTGCATTTGGATTTTCCATTTCTTGCTTCTCCTGGTGGTGCTGCTCAGTGCTGGGGACTTTGTGCTGCTGGGTAGAGAAGAGATTTGAAATATTAAATTCAGGGGTGGGTTCATCTCCACATCCCAGCCACAAATCCCAGGGTTTGGGGTGAGAACTGGAGTATCCAGGGGCATCTGCCAGAGCCAGGAATTTCAACTCCATCTTAAATGAAGGGCCTGGGAGTTTTGGAGCTCTAATGCTCTACTGGAACTGCCCACTGGACTGGTGAATAGCTGTGGTTTGGGCTGTAAGGAGCAGATATTTTTAATGCTGTGCTGGATTTTAGCTGGTGTTTGGCAGCAGAACAGGTTTTACCTCCTGTCCCTGCACCCCCACGAGGTGTCCCTCAGGCTGGCTGCTCCACACCAAGCAGACAAGTGGGATGTGGAGCAGGGAAGCTGATGGGAGCAGGGAGGCATCGCCAGGTGAGATGCAGAGACCTCACTCTGGATTCCCACTCCTGGGGCTTTCCCTCTGAGCCCAAACCTGCTCTGCTGAGGGCTCTGTGAGCTCAGAGTCACCACCCCAGCTCTGGGGACACCATTTGAACACTCGAACCCAGGCCAGGTGCCCAGAACCCTGCAGGCAGCTGCAGCTGGAACTGTGCAAACAAAGGCTCCCCTTGCCCAGGCACTGCTGCAGCTCCCTGAGCTGAGGGGTGATCCCCAAAGAGGGACAGGCACTCACCCAGCCCTGGCTCTCTCCTCTGCATTATTCAGAACCGAGGTGGGGATGTGATTTGCATTCCTTACGGCGCCGTGGGATCTCTGATCCCCTTTGGGGGGAGATTGCACGAGATTGCAGCACGAGGCTGGCAGGGAAATTGCTCCAAATTGCTCCAAATCTCACGGCAAGGCTGCGTGGCTGTGCATGCACAGAGCTGCTCCCAGGAGGAGAAGGGGCTGTGTGACCCAGGGATGCTGGAGGTGATGGTGTTCCATCAGAGGGGAGCTGATTTGAGCAGGAGCTGGGCAATGGGAGGCCAGGCAGCATCTTCTGCCTGGAGAAGGAATGGGAGGGGAAGGCAGAGCAGGCATAGGTGGGATTTGGCTGTGGAAATCTTGAAGGGAAACCAGCGTGGAACCACACAGGGCTCTGCTGTGAGCAGCTTCCCCTCACATCCCAATTACCAGGAGCAAACACGAGCACAGGACACACGTGTTGGTATTTAATTATATCCCAGCAGCCAGGCCCGCTCCAGTCCCTCCCGGGGGTGCCAGAGTGGTGACACCGAGGGCTCCACAGTGAATTTAAAAATGCTTTGATGAATTTATTAAAGAGGGGCTGGGTTCCCTCTGTGCCAGCAGCAGGGGAAGCTGCAGGGTCCCCATCCCTGCACCCATGGGGACCCTGTGCCACCACCATGTCCCTGTCGTGTCCCTCTGCTCAGAGCTCACTGGGGCTGTCCCTGCACCCCCAGATCTTTGCTGGGGCTGTCCCCTGCACCCCCACTGCTCCACAAATTCTTTGAAGAGCCACCAGGGCCTTGGCAGCCCCACGTTCCTGTTAAAATGCATTCAGCACAGGAGCTGCAGTTCTGCTGGAGCACAAAGAGCACCTGTGCCAGCTCCCCTTTCTCACCTCCTTTTGCCTCCTTCTGCTCGAGCTTTTTGCTGGGATATCAGCAGGGCCCTGGGCATTATTTATTGATTCTGCAGCAATACAGAGCAAATCCTTCTGCCACTGTGCTGGTGTTGCTGCCCATGGACCCAGAGCAGGTACTGGGAGGGAAATGAGGGTAAATTTTCTTTCCATTTTACTGTGGGACAGGAGGACACAGATGTGCCCGAGGCTGTGCAAACCACCCTGGAGCTGGGTTGGGAGGTCAGAGTTTCTCTCCTGTGGCAGGGGAAGGGCTGGCATGGTCCCCTCCCCACTCCCAACAAGCCCTGTGTCCTTGACTCGTGGCCAAAGGTCTTTAATATGAACCCACCTCAAACCCACAGCGACTGCCAAACCCCTGTCAGCACAGCAGCATCTCCCAGTCTGGACTGGCCTGGAGCCAGAGCTGCTGGGCACAGGTTTTGTGTCCCAGTGCAGAGCCCTGAGCAGCCCCTGCACTCCTCTGGCACCGCAGCTGCTGCTGCACATTCCCACAGAACGGTGCCTTCTCCAGAAACTTTCCTGGCTGTCTCCACTCAGGAATCCAGATGGTTATTTTTCATCTTTCACACAATCTGCTCGTGCCAGGCTCAGCTGGAGCTGAGCACAGCTCGGTGTGGAAGGGCTGGCAAACCTCTGCTCGCATCAGGCAGGACTGAGAAACTTTGGGGGGTTTGGATGGCGGCTGGATGCTGCAGAGAGCTTTACCCTGGGGCTGCAGGCCAAGCTGTGAGTCAGGGTTGGTGTCACATAACGGCAGCGAGTGCTTCCAGCCTGATTTTCAGAGTTCAGGTGACACAAACCCAGTGCAGCTGCTTTAATCTTCGGGCAGTGTCGACATCTGGGCTCCCCATCCCTGCAAGTGTTCAGTGCCAGGCTGGATGGGGCTCTGGAATGGGCCCCCACCATGGCAGGGGTTTTGGAATGAGATGATCTTTAGGATCCCTTCCAACCCAAACCATTCTGGGGTGCTGTGATGTGTGGCAAAGACGACTTTGGTGTAAATGCAGGCTGCATTATCTGGCTTTTAAGCAGACACTGGAGAAGCTTTTGTGTGAGTGAGAGCTGCCCAGCCTGTGCCAGAGGTCCTGACCCCAGCCCTGCCCCCCAGATCTCTCCTCTAAGGAGGACAGGCAGCTCAAGAGCCCCCGAGCAAGAGATGGAGCTGAAATCCCGTGGTAACCACGGAGCCTTTGGATGCAGCCTGGATCAATTGTGAAGGCTTTGCCCCCTCGCTGTGTAAAACATCCAGAGCAAATGTAGAGTGACAGGAAAGGGGTCAGTGGTCTGGGTCACCACTGAGGTGCTGGAGGAGATAATCAGACCCTTTTCCTTCCAGTTCAGCGGCTGCCAAAAACACCGGAGCGCCTCACAAAAGTGCGGGGCCCAGCCAAGCGTGAGCACTCAGAGAGGCCAGCGCTGGAGGAGCCCGGTGTCCCCACCCTGAGCGCCACCAGGAGCTCAGCCCTCGCTCACTTTGCTCTGCTCCTCGGGCTGGTGACGATTTGGGCTTCGTGAGTCGGGGCGTGAAACGCGAGCGCTGCCCCACGTCACCTGGGAGGTGACAAACCCCTCGTGGGCTGCTTCTGGGAAGTGTTTTGTGGCCCCGGGGGGCTCGGGGCGGGTGGAAGCAGCCAGCCTGGATTAGCACTGCTGTTAATAGAACCTGAGAGCATCTCTGCTCCGTGTGGGGCGGCGCAAAGCCATGAAATGAGGCGATCTGAGACGGCCAGACCCCACTCTCCCTGCTCTAAGGGGTTTCTCTCCGGAGCTCTGCCAAGGAACATTTTTGGAGTTTGCTGCTGTTTAGTTGGAATCTTGCTTCCCAAACAAGGCTTTGGTGCTGATTGCATCTCCGAAAAGGCTCCCTGCCAGGGATATTTTGACAGAAAGTGTGATAAAATAGAACACAGCAGATACCGTCCCCCTTGTAATCTATCAGGAATTTTGTACCCCGAGGGGATTATTTCTATATCATGTTATGGCACAGAGTATAGATCCTGTCCTCCTGCTTGCCGTTTCTTAGCACACATAATGAGCAAACCTTCAAACAAATTTGCTTGTATCTGAAAAATTCCTGTGGCTGGGCTTTGGCTAATCAAGTTCTTGTCTCCAGTATCTTCCCCTCACTTTGTCCCCAGATGATCTCGCAGTTATCCCGACTTTCTCAAAAGCACAAAATAAAACACTTTCTGCGAGAGCTGCAATTGCTTTTGACAACTCAATGGCTCCTTGGAATTTGGGAAACCACAAAAAAAAAGAAAAATCCTTCCAGGCTCCTCAGTTCTGCTCCAGATGCCTTCTCCATCTCTTCTCTGTCATTTACACCCTGTGGAGTGGGTGGGAATGGTGGGAGTGAAATGATGGCTCAGGAGCTCGGAGATAGGTGGGGTTTGGAGGCACGCAGACAATTCAGCAGTGATAATCAATGGGATTTGGGCATTTTTTGGAATCTGTCTTTGCTGCTCACAGGGCATTTGTGGAAATGATCAACAGCTTGAGATGGGAGATTTGCTCCCCGCTCCCTCTCCCTGTCAGCTTTTATTTGCCTTCTGTTGCCCTCCTGCACAATCCATAAGCCCTCCTCTTTTGCATGATTGTCTCAATTTGCATTTCCAGCAGATCCACTGACATTTGGCTGGACTCTGGGTGAAACACTCCTTGAAATTAGCCTGCACGTTGAGTTTGTTCTGGGAAGATAAGAAGGGAAGTGGCAGGGGGGCCTGGGGGAATTACACATGTGAGACTGCACTGGGAAAGGAGCATCAACAGTCAGACTCGAGGCCAGGAAAATTTCTCTGGGATTTGTTTGGGAAGCAGAATTTGTCACCGTGGGCAATGGACTCGTCTCCCTCACCCCACTGGCTCCCAATCCCAGCACAAGCCCGTCTGAGGAAGCCAAAGGATAAATTGTCTGCTCGCCTGCTCTGGAGTTGCTCTGTAGTGCTGGCAATGTGAGACTGAGGAGGAATTTTAATTTCATGCTGTGTAAGAAGAGTGCATGCAACAGTAGCAGCCGTATGGATTTTCATATGAATGGAGTACAGTATTCATAACAGGGCAGCAGTGTTGTCCCGCAGGTTCCCATTCTTCTCCTTTCTTTGCTGTTTTCACATTCCCCTCGCTGTCCACCCATTCTCGCACTTGCTGAAATGGAAAGTATGTCCTTGCCAGATGGGTGTACAAAGTGACGAGCCTGTTTCTCAGCTAGATGGCAATTGGCTTCAGAGACCTTTTGTTGCTTTAATTTCTGTGCAATCCAAGTGCGAGTCTGTTTTGCTTGAGAGGGAACATTTTTTAGCCTGGTGCCTCTCTTGCTCAGCTTTGCGGGTATCTAAGCACGAGCACTTTGCAGACAGTGGAGCCCATTAATGCTGCTCTGTCTCCAGATCTCTCTAAAATAAGGACTTAAATCACTTGCTTGGAGGGGGAAGGCAGGTCCTGGGGATGATTGATCCACAAGGATGGGTTGTGTGGGGCTGAGCTGGGTGCTTCTCACCCCTTTCTCCTTCCTAGTGATCTCTTTAGTCCTCACCCAAGAGCTGAAGTCACCTCAGCAGTGAAGAATTTGGTTTGTAAGACGTGTCACGCTTTGTTCGGGGGTGGTTTTTGTTTTATTTGATTTTAAAAAAATGGTGTGTATTTGTTAGGGAAGGAGCCTGTAGTGATTTTCTTGAGGCTGCTGATCTAACACATTCTGCACAGCCATAAAATATGCTTTAGATAAACTTCTCCTCCTAACATCTGCGAGGAGCAGAGCTCCGCTCGTTTCCATGCTAAACCGGTCGTTAATGCGCCGGCACACCCCGGCACGTCTGTCAAACCCAATCAGTTTTGCCAGGTAGGGCAGGTGGATAAATCTGTCTGCCTGCACACGCTGCTCCTCCTGATATCCCTGCGTGGCAGGAAAAGGCGTGAATGGGGGAAATCCTTTTGCCGGGAGGTGCGTGCGTGCAGCGGGAGACGAGCGGAGAAATCGCGGGATTGTCGCTGCGGAGCGAGCCCGGACGCTGAGCTGGGGGAACGTGGCTGGAGAAGAGGTTTGCAGCAATGCAGGTGGTTTCCTCTCCCACCCTCGTCTGTGCCTTTGACAGCCGCTGTCAAAGAGCCCAGCAGAGCCGGATCTGGCTCCGTGCAGAGCAGGCATGACAGTGGGAAAGAGAGAGGAGCCCAGCGGTGTCCCCAGGTGGACCTGGCCTGGCCTGGCCTGGCCATCCATCCCTCACTGCCCTGGGCTGGTCAGGGCTCACCCTCCACTGCCACAGTGGCCTCTGCTAGGGAGAGAGTGGACATGTTGGATTTTGGGAAAAATTTCTTCACTGGAAGAGCGGTCGGATATTGGAAGTGGTGGAGTCACCATCCCTGGAAGAGCTCACAGAAGGAGTAGAGGGGGCACTCTGATATTGTTTGGTGGCCATGGTGGCACTGGTTGAAGGTTGGGCTGGATGATCTTGGGGGTCTTTTGCAGCCTGAGTGATTCTGTGTTCCACAGGGGAGGGGGGGTGGCAGCCTTGGCCGTGGCCCCCACCCTGGGCTCACCCTGGTGACAGATGTGTCCCAGCAGGGACCTGACACGCTCCAGGCTGTCGGGTTTAATGGTTCCCTTCATGGCTGGGATTGATACAGCTGGCAAACACATTAAAGAGTTCAGAAGCAAAGCAGACCCATAATTAATAAAATACAGATTTTCATCTGAAATCATTGCCTGAAATAGCTCCCTAATGCAGGGAGGGATGGCTGGAGGGGGACAGTGTGAGTGTGTCCTGCCTGGGGACCAAGGACTGAGCTCCACCAGGGCCCCCAGCACCCTGCAGACACCCAGAGAGGGGGAACAGCCCAGCAGAGCCCTGGCAGAGCAGGGGACACCACCAGCTCTGAGCCCTAAAGAACAAGTGCCTGTCTGGATAACTCCAGGAAAATCCCACCAGCCTGCAGGATCAGACAATTCCCACCAAAACAACCTGAGGATGGTGAACTCCCAACCAAACAATTCCATGAGCTGCTCCTCTGTTGAAGGTGGGGTGTTCCTCTGAGGGCTGCTGGGTTCTTCCCCAGGGTAATTCCAGGAGATGCTGTCATGGCCTGAGGAGGGAGAGGCTTCCCCAGGGTGTCTCTGAGATCCTCTCATGCCCTGGGAAGGGACGGGCTTGTGCCTGGCAGGCGCTGGCACTGCTGCCTCTCCTCAGCCCGGCTCAGAGAGGCTGTTAAGAAGCAGTTTCAAGTGCAGGCTAAGAGGGAAGCTAAAGTGACCCATAAAGTCTCTCTTCAGTGCTTGTAGAGCCTTTGGGATCCTCTTATAAATCAAAGCCTGCAGGTAGACTCAGGTGTTGGAGCCCAGAAGCACAAACAGCATTAATGAGGCCGCGGAACATCATCCCCACGGTGGCAGAAGCAAAGGGGAGGGTGTTTCATCTTGCAGAGCCTGTGACTCTAATGATGGTGCAAGTCCTTCAGAAGGAAAAAAGGGACAGTCTGGGGAAAAGGACCTTCTGGGCTGGCTCGTTCCCAAAGATCCAGGAGCTGCTCATGTTGCCTGCCTGCTAATTGGAGTTGGCTGTAACTGATTTAGAAAGGATGGCCTTAGGGAGCTGAGATTGTTGTTTGTGTTTGTCTGGGATTAAATACAGATGGAATTAAAACGAAAGGGAGGGGGGAAAAAAACCCCACAACAAACCCTGGATTCGAGGAGGAAGCTTTGATGGAATAAATTCCTGCTGCTGGAAGGGAGCGGGTCGGGGTCTCGGTGCCATTCCCATGGAAGCACCAGGGAAACAATGAAAGGGTAGAGACAGAAATAGAAAGCAAAAAGATGAGTGGACTCTGATGAAAGGAGTCATATTAATAATGAAAACTGGAGGGTTTGAAGCTGCTTTAGAATAAATTTCCAAGGCACAGAACCTCTCGGGAGCAGGGACTGTCCTTTGGTGAAGGCACAAACCAGATGCTCAGAGCAGGGCCCAGCTCCCAGCCAGGCTCTGGGAGCACAAACTGCAGGAGAAAATGGGAATACCTGCAGGGCTGGACCAGGCCAGAGGCCCCCAACACCAGGAAAATTGGAGTCTCGTGGTTTTAGGTCACGGCACGATTTCTCCACAGCTGAGTGCAATCGGTGACACAACCAATAAATCATGACAGTGACAAAGCACGAGGCCTGGAATCATGAGCAGATTACGCTGTGTGGATGTGTGGGGGCTGTGTTGGTTCTGGAGCAATGGGAAGAGAAAGGCAAGGAGGAGCTCAGCTCCCCTGACATTGAGCAGTGGCCTCGTGCACAGAGGCTGCTGTGGCTGCCAGAACTCCCTCACTGGGAAAATCTGTCCTGGAAGGCAACTTTCCATATCAGTTCTGAGCCTTGGCTCGGTTTATACTCTCGTTATAAAAGCTTTGGGAACATTTGATACCTGTTCTCTTTTTAGTGAGAGCAATTCTAACAACTCCCCTTGTTAGAGCTGCAGCTTCTGGGGGCAAGGGGTGGAAATTGGGAGCCTCAGGCCCTGGTGGCGTCCCTCAGGTCACTTCAAAGCTGTCTGGAGGTGATTGTGAGCAGCTCCCTTTCCTCCCAACACCTCCCTCTGCCCCTTTCAGCACCCCTGACACCTCTCCCTGACTGGCTGCAAATCTCCTGCCAGTGCTCATTAACGTGAATGCCAAGAGTCCTGAGATTCCTGGGCCTGGCTGGAGACAATTCCACCATCCCCTGGCGAAGCAGAGGCTGAGGACACCCCCAGATCGCTGGGCTGTGGCTTTGCTGGAGCTTTGTCACTTGAGGATCAGCATCAAACACCTCTGGGATGCTCCTGAGCATCCCCAGTGGGTGCCTCAGACCAGCTCCCAGTCTGACCAGTGCGGGGCTGCTCCCCCAGTTGTGCACTGATGGGTGTGGAATGGGGTAAAGAGGGGAAAATAAATCATCCAGGCTTTACAGAGGTGCCTCCAGCTCCTTTCATCACCTCACAGCTCCCCATGGAGCCTTAGGATGCCTGGCTTTGGGCAGGCATAGGAGATGGAGACAGGAATTTGTGCTGGATTTAAGGCAAAGACACCACAGAGCAGCCAGCACAGACTCACATGTCAGGGGCACTCGGTACTGGAGGTGTGGGCAGGAGGAATGTCCCCAGAGCTGCCTGGAAGCCGCAATAATTCCTGGGAGACAGCAAAATTCCATCCACTGACAGCCCCAGCAAGAAGATGGGATCTCCTGTCTGGAATGCAGCATCCAGAGCATCCCTGTCCCTGGCCAGAGGGGGAAGGGGAGAGCACAGTCCCTGCCTGGGGGGCTGAAAATTCAATTTGGGATGTGCCTGCAGCCTCCCACCCCCTGAGGCAGAGCGAGGAGGAGGGAGACATGGAATTCCATCGGTGCCCCGGGGAGCACAGTCCCCAGGAGCTGCGGGGTGGCTCAGAGTGGTCCCCAGGAGCTGTGGGGTGAGCTCAGAGCAGTCCCAGGAGCTGTGGGGTGACTCAGAGTGGTCCCCGGGAGCTGTGGGGTGGGGTCAGAGTGGTCCCAGGAGCTGTGGGGTGGCTCAGAGTGATCCCAGGAGCTGTGGGGTGGGCTCAGAGTGCTCCCAGGAGCTTTGGGGCTGTGGGGTGGGCTCAGAGCTGCTCCTCTTCGAGGCGTTGAGGATTTTGGTTGGATTTTGGCTGGAAGCGCTGTCTCCAAGCAAAGGGAAGGATGGCAGAGCACCAAGCTGTGCCAGATCCCTGCTGCCACTGCTGAAATCCATCTTGATGTGCTGCCGCGCAGGCGGGAGGCTCTGCCCCAGCCCGGCTCTCCCCGGGGCTGTCCGTGGAGCACGGCCTCTGTCCAAAGGCAGGCAGGAGCAGGAGCTGCCTCTGCAAGGCCAGCAAGCATCTGGGTTCGCTCTCCTCTGGGGCTTCTCTTTGAAAGGAGCTTTGAATTGATAAATTTTCACTCCTTTTTGTCTAAAGAAATCTCCCTGGAGCAGCCTGCTCTGCTCCTGGGGCAGGGATGAGGAGGGGCGGAGGAGCAGGGATGGGAGCAGAGCCTGGAGCCCAGAGGGGGGGCCGGGCACAGCCTCTGCAGAGTTGGAGCTGCACAAACACCCAGGGCTGGCTCTGACCTGCCCCAGCAGGGAAATCAGAGTTGTGCAGGGGTTCAGCCTGCGGGGCCAGGGCTGTGTGAGGGGTCTGAGCTTGCTCCTCACACAAGGGGGGCTGGCTCTGGGGGTCTGCAATTCCCCAGGCACAAAAACTCAGCCTCTACAGCAGCAGCAACCAGAACTGCCAAAACAGAGACCAAGACCTTTTTCCAAAAGTAGAAAAGCCCTTTGTGACACTGCCTAGGATGAGGAATGAAATCCTCCTTGAGGTACTCCAACAATACTCCTACAATAATATCACTTTCAAAGCTGTGTTTCAGGAGGCTGGTACTGAGTCTGAGTCTGAGGGTGTGACTATTGAGAGCTGGAGGAGTCTGTAGTTTATCACAGGTGAATTTTAGAAAGCAAACAGAAATATTTGGCTGCAGCAGCTCAGCTCCTCGCTGCTGGGGATGGATGAAATGGTTAAGTGAAGGTGTCTTCTCTCTGTGCTTTCTTGGTTTCTCTGCCTCCCCGTTGGCACACACATCCACATTTTCTGTTCCTCTCCCATCTGCTTCCCCTTCCCAAAATTCGAACATTTCACTCTTAAAATTTTGCCTTCATGTATATGAATGAAAGAGAAAAATATCACTGCAAACCATAAGGGCTCGGTAGCTGGGATAGATTCTGATCTGCACCATAAAACCCTCGTAGGTGTGGTCGCCTCCAGCTCTGCCAGGCTGTGGTGTTGGTGCTGAGCATCCCTCATGGGGAGATTGTTTCCCCATCAGGGTCTCAGTTGTGACTCTCAGATGCTGAATTTAGGCAGGCAGGGGTGGTGCTGTCCCCAAATCTGGGTGTGATCACTGCTGGCTGCAGACGGGGCAGGGGTGCCACTCCAACAGCAGCACAGAGGGGGCTCTGGGTGAGCTGCTGGCCTTGTTCCATGCCCAGCCCCTCGGGGATGAAACTGGAGCTGGCTGGAGCAGCAGTTTGGGGGAGATGAGGCCTCTTGCAGTGAGGAAAGCACTCAGAGCTGTTTAGGGAAGCAGCCCGTGAGGACAGCACAGGGGGAGTTGTTCCAGTGTTGAATTACTGAACCACACACGCAGTATTTGCCTAACCAGCTAGACCTGAATTGCTGTTCAAACACTGCTCTGCTGCCTGACGTTGGCAATCAGGGAGCTAATTACACTGGATTAGGGTTTTTCTCTTAATTACATGAAAAATTTAGCGCGGCTGATGTTCATGAGGCTGCAGGGGATTAAGGCGGAAGCCATGTGTTTATCTACAGGTCAATTATGGAAGAGAGAGCTGGAATGTGCTGGAGCTGTGTCTCCCCCATCCCTGCACCCAGTCTGAGCCCATCTCCAGCTCTGATTTTGGTAGAGGAGGGATTCTCTGTGCTGGCTGCTGGGGGAACCAAGGCAGGGCTCAGGGCAGAGCTGCCTCTGTCCTGCTCCTCTGGGGTTGGCAGCTCTGGGACAGCTCTGTTCCACCTCCTGCTCTGCTCAGGAACTACAAGCAAAACCTTTCAGCACAAAGCCAAGCTCAGGCTGCTGTGTCCCACTGGACCAGGGCGTTCAGATTTCTGTTCCAAATCCATTTTCAGCTCCAGTCCTGCAGCCACAGCCCCTTTTCCCCTCCCTCCTCCCATCTGGGGGTGTCTGACATCAGGGCTGTGCTTTGCCTGTGTTGTTGCTCCCTCTGCCCTTGTGTCCCTGTGCCAGTGGCGCCCGTGGCCACCAACAGAGAGCTGTGGTGAAGTGACCCTGAGACTGCACACACAGCAAGGCCTTGGGCACGTCCTCTCAGCTCTTTGTGATGTGTTTTCCCTGTGAATGGGCTGAAGAGGGAAGCTCTGTGTCCACGGTGGCTCTGCCAGGACAGGACAGGGCTGTGGCTGCCCTGCAGGGAATTCCACAGTGCCTCAATGTCAGAGCCAGCCCTGAGCCCTGACTGGCACCAACCCCTGCAGATCCTCTCCTCCCTCAGCTGACTCTGAAATTAAACTCTGAGTTTGGCTATTTGAGGACCAACAAGTTGATCCTGTTGCCCTTTCTCCCTGCCCGATGCTGAGTAGGGCAGGGATGGACAGGGACAGAGGGACAGGGACAGACGTGTGCTCTGAGCCCAGCCCAGCAAACCCCACTGTGTTCAAGGCCGTGCTGAGCAGCGTTCCATGTGTTGCATACACAGATTATTCGGAGCCAGTTCATCTGCTTATCTGCTGATTAATTCTGAGATGCTGGAAAGGGCATGTGCCGAAGGCTTAGGGAGTAACAGTGTGGAGATGGAAGAGATTTTGCTTTTTATTTTTATTTTTATCCTTGATCTGCCCCTTAATAGCACTGGGGAAGCAGCTCAGAGGGGCAGGAGGAGCTTTCCTCACACACCAGGAACCTGAGCTACCTCAAACCTCTGTCTGATGGAGCTTGGGGCACAAATGAGCAGACAGGGAGCGACTCAGCCCCGTGGATTTATATTGTAGAGCTTCCCACTAATGCTTCCAGGACAGGGAATGTACCAGCAAACGTCCCTGGGCCCCAGCCAGCCCTGTTGGTCCTGCAGGAGGCACATTTGCTGCAGCCCCTGTGTGCCCAGAGACGATGGAGCAGCCCCCAGCACGGAGCCTGTCCCTGCTCTGGGCTCGCCCACAGCCCAGCCAGGCTGCAGGGGCAGGGGGAGCTGGAGGGAGCCCTGGGGCAGTGCCAGCTTGGCTGGGGCTCCCTGTCCTCACACGACCTCGCTGCAGGGCTGCTCCTGCGGCCAAAGCCGGCTCTGGCCGGGCAGGGACGGGCTGGGGACAGAGACTCACTGAGATCCTGCCCCAGTTCATAACCAAAAAATGCCCGTTCCCACCTGCAGCTCTGCGTCCTGCTGGGCAGGAGTGACCTGGGGGAGCAGCAGCGATGTGGGAGAGGCTCATTTCCCGGGATTTGAGCTAAGCTGAGCACTCTGTAATTTTCTCACATCCCCTGCCCGAGCAAGGTTAGATCTGATCAGTAACACATGACTGGCTCTGCATGCACAAGTGAAACCAAAAATATGCACGGCCTCCTTGTTCACCTGATCGCTCCTGCCTGGCCTAGAGCGGCGCAGAACCGCCAGGCAGGATTTATCCACAGGTTTATAAACCCCAAAGACAATAAAATTTAGATTCTCTTATTTCCTTCTGGGTTTTGGCCTTCGGCAGTTCAGAGTTTGGCTCATGTTCCAGCATTCCCGGGAGGTGCTGGGCAGGAAATCGAAGCCATTTGAAACATATTACTTACACGATGTTTTCAAAAAGGAAAGAGAATAATATTTCCTGAGGAACTCTGTGGCTCCCACCTGATCAGCTGGAAGCTGTGGCTTTGGAGAAACAGGGTTTTTTGTGTGGCAATTTTTGACAGTCATTTAGTTTTTTCCTCCTTGGGGAGAATCACGACTCACTGAAGCTCGTTTAGAGCAAACTTCACATTAGACAGTCTTGTCTAAGTGGCTTTTGATGCCATTTTACATGGCCACTCAAGGTCAACAAAGCAAACTAAGCAAGACCAATCCCTTCAGCTGTGAAATGCAGTTGCTGGAGGAGGATGTTGCTGGGGAGAGAGAGCCTGACACGGAGCTGTGCAGGATTATTCAGCTGGAAGGACACAGGTGAGGTGTGGACACATAACACAGATGCAGGGCTATTTTGGGGGCTTTGGGCAGGAGCTGCAAATGGCTTGTGACAAGCAGATAGATACCTGGTGCCTCCCTCGCCCTAAATAACACCAGGATAACACCAGCTCTGGGCTTGCTCTCCTGTTTTCTGTCCATCAGAGGCTGAGGCTCAGCACTCAGCCCTGTTTTCTTTGGGCTGTTATTCACTCCCCAAGTGCCACTCACTCCTCCCTCCACCCCTAACTGCAGGCAGAGCCAGCGAATTGTGGATTTCTGCCCTGGCCCCTGGGTCCCTTTGGGCTCCTGCTAACACCGAGCCCAGCTGTGGGTCAGGGCAAAGGGCAAGGAGTGGGAAAGGGCAGGGAATGACCCCTGTGGCACCCGGGGGGCTGAAGGGCAGCCTGGGGTGTGTTCACCCAGCTAACCCTGCTCAAGGCTGCCAGGGTTAACAGAACAGGATGCTTCAGGAACAAAAACCCCTCTGCCTGCTCCTGGAGCTGCCCCACTCTTTCCCCTCCTTGTGCTTTCCTTTGCTCCCCAGCAGGGAGGGCAGGAGCTGGGTTGAGGCTGCACAGAGCAGGAGGAGCAGGGTGAGGCAGGGGCAGGATGGCAGAGGCTGAGGAGCAGCAACACCCACCTCGTTCCTGCCTCTGGGAGGCCAAAGCTTCATCCCTTTGATGGTTTCCTTGCTCGGTGCCAAAATGCAAAGCCTGGAACAGGGCAGTGCTGCTAACAACGATTCCCAGTGCCCAGAGAAGCAGAGGCACCTCCTCACAAATCAAACAGGAGGGTAAAAAAGGGGATTATTGCTGAACAGAGGGAAAGGACATCCCTGCTCCCTGGGGCTCTTCACTGGGGACAGATTAGAGAGGACAGGGTTTGTGCCATGAGCTCTCCTCCTTCTGGGCAGGCAGTCCCCAGGACCCTGAGTGTTCCCACCTTTTGAGGGCTGTATTTGATGCTGCTGGAAGGTGCAAGGCTGCTGGCCCTGGGGCTCCAGCAATTGTCTCTCTGCAACAAGTGCTCCAAAAGAACACAGCACTGCTCCTTCTCAGCATTCCCTTTTCCCTGGAGCCCCCCAGATTCAAAGTCTTCACCTCCTGCTTTTGTACTGAGCCCTCTCCTGCACTGGATTTCCTCAGTACTATGGAAGAAAATCTCTGGGGCACCTCATGCATCATTTTCTACATCTCACTGCTGGTTTTAGCTGATTTAGGGCTGGTCTGTGCCTTGCAGTGGTTGGTTCCAGCATTGGGGTGTGCAGAGCCTTCCTGGGGGCACAGAATGGGAAGGAGCTTCCCTCTGGATGGGAGGGAGAGCTGGGCCTCCAGGAAAAGACAATGCTGCTGATTTAAAGCACCATCCAAAGCAATCCAACCTCACCAGCCCAAATTTCATTCTAATGAATCCATCCCCGGAAGAATACTACTTAATTAATTAGCAGCTCATTTGCATGAGGTGGCATGTTATTAAAGTTCTGCTGCTGCAAGTAGGGCTGTGACAAGGTGTGAGCTGACAGCTTTTCAAATAAAAAGTCTTTTCAAGGAATGATCTCCCGAACTGGCAGCTTTGTTCTGAACGAGCCTCTCATGCAGTAATAAATTAAAGACATGGTGCTGCTGATTAGGCTCTGCATGGTGCCTCTGTGCCATCCTCCCTGCTCCATCCTGCAGGATCAGCTCTGCACGAGGGTGGAGGGAGCTCCCGAGGAGTTAAGGGGTGGCCTTGCTGCAGGATGCAGGGTGGGGAATCAGTCCCCTCATGCGTGGACTTATTCAGCTGTTTTTTCTGGCATCAGGAATTCCATCATGAGTCAGCCTGGTGGAAACACCCCTAATGAAAACAGACAGGTAATTTAATCATGGAAAGTTCCTACAAAGAGATTCGATGTCTTCTAATGGGAGCCTGCTGGGAGGGACTGGAAGGGAAAGCAGAGATCTCCCACCTCTGGCCCTGGCTGGAGGGGAACTTTCCTACAAGAGGTGTGGTGGAGCTTCATGTCAGATTAGATCCTTGAGTGGCTCCTACACGGCGACATCCCGGTGGCACAATGTGGTATTTTGCTAATCTCTGGCGATAAAGCCCAGCTTAGCCCGCAGCTGCATTGTAGGGGTATTAGAGAGCTCAGTGTGAGCCCGGCTCTGCAGGGCTCCCCGCACCCAGCACACCCTGCTCCTCCACGAGGGGCTGCCCAGAGCCCTGCGAGCCAGGGATGAGTTTGGATTTGCAGATTATGTCATTAGGCACTTCTCAGGAGAGATTTGTAAACATCCAGCAGGAGGGAAGGGCTGGATGTGGCCCGGGCAGCTCCCGGGGTTCGTGTCCCAGTGTGGCAGCCTGTGGTGTGTCCTCCTGGAGCACCCACCCCGACCCTGCTCCCCTCTGTGCCCCTCTCCTGAACCCCTCCCATGCCCACCATCGTGTCAGGAGAGGAAATGGTGAGGGGACAGAAGCAAACAGGACCACTGGAGCCCGGCTCCATCCCTCTGCTCCCCTCTCCCCCATCGCCGTGCCAGGATGAGCACTGGATTCGGGATGAGCTCTTGATTTGGGATGAGCCCTGAGGTGCAGGGTTGGTCCCACACCGCTGCTCCAGGGACAGCTCAGGAGTTGTCTGGCCCCAGGAGGGTACCCATACGTGAGGAGAGGAATTATTTCCCTCTCTAAACGTCAACAAGAAGCTTCCTGCTGTGTGAGATGATCCCTTTCTTCTTCCTCGTCCACAGGAATCATCGCTCTCCTCTGACATCATCATTTGTTGCCTTGGAAACCGAGCCCTGAGCAGGAGATGCAGTGGAGCATCCTGGTGTCCGTGGGTGCCCCTCAGCCCAGGGCTGTGGGCAGGGGGCTCAGGGGGCCCTGGGTGTTCAACACCCACCCAGGGAGGGGACAGGGGGCTCTGCTGTCCCCTGTGCCCTGAGCCACCTCACCGTGCCAGGCTCCCTGAGAGCCCCAGGGCTGCTCCCTGGCCTTGGTGGGGACAGGAGGGTGCAGACAGCACCCAGCACCCCGTGCTGTGTCCCAGGACTCCCATTCCAGGCACAGCTCCCGGCCCTCATCCAGGCTGGAGGAGCCATGGGGCACTGGGCGCTGTCTCCAGCCCAGAGCTGCAATTCCCAGTTGGACTCGGCCTGCACCAGCCTTGTCCAGTGGTATCTCTCTTTATTAGCCCTGTCTGACCTCATTACTCGAAAGAAGCTCAATTTAACGAGCTGCCGCTGCCCTGAGGGAACTCTGGAAAACAGTTGTTTTTCACAAAGGCTGCTGATCCTTCATGTCCGGCGCTTCCATTCCCGTCTGGCCATTAATCAGGCGTTCGCAGGGTGGTGGCTGTGGATCCCTGTCAGCCCAGGGTTCTGCTGTCTGTTCCTCTGGTGATTTTTGTCCCTCGCTTCTTGGTGCAGGCTGGTGGCTCCCAAAGCAGCGTGGGTGACTCAAGGGGCAGCACCCAGTAAGGCACTGGGCTCATACTGGTGTGAATCTGCCTCTAATTCTTGGTATTTCACGGGGGCTGTGATGAGCCTAATTCTCACAGGTGGAATTAAAGCAGAATTTGACCTTCTGCCTTTGGGGGGATTTTGCTTTCTGGAAATTTTGAGGCAGGCTTTGAGGCTGGCAGCTTAATCCTGCCAGAGGCTGTGGGTGTTCAACAGACCACTCACATTCCACCTGATGTTCTTTTATAGCCCTGAATACTCAGGAGGGAAAGGGAAAAAGAGAAAAATCCAGAAAATAAATGTGTTTGTGTGTACCCAACGTGTCTGTACATTGCAGAAGGCACCGGGGCTCTTTCCAAGGGGAGGATTTATTCCGAGGAGGGTGCAGGGGAGCGTCTCTGCTCTCGGAGTGTGAAGATCTCCTGGTATTTCCAGCTGGGGTGGCTCATTTCTCAGCTAAATCATAAGATGCTTAACAACCTGCTCTCTTACCTCCCGGGGACATGAACCAGAAAAAAGAGGCAGCCCTTTCTGTGCTCCATCCTGCCTCTTCCCAAGGTTCAGGCTTCGGGTTTCCTGCCTTTTGCTCGGTTACTCAGCCAGGTAGGGAATGATGGGGCAGCAAAAAGGGCTGGGGCAGCACAGCCCGGCCTGCGGCTGGAGCCGACGGCATCTCTGGGATCCGAGCTTTGTCCAGGGCCTGTTCCCTCTCCTGGATGGGCAGCAGGCGCATCCCGACAACTGCCGGCACGCTCCCGACAATTCGCGGCCCATTCTCGGCACATCCCGACAATTGCCGGCACACTCCCGACAATTCGCGGCCCATTCTCGGCACATCCCGACAATTGTTGGCACACTCCCAGCACATCCCAGCACATTCCCGACAATTCCCGGCACATTCCCGGCTCCCAGGCGCAGCAGCGCTGTCGCTGCGGGCTCTGGGCTCTCCCAGCCCCGCGTTGCCATCCGGCCGCTCTCCAAACATGCAAATCCTGGCGGGGAAGACAACGTGAAGAGTTTGTTTATCCTCCCCACTTCCCCTCGCACAGCCCCCGAGGCTATCAATTATTAACTCGGGGGAGAGAAGGCGTTTCCTCAACAGCAGCAGCTGCTGGCAGGGATGGCATTTGTCACAGCCTGGGCAGGTTTTCCTGCGGGAGCAGGGAGTTGTTTTGGAGGGATGGAGGGATGCTTGGAGCTCGAACTGAAGGGACCATGTGGTGCTGTGTGAGAGCTCTGCTCTCCCAGCAGAGCGGGCTGGGCTGGCTTTGCCTCACTGAATCCTGCAGGCAGGAAAGTGGCAACAGCATCTCTGAGTTTTAAGTAGGGATGATGCTCTGGGAGGATTCCGTGGAGATTGTCCAAGTGTCATTCTATAGGTGTCTAGAGAGTTAAAAAATACCTCTGCAGTACCTGGGCTTTGCTGTTGGCTGTAGAATTTTGTGGTCTCCTTTCAGGCTTATTTTAGAGAGTATCTTAAAAGTTTACAGCTTTCCTTCCCCCTGGATGGTCAATCACAGCTCACTGGCAGTCTCTGTGCTCACCTTGCAACCACAAAACTCCCTCATTATTTCTCCTGGACTGGCAAAACCATGCTGGCTCGGACAGAGGGAGAACCTTTGCTCCAGCTCCTGCTCTCACACTCTGCCTACTGCCTCCGCTGCCTCCAGTTGAGAGCTGAGATTTTTGAATTAATTCCTTTTCCTACCTTCTCTTCTCCTCCTCCTCCCCTCGCCCCACCATCCCCTGAACTAAAGCCGGGATTTGGCTGCTGTGAGCCCCCTCTGATGCATGTTTGCTCCTTGCAGATCCGGGCAGATGGCCCTCCCCAGGGCGGGATCCAGTACGAGGTGCTGACGGTGTTCAAGGACGGGAGCCCGGTGCTGCGGGACATGGCCTTCTCCATCGACCACAAGTACCTGTACGTCATGTCCGAGCGACAGGTGAGTGCCTGCGCCCCCGCCCCGACCGCTGCAGCTCCCTTCCCTCAGGAACGGGCTCTGCCCAGCCCCGTGATGCCGGGATGGGCACAAGAGGTTGGAGCGCCAGGAGGAGCTCGGGATTTCCTGCCCCTGAGCAGAGATCGGCATCATTGCCTGGGGAGAGTTGTAGCTGCTTGTTCCTGGCTGGAAGCGATGGGAACTGAGCTGGTTGGGGGCTCTGAGCTGTCCCTGCCTCAGCCCTGAGCCTTGGTGAGGCTGCCAGGCTGAAGGTCTGCAAGGGTTTGTCTGGGAGCATCCTTGAGCGCAGAATCCCAGAATCCCTGGGGCTGGAAAATCCCCCCAGGATCATCCATTCCATCCTGTGCCCAATCCCCACCTGGTGCCCAGCCCAGAGCACTGAGCATTCCTTGGACACCTCCAGGGATGGGGACTCCAAACCTCCCTGGGCAGCTTGAACACCTTTTCTGTGAAAAAATCCTCCCTGAAACGGCTGAATTGATGGTGGCTCCATTTCTGTCTGTATTTCTTTGTTTGTTTAGTCATTTACCAGCCTGTTTGAAGGAGTTGCCAGCGGGTGCTGCTGCTGCACAGAGGGGGGAGCAAGCCCCATTAACCCTGGCTCTGCTCCGTGCCAGCTCTGCTCCTGCCCCAGGGTAGTGCCCACCCCAAAAAAGCACAGCCCGAGTGATTATGATGGGAATTGATGGCTGGCAGTCCACGGGAGGCTGGTGCTGGGGGAGACAGAGCAATGTCAACAATCTGGGGCCTTCTGTTCTTGTCTGAGGCACAGAACAACCCAGGGCTCAGATTTCTGGGCTCACTGGCTCTGCAGGGAGTTTTTCTTGCTGGTCCTCACACCTGGGGAGTTCAGGTGAATGGGGCTGGTGCCTTGTGGGTGCTGGGGCTGCACCTGGAGGTGTCTGGGTGCTGTTCAGTTGTTCTGTGTGGGGTGAAGCCCCCGGTCACTGACACCTTTCCACCTGTCCTCCCTCCCACCTGCTCTGGGATGCTGCAGGGAGCTGTTGGTGTGATCAGGGATGTTCTGGTGGAGGTGGAGAGCAGCTCTCCTTGCACTGGGGGCTCCCAGCCCCTCCCAGAGCCAGCTGAATCTACAGCAAGAAAAGAAAAAAACTGGGAAATCCTTTCTTTGGTTATGAAGCCGTTAAAAAGCAGGGAAGAAATGTTTTAGAAGAGAGCAAAGTCTCCTCCTCGCTAAAAGTCTCAAGTGAGTGAATCCCTGAGGTTGAGGAAGACATTTTGTGCTTGTCAGGGATAGACACTTGCATGAGCAGCCACAAATTTCAGATCCTGTCACAGCCTGGGCTGGGATTAGATGGCAATAATGAGGATCTGTGCAAACGTTGCAATTGAATTATTTTATTCAAATGTTAATGCTTGGTCACTTTGTGCAGGAGCCACGTGCTGCCCATGCTCCCACCAGGGAGGAAACGACCCAGTGTGGATCTCAAACAGTTGAGGAACTGTTTTCATTAGGAGCAAAATCCAGGGGGAATGCCTCTAACTCATCTTTTATGAGGCAAGAGCGTCTTAATATTCATCAAAGCACTAATTTGCTTAATTGTGAAACAAAAAGATGTGAAGAGAATTAGGAAATAATAGAATATTCCTGGAACATTAATTCCATTTTCAGCCACGGCTCTGCCTTGGGGAGACTCCAGGAGCTGGGGGCTGTTGCCTCTCATTCCTTGCAGGATTTGCCACAGGATTTCCCTGCTGCCCTTGCAGCAACGCGTGCTCTGGGTCCCCAAATCCCAGCATCCGATGCATATGGATCTTGTCAGCTCCTGTGACCCCAGTGCCCCCATCCTGGCAATGTGAGAGTTCAGCAAAGTGCAGCCAAAGATGTATTTTTCCTCGGGTTCTCTTTAAAGGAGGCTGATGATTGAAAAGGGGTCAGCACCAAGAGGGGGGGAAAGGTCCAGCAGCTCCAGAGGGCTGAGGCTGTAAATGGTGGGAGGTGCCCTCAGAAAGACTGAGGATATACAGCAAAAAAAGGCCTCTGAAGGCTGGAAATTGAGAACAAACTGAAATTCTGCTGCAGCAAAATGCCACAGAGAGCAGCTGCTCCTAGCAGGGATGCACTGCCCGTAACGTGGGGGGAGGATTGTCCAGAGCCAGGATTTGAATATCTGCAGAGACAGAAACAGGCCAGGGCTGTGGCAGGGCTGGGCTGGGGCTCTGGGCAGCTCAGCTCACCCCAACAGAGCTGCTGGCACCTCCTGAGCTCCCCTGGGCCTGGGGATGGGCTCTGGGAGCAGCCCCGGGCTTGTGCTGAGGGAACGGAGCTTTGGGGATGCTCCCCACAAAGGAGGGCACCGTGCCCACCTCCCTCCTGGGCAGGCAGCAGCCAGGACCAGCTTTGGGCTGAAATGCAGGGAAAAGAGCCTCTCCCTGCTCAGCTCTGGAGCTGTGCTTGCAGGCACAGCCCTTCCCCACTCCCCTGGCTCCTGTCCCAGCCCTGTCTGTGCTTTGCTCCAGTTTTTTCCTCCCTCTTTTTTTGAGCTCTCCCTGAGCCTTTCATGTCTCGCTGCCAGCTCCTTCCAAAGCAGAATATCTGACATTTGATTTCACTCCCACAAAGCACAGAAGCAACAGTTGCACAGCCCATTCCGGGGGAGAGAGGAATAAAGAAACTTTGCTTCCAGGCACTCGTGGTGCTTGAACCACTCGGTTTAAGGGTGGTTATTAGGAGCTCTTTCAGGCTCCCTTCCCACAGCACCTGGTTTCAAACACTCAGAGGGGGGATAAGAGAAGTGGTTCTGACCCTGTTTAAAGCAGGAATTCATTTCTCAGCACTGGTGGAGCAAATAAAGCCCATTTCTGCACACAGGCTGAGCAAGGCTCGGGGAGAGCTGGACGGAGATGGAGATGATGGAGATGGGATGGGTGACATTGCAGGAGCTTTGTGGGGTTCCAGAGTGGGAATAGCAGTAGACCTGGCAGGTACTGGCAGAGTTACTCTCCCCAAAATCCCAGTTTTCGTGTTCTGTCCCTCTGCTTTTATGAGGAATGTAACCCAGCAGCCTCCTGCCCTGGCTGGGAACCTCAGCATTCCCCAGTAGAGACGAGAACCCAGCGGCAGCCAGTGAATGCCAATTAACCAGCAGAGCTCTGAGGGATCCTGTGCTGCTCCAGGGAGTGCTGGATGTGCCCATTGTGGGAGAACCTCGGCTTTGGAGGGCACAGTTTTGTGTTCTTTGACAGAATCACGGAACCACAGAATGGTTTGGGTTGGGAGGGACCTTAAAACTCATCTCATTCCACCCCAGGCTGCTCCGAGCCCCATCCAACCTGGCTTTGAACTCTCCAGGGATGGGGCAGCCACAGCTGCTCCTTCTTTATTCCCAGACCTGTTGCTTTTCCACCGACTGAATTCCCCCCCTCCCTCTCCACATCCATCACTGTGGCTTTAGGTAAAGAAATTGTCTTTCAGTCTGCTCGGGGAGCAGTGAAATATTGGCTTGGCAAGTGCCCCTGTGCCAGGAGCTGCAGCTCTCCAGGGATGATTTGTTGTGCATTCCCCTGTCCTGTAACCCTGAGAGGTTTCAGTCCTGTGCAAACTGCTTTTCTCTGGACTGAACTTTCTGGATGCTGAGTGAGGGGGAGGCAGACAGGAGCTGCCCAGATGATTTAGGAGAGGTTGGGATTGGAGTGAGAGCTGAGAAAAACAGGGGGAGCCCATCAGTCCTGGAGCAGCAGGGCTGTAAATACTGATGGTGTCCTGAAAAGAACTGAGAAAACACAATAAAAAATTCAAGAGATGTGGATAAAAGGGTTTGGAGTCATCAAGAGGGAAAAAAAAAATTAACTGATTAAATTTTTAACTACATTATCTGCTAGTTGAACAGTTAGTTAGCTGGATATAATCTCAGCAAACTTTGAACGCTGGCACAGGGAAAAGGGCTCAGCTGAATCCCACCAGAAGTGCCCAAAATCCTGCTCCTGTGGGCTCCTCCACCTGCTCATCCTGTGCCAACCTGTGCCCATGAGCTGGGAGCTCAGATGGGGACAGGATCCCCCGGAGGAAGGGCCGTGCCCATGGGCCGTTTGCACAGCTCCGCTTCAGCACCACCTGCTCCTCCACCCTCCCAAAACTCCTGACCCAACCCCACCTTTCTCCCCTTCCCTCCCCTCCATCAACTAGGAATAATTAAGAAATCCTGCTAAAAACTTGTCTGAGCTCATTAGCGATACCTCCCTGACAAGGAGGATGTGTTAATTAACATCAATTGACCAAAAAAAGCCTCAGCCCAGCCAGGTGGGACAACCTGCCGGCTGCTCTGCCTCCCTGCTGCCAGCACATTTGTCAGCCCTGCAGAGCCCCGGCCCTGCTGGGGCTCCCGTGCTGGTGGCCAGGCTGGCTCCAGTGCCTCTCCACGGCCCCCCAGACCCGCTGGGATGTCTGTTCAGACACAAAATAAATGTGGGCAGCTCAGGGCAGAAGCCTTTGAGGCTTCAGGGAACCCTTGAAGAATAAACTTTCCGGGAAGAAGCGGTGGAGATCGCGGCGGTGTGAGCTCGAGGTCAGTGGGTTTGTTTTTCCTGGATGAGTTGTATATTTCAGACATTGCTCATGTGCTTGTTCCTTTCAAGTGCTGGCTGCCTTTGCCTGCAGTTTGTTTGTTTTGCTTTGGTTTTGCTTTGTATTAGGGCTGTTTCTTCCCCTGCCAGTCACAGCCACAGGGTTCCCACGTGTTTGCTTCGGCATTTGCTTCCCATTCCAATTGCCCCTCTTCCACAGATCCATTGTTTCACTTCCAGGCGAGCCACCACAGTCCTGAAGTATTTCTAGAATTTCCCTTATGTGCACATTCTCAGAGCCTCAGCTCCCCAGTGCTGCGGGGTTTGTGAGGGACCTGTGGCACCCTCAGGAGCTGGGGACAGCTCTGCTGTCCCTCCAGATTTGTTGCCAAGACCCTGCTCCATCCTGAAAGAAGCCGAGTTCATGGATTCCCAGAATTTTTTGGGTTGGGAAAGACCTTAAAGCACATCCATTTCCACCCCCTGCCATGGACAGGGACACCCTCCACTCTCCCAGAGCAGAACCTCATGCAGCTCTGTGGGTGATGCTGATGTTCAAGGCTGGCTTTGGAATGCTGCAGAGCCCTGGCGTTGCTGCAGGATTTCCTGCCTGGATGGACAGACAGACCCAGGTCTTCCTTGCTAGCAGTAAAAGGAGGGAGCTGTGCTCCCAGGAGGGATTAGGGCTTCAGGGAGAGATCTGAAATGTCGTGCTCAGTGCTCAGCTCTGAAATTTAAAAGCAAATTTGGATTCCTGTTCCTCTTTAACCTCCCCTCTCCCCCCAGTCCCGTGCTCCTGGAATGGTTTGTCTCCCCAGCAGATGAGTTTGGGGTGCCGAGCCATTGCTGGGAATTGCTCACGTTGGGCACCACCAGCAAGGAAACATAACTCACAATATGCTGAGGGGAGCTCTGAAATTGCACAAATTACTCTATTTTATACTTTAATTAGTTTGAATTAGCAATGGGAATAGATGCATAAAATGATCCAGTGAAGGGTGAAATGGAAAAAAGGGCTGCGGTGTGGAGTCTCACTTTATTATTGAGGGGTTTGTGCAGACAATGTGCAGGAGCTTGTCCTGCTGGATCTTGTCCCTGTGAGGACTGCCTCATCCCTGGAAGTGTTTGCCTCATCCCTGGAAGTGTTTGCCTCATCCCTGGAAGTGCCCAAGGCTGGGCTGGACAGGGTTTGGAGCACCCTGGGACAGTGGGAGGTGTTCCTGCCATGGCAGGGGTGGCTGTGGATGAGGTTTGAGATCATTTCCAACCCAAACCATTTCTGGGTCTGTGACTCTGCCAAGTTCAAGCTCTGTGCTGCAGTGCTTCCCTTGGGTCAGGCTTTGCCTGGTCTCCTCAAAAGCTTGGGATAATGTGGCACTTTTCTGGTGGCTGTGGGGGCTGGGGGAGCAGCTGAGACTCCCTCCTCAGCATTGACCTCTCCAGGCTTCCCACTCCTGCTTGGACTGAATCTGAGGCTCAAAGGGGCAGAAGGATTTAAGAGAGTTCAAATCCACCCTCACTCTTAAGCCCTGAGCATCTTCTGCCTTTTTGTCCTTTTCCCCTGAAGGTTCTGAAAAATTCCCCCACATGAGGTAGAACTTGACTCAAGCTCCTGCAGGTCCCAGATAGGTTGGAAAGTGATGGATGTGCCCCAGGGAAAGTGGCTGGAATGGTCTTGCAAGCTGGGACTAAATATAAAAGTTAAGGACTGTAAAGCAGTAAAAAACCCCAACATTTTGTGAGGTTTGCTCTTGCTCTCTCTCCTCTTCCTCCTCTGGAAAAATATTTCCCGTTACAACTTGACTGTGGCAAAAAATGTTGATCTTTTCTGGAGGGAGGTAAACAGATTTCTCTGGGATGTTCCTGGAGAGCACATTCAGCATCCCAAACAGAAATCCTGGGCACCAAACCTGGTGTAGATCCTGCCTTTCTAAACCAGAACCCCCCCAGCCTCAGGTGTCCCCCCATCCCGAGGAGCCACTTGACAACTGTGGCATTTCTGGCTGGTGCTGGGGAGGGGGGAAGGAGCTCCATCAATAATCCTGTATTTATTTGAGCAGTGAGCAGGAATGTGCCTGGCAGACTAAACACGGCCAGCTCGCCCTACTCGGGCCTGGCCTGGAGTGCTGAGGGCCAGACAGAGAGGGGGAGCAGCAATCCTGGCCTGCAGCTTTCTGTGTGGGTGTTAAAGAAATTATTTTCATTGTAAACAAGCTCGGAACGTGCTGCTCACACAGGGGGATTGTTGTTTTTCCCCTCTCTTTGTTTTCTCTCTGCTTTTTCCACCGGTTTCTCTGCAGCAGGCCCCCACCAGCCTGTGAAGGTTTTGCTCTCTGCTCCCAGATTTATCCTCCCTGTGAGCTGGAGCAGCAATGTCACTTTTTAGACCAGGGCTGAAGCACAGAGATGCTGTGTGACCTATCCTGGGTCACACAGGAGATCTGGGACACCCCTAAATCCTCAATCCCACAGCCAAGGGACCCTCAGCCCCTCAGTGCTGGCCAGGCTGATGCTCCAAGGAGGAAAATGTGGGAAGAGAAAGCACTGGGAATGATTTGCAGCACCAGATATTTTATAAAGACCCCATCACCCTGGGCATCCCCCTCCAACTGCAACCATTCCTGTGATCTCGTAGGAGCAAACATTTAGAATGGATAAATGTCCATGAAAAGTTGATTTCCAGGGTGCAAAATCCCCTTGGAAGCTGCAGCAAAGGCTGCAGTGCCTGTCCCTGAGGGGGATGCTCCTGATTGGGCACACAGGGGTGCTGGACACCAGGGCTGGCCCCTGGTGAGCCCTGGGGGCTCCTTCCCTCCCTGCAGAGCAGCTGGCAGTGGCCAGTGGCGTTTCCCCAGGCCTGGCAGGGTCAGTGACAGTGGTCAGTGACCTTTCCCCAGGCCTGGCAGTGGTCAGTGACAGTGGTCAGTGACAGTGGTCAGTGGCCTTTCCCCAGGCCTGGCAGTGGTTAGTGGCAGTGGTTAGTGGCAGTGGTTAGTGGCAGTGGTCAGTGGCCTTTCCCCAGGCCTGACAGTGGTCAGTGACAGTGGTCAGTGACAGTGGTCAGTGGCCTTTCCCCAGGCCTGGCAGTGGTCAGTGGCAGTGGTCAGTGACAGTGGTCAGTGGCCTTTCCCCAGGCCTGGCAGTGGTCAGTGGCAGTGGTCAGTGACAGTGGTCAGTGGCCTTTCCCCAGGCCTGGCAGTGGTCAGTGACAGTGGTCAGTGACAGTGGTCAGTGACAGTGGTCAGTGGCCTTTCCCCAGGCCTGGCTGAGCCGTGGGCTGATCCTTCCTGGCAGCCCTGCAGGTGTGGAGGAGCTTCCCTGGGAGCTGCTGCTGCCAAGCTGCACCTGTGACTATTTATAAACTCTGGGTTCTTCTTCTTCCCACCCTGGGAACCTCCTCTCTTTCCTTAAAAACCTCCTTGAACTCTGGAAGAGCCAAACTTCTGGGTTTGATGGCAAAAAAATGAAGCAAAGCTCAAGGGGGGAGTTCCTGCCTTGGAGCCCCAGTTTCACAGAGCATCCCCAGGGCTCCGTCCCTTCCCGAGTTCAAACACAACAGCATCCCTCACTCCAGACAAAGCAGGGCAGAGAATTTAGGGCTGAAAACTGCTGAGAGCTCATCCAGCAGGTTTGTGCTGTGTTTGCAAAGGGAACAGGGAGACAGGAGGAGCTCTCCATAACACACCCGAGCTGCCAGGGCTGCTCACTGGCCGTTGTCAGGGAGAAACGAGAAGTGCTGGGTGTTTTCTCCTCTCTGGAGGCAGGAAAAGGCTGGGTTTGGGAGGGTGGCTGTCCCTGCAGCCACAGCCCAGTTGCAGAGGAGCTGCACAGCTGCTCTGGAGCATGCTGGAAGCTGCTTTATCTGGCCTTCAAATGGAGCAAAATACTGCTGCAAATGTGCATTGCTGGGGCCATGGAGGTCAGAGAGGAGGAGGAGGGAGGTTTCCACGGAGCTGTTTCTCACATTGCGCCGAGCCTGGATGGGTTTGGGGGTATTTTAAGCCACGAGCACTGTGCTGAAGCTGTGCCACCAGCAGCAGTGACACATTGTCTGCTCCCCTCCTCCCTGGCTCCACTTCAGAGCGGTGAAGTCTCTCCAATTTCTCTCACAGCACATATTTATCTGCTCTGTGCCCTTCTGGCTGTTTGATTTGTGTTCCTGTTCACTTTCAAACAGAGGCTGAGTGCAGGGCAGGAGCTGCACAGGCAGAGCAGCACGTGGGGCTGCAGGAGACCACACCGGGCTGTCAAGGCACCAGAGATGTTTCAAATAATTGAATTAAAAGACCCTCTAGGAATCCCATTCCAGCAGCAAGGGGATAGGGAGGTTTGAGTAGGGAAGGGGACAAAAAGGAGCCCCAGGCACTGAGGGTCTCTCAGCTGCTGAGGTGGGTAGGTTGCTGGAGAAGGTGGTGGAGGTGGAATGAGATGAGCTTTAAGGTCCTTTCCAACCCAAACCATTCCAGGATTCCCTGATTCTCAGACTCTCAGAGGCAGGGATGTGCCTCTTGCTTCATTAGTGACAGCCTTAATGACCCTGCCTGGTGCCACGGCCCCCAGTGCCACATCAAAACCAAGCTGGCCCAAATCCCTGGAGATTCAGGGCAGGATTTGCTCAGGGATGGCTCCCTGCCTTCCTGGCTGGGTGGCTGGAGTCTCTGCAGCTGGGGCAGCCCCTGGCAGATGCAGCTGAGGGACCTGTGGGGAGCAATTCCCACCCAATCTGCTGGAGCAGGGACAGAACTCAGCCCTGGGGATCAGGGCCGATGCTTCCTTTGCCTCCTGCGCTTCTTTTGGGCTTTTCCCCTTCCATTTAAGTGACTCACGACTGTCAGTGCCTTGGGAGCTATTAATACCTCACTAAGAACTGGATTCTAAGTATTTTCACTTTTTATTTTTATTTTCTCTGTGGAGGAACCAGGGGAAGGACGAGGTTTAACAAATGACTCCTCCCTGTGTGGCTGGGCCTCAGCGTGAGCGAGCAGACAGCGCTGCCCACAAAAACAATTTGCTCAAAATCCATCCAAAAAGAGCTGACCACACTTTTATTTGGAGAAGCTGTGCCAGAAACAGCATTCCCGTGCCTGCAGAGAGGAGAGTGCAGGCTCCAGTTATTCAAAAAGAAGCTGGATTTTTCCATTTTAGGTCTTTGCGTGGTCCAGGCTGGTGGCCTGGGATCCAGCTTGTCCCTGGCACCTTGTCCAAGAAAAAGGCTGGAGGAAGTGTTGGATTTATAGGAGAAACCTCCCTGAGAGGCAGCAGCAGGGGACTGGGGGCTGAGTTTAGGCTTTGTTTGGGTGATGCAAGGATTGCAGAAATCCAGAACAGCTGCATCCCACCCAAAAAGGACCTTGAGCCTTCAAAGTGAATAAGGGAATCACAGAAGCACAGAATTCCCTGAGCTGGTAGGCACCCACAAGGATCACTGAGTGCTGCCATGCACAGGACACACCAAAATCCCACCCTGTGCCTGAGAGCAGTGTCCAGATGCTGAGTTTTGGTTATTTTAGGGGTATTTTAAGCCAGGAGCAGGATTCTGAAGCTGGAGCACCAGAACCATGGCTCATAGGCCCCTGCCCTCCTTGGCCCCACTTCAGAGGGTGCTGCTGGAAGTGTCCAGGGGCTCTCCCTGTCCTTACAGGGGTGCACAGGAGCAGAGGGAGCCCCCAGGTCCCCTCCTGTGTGTCTATGGGGTTGGAGAGCAGCACTCCTCACCCTGCAGGACTCCCCAGCGGCAGGAGAGGGGACAATGGCACTGAGGTCCCAGCTGGCATTCCCATCCTGCCCATAACCCCACACTCCCCTGCTGTGGGTCAGTTCAGCCCCGGAGGCAGGGCTGGTGAGGGGTTTGTGCTCCGTGTGATGTCCCCGATGGCAGCAGTGTCACAGAGCTGAGGGATGGGGGGCAAGAGGGACGGGCGGCTCCTCCTGAGCTCCCCCTTGTCATTGTCTTCGGGTGCAGAGCAAGCAGGCTGCAGGCTAGGCTGTGTAAATCTCGTTAGAAAGCCATTCCCAGCTAATGAAACCCTGGGAGAGAGGGATTTGGCTGCCCAGCCCTCAGCCTTGCAGCAGAGGCTGGAATAAATCCATCTCTGGTTGTGTGGGGGCTGCTGTGCCCTCTCCCCCAGCACGGGGGTGTTTCACTGGGGGAGCAGCCCCAGGTCAGCGTTTGGTGTGTCTGCACTTCAATAATTTCAGGTGATAATTATCTTCTGTTAAAAAAAAAACCAAAACAAAAAAACCAAAATCCAAAACTGCCACGTGAGGAAACCTCACCTGGCCTTTAATCCTTGTGCAGGGAGGGAGAGCAGCCATGTAAATAATTCTGCCTCCCCCTGCAGCCTGCTGGGCTCCGGGTTTTAATTCCAGGGGCCAGAGCTGTTAAGGAGAGCTGTTGAAAGGAGGGATGTGAGATAAATGCTCCTCATCTGGGCCGGTTTGTGTAGGCTGGGGATGTGCCTGCCACAGCCACGGATCCCACTCGGGGTCATGTTTGTTTGGCTGCGCCTTTATTGCTCCAAGTGTGAATTTAGCAGCTCCTACCGGGTGAAATATGATTGTCTTTGTGCTCCACGGCCAGGCTGGGCTTTGCTGAAGTTCTGAGCGCAGCTGCTGCAATATTTGGGTTTATTAACACACAGACAAGGCAGAGACACAGCCTCGGGCTTCAGCTGCTGGGTTTGTGCCCGACTTTATCCCTTCTCTGCAGGTTTGGGGTGGTTTGGACACCCAGGGCTGCCATCCCTATCCCTGCAGAGACCCCTCCTGTCCCAGCCCATCCTTGTGCTTGGCCTTCCCTTCCCTGCAGGCACTGAGGCAGGAATTGCTCTGCTCTTTGCTTTTTCTTGATTTTTCTGTTTTTCCCTCTTCCATCTTGCCTTTCTCACCTGTATTTATCTACATATCCTTATGTCTATGCCCCCATTTATTCATCCAACAACTGAGATGCAAATCCAGCAGTGCAGAGGCCTCCAGCACAGGCTGCTGGAAATATTTTCAGAGTTCTGCATTCCCTTTTTCCCTGCCTGTCCCAAAGAACACAGAGGTATCCTGTGCCTGTAATGAAGTCTCTGAAGGGTTGAACAATATTTCTTTTCCGCCTCTAACTAATCTTTTTTAATGCTTGGCAGCCTCATGTTCTGTAATTGAATGCATTTTATTTAGAAAATAACATTTAGTGCCACTTTGGATTTCCAATTATTCTTCAATCGGACTTTGAGGGCCTGATGTCTTTGTCACTTGGATGTGTGCAAGAGATGGCAACATCAGAGCAGACAACAGCAAATTATTTCCACTACTGATTACTAGGCTTGGGAGGAAAATATGCAGGGACAAATTTAGTCTCAGCATAAATGTATGAAAATGAGTTAAAGCATTGCACCAGCAGCAGCTTTGTGCCGTGGCTCGGGAAGAACCAGCCTGGCTCATCCTGCAGGTTCCTGCAACAGCAGGGGATATTTGGGAGGAAGGGAAGGGAGCTCCAAGGAATGGGAGCCGCAGTGATCCCAGCTGGACCTGTCCATGGTGCTCGGGATGGGGTTTGGTGACTCCTCCTGTGTAAGGGAAAAGCCTCCCCAGTAAATCCATTATAAAGCCCCAAATAACTGCTGCCTGCAGTGCCCAGTGGAATTCCACAGCCTGGGAATCGAGAGAGAGGAGCAGGATGCTGCTGTTGGTCTAAATCTGCTCTTGGAGCCTAAACCATCCCTTCAGAGCTCCTCTTTAGCCTTGAGACAAGTCTGGCACCTTATCACAGGGTGAGATGCCCAAGGTTACCATGGGCAGGGCCAGCCCAGCTCTGTCTTCCCTGGGGGAAAAGCAAAATGCCTTGTCAGAGTAGTAAATTGGGAGAATGCAGGGAACTTTCCAGTCTCCAACACGAACTGTGTTAAACCTCAGCCCAACTGATTTGGCTGGGGGAGGATCACCTCAGAATGATCAAACCTTGTGCTCTGACAGCTCTTTGTGTTCCCTGGGTCGGTTGTGGCCCTGGAGCTTGGCTGTGTTGTCTCCTGAGATGTTTTCCTTGCTCCTCACTGAGGGTGGTAACAGCCCCGTGTCCTGCACCCGCCGTGGGACTCTGGGCTCCTTCTGTGGGGAAAAGGGCTCAGAGCTCATTTTCCTCCAGAGCTCGAGAGTTTGGGATATGCTTACGAGGGCTCATTCCTCACACTGGCGGTCAGGTTCCTAAATTATTTTTGACAGCCGCATGTAATGATATACAAATGGGAAAGTGATGGAGTAGCAGAAAATTGACTGGCAAGGACAGCGTGATGGAGTTGGAGAGCATTCCCTGCTAAAAAGCCACGGAGGCTGCGGAGTGTTCCCGGAGCAAACACAAAGCAGGGCCCTCGCCAGGCTGTGGGAGCAGCAGTGATGCCATTCTGTGACCTTTAAAGCTACTTAGGGCACTCAGATGCTCTGGGTTTTCAAGACTCTGTAAAATTACACAAACCGGCCATGCCCGGGATGTTCCTCGCAGGTTCCTGCGGAGTTTGAACAATTTGGTGAACCCTGAATGGTTCAGAAATGGGGAATTGGGAGGGTTGCTCGTGTTCCTGCCCTGTGCACAGCAGACCTTTGTGGCTGTGGAGAAGATTTGAGCAGAGTCTGGGATGGCTGTGCTGAATTTCCCCAGCATTGCCACAGAGCTCACTTGGAAAGGCAGCATCCCATGGGCTGTGGGCTCTGAGGGATGAACCTGGCAGCTCTGCCAGCCAGGATTCACAGAATCCTAGAGCATGGAAGAGACCCACGAGGATCACCCAGTCCAAATCCTGCAGAGACACCCCAAAATCCCACCCTGTGCATCCCTGGGGGCAGTGTCCAAACCCTCCTGGCAGCTCTGGGGCTGTGCCCATTCCCTGGGGAGCCTGGGCAGAGCCCCAGCCCTGGTCACACACTCTGGGATGTGGGATGCTGTGCTGGGAAAGCAGGCAGAGGGAAATGGGCACTGTAGGAGCCAGAGGGGCTGGATGGCATCGTTTGGTGCCCAGCCCCTTCCCTGGGCAGAGCTGCTGCTGAATAATCCTGTCAGGCACACGCGAGGTGCGGGGCAGAGCCGAGGCTGAACCATTGAAACGATGCCTGCGTGTGCCAAGAAAACAAACAGAAAGGGCCAGTCAAAGCTTTTCAGTGTCATTGACACCCTCGGACGTGCCAGAGCCGGGAACAAAGCCGGCATTGAGGCACAGCACAGCCTGGGAGGCTGCTGGGAGCGGGCAGATGCGGGGCTGTGCCCACCCTGCTGCGCCGCGGCCACTCGCACACGTGGGGCCCTTGCAAGGTGGGTGGCAGGACACGGCCTGGGCTTGCTGCTCACCAAGGAGGGCAAGCAAAACGTGTCCTCCACGTCCCCCTGCATGCCAGGGGTGGCAGGTGGCCAGGCACTAAGGGGGTTCTGTAGGGACAGCAGAATGTTCCTGCTCCCTGCCAGGCACAAGGCAAGGGCAGCTCCAGCTCTGCCTCTGAGGTGGCAGGGGATGGGTGGCTTTGGGACACTGGCCTGGACACAGAGTGCTGCACACCTCACCTGAGTGCCCTCCAGAAGTGCCAGGCTGGCACCTTCAGCCCGTCAGGCTCTGGGGATGGACACGGGGCACTGCTCTGGCCACTGCTGCCCCTGTGCTGTGCCCCACTGCATCACCCTCCCCAGCTCTGTTCCCTGGGCCAGGAACCGAGGATAAAGTTTCCTCGCTGCTGGCAGCAGCTGTGCTCTGCTGTGCTGGGTGTGCACACGGTGCCTGTTCCTGCAGGGCTGCAGCTCCTCCGGGAATGCTCCAGGTCTGGGACACCATGGGCTGGGGACTGCCAGGTGTGACCCGGGTCGGTGGCTTCGGCTGCTTTGCTCCAGCAGGGGAAAGCAAGGGTTAAGCTCAGGGCCTCTCTGGAGAGAGGGAAATAACCCGAGGGACCCCAGGGTCCCTCGCTGTGCTCCAGCTGCCTCCCATGCATGTGCTGCTCATTTTTCATACTGAACACAGCTGCCGCCAGCAGCTCCGTCCTACCCCTGTTCCTGCCAGTTTTATGAGCAAAGAATAAAGAGGGGGAGCACATAAAGCACCGAGGTTCATTTGCCAATTGTCAGGCTGCCGGGCAGCAGGGACCGAGCCTTTGCAGGCGCCTTTTCATCAGCAATGTTCTTTATCCAACCCCCCCAAGCTGCCCTCTTTTCTGGAGGAAGGGACCTGCTGATGCTCGTGTTTTTATCGAGGTTTTGGCCCTGATTAGCTGGGTGGGATGGGAGGAGCTGCCTTCCCTGGGATCTCTCCCAGGGTGAAGGCGCTGCTGTGCCGAGATCGATGCCAGGGGCTGGCAGAGCCGAGGGCTGCCCCTCTCCCTTCAGCTGGGTAATTAGGAGAGGGGAAAGAGAGGTCACACGTGGAGTGGGACTATTAACCCTGTCCCTTGCCAGCCACCCTGTGGAGAAATGCCCTTGGAGCAGCTGCTCCAGCGCTGGCTTCCAGCAGGAAGGCAGCTGAGGCCAGGAGAGATCCCCTTCCAGGGGAGTTCACTCCCAGGGGGAGGTTTGCAGCTGACAAACATCATGCCAGGGACCAAGTTTGGTCCAGAAGTGATGGTTTTGTGTTCTTCACGTGGCAGAAAGAGTCACCCCTGTGGGTCCCTGTGCCCTGCTCCCTGCCAGAGGCAGGAGACAGAGCAGGTCACAGATGCACCAGCTCTTCCCCTGGTTTTTGGCATTCCCAAGTTGTCCTTTACAAACTGATCCCTGCAGGTCTGTTCAGCTTTCAGCCTCCTGGGGGGATGATCTCCCCTTGTTCCCAGCCTCACTGGGAGCTGAGGGCTCCACAGAATTGGGTTAATTTTGTCCTCTCCAGTCCCTCCCAAGCCCAGAGCTTTTCCTGGAGCTGATCCGTAGGTAGGCTCAGCAGCAGTCTGCAGGATCCCCCTCGCAGTCTGTTGGGTCTGTTGCTGTACTGACGCCAGTGATATTTATGGAAATATATGCACAAGTTCCTCAGGCTCTGATGGAGCAGAAATAGTTTCATGGCATTATTTGCCCAAAATGCCACCGTTCTGAGCGCTGGATCCGGACACTGAGAAGCTGATGTCAAAGCAACTGTTTACAGCAGGAGCTGATGTGGCTCCCAGGGACAAGTGCCTTGGCGTTGCAGCCCTGGGAGCATTAATGCAGCAATTCTGGAGTTTGTGTGGGAGCTCTGAGCTTGTATCAGCCCTGCCTTCCGTCAGAGCAGCGCCACAGCCCCAGAGCTGCTCTTTGATTCCACATCTCCCATGCAGCAAAACAGCAGCCCAAGGAAAAGCAGGTAAAGATCAAAGCTAAACCCGGTACCCGACCTTCTCTGGCTACGAAAAACCACCCCAGCTTTTATTTCCCACCATGGTTGGTGCTCCCACTTTCCCAGGGGCGCTTCCAAGCCGCAGGAGCGCTGTTTGCTCTGCGGAGCGGGGAGGGAGGGGCAGCGGGTGTTTGAAGTGCTCGCTTGCGGTGGCACCGCAAATGAAGTCACGTCCCGAGGGACGGGGATGTTGTGGGGAAGGCTGGATGGGTGAAAACCGCCGTGTTGAGACTCGTGACCCAGCGAAACCCCTAATTGTGTGTTTAAAGCAAACCCCAGGCTGGAGCTGCTTCCTTTGCCTCCGTCTTGGCTCTCTGCCCCTGGCCCAGGGGCTTGGATCACTCATCCTGTGGTTAGGGCTGGTCAGGAGTCACCCCAGTCTTTAGGAAAGGAATGTTAAAGGGCTGTTGTGTAAACCAACCACTGTCTGAACAGGCTTCATTTTCAGTGTAAATCTGCTGCAGGGAATGATTTAACCTTCGTCTATATTTTTTTATTATTATTTCATTAAGTAAGATTTATACAGGTATAGTATTGGAAAGGTCATCCGTCCCCCGAGCTGTGGGAAGAGCTCTGAGCACTCCTCCCTCTCCGTTTCATTGTTTTACCCCTGGTTTCGGCTGGGAAAGCACCAAGCCTGGGTTTTGTTGCCTTCCAGGGAAGTGACTTTGTCCCTGCCTGGTACCCAGAGCCCCCTCAGCCCTCCTGCCCCCATTCTCACCCTCAGTGACTCCTCCAGCAGCAGCATTTCAGCCGGAGCAGCCCGGAGCTGCTCTGTGGCCTTTCCCCAAGGGTTTGCATCCCAGCTGGGGGAGGGAGCAGGGAGTTATCCCCTCCTCTCCCTCATAGGAAAGAGGAGATGTTGGATCTGCAGCAGGGACCTGGGCTCTGGGCTCAGGATCTCTGGATATTTCACTGCCCCTGTACCCCTGGAACGAGATATTTTATGTCTCTCTTGTTTACGGGTATGTGATGAGGCTGTGAGGGTTTTTTTGCAGATATTTAAGATCCTGTAGCAGCAAAACATCAGCAGTTAGCCAGCACAGCCCGGGTGTGCTTGCAGCGTTCTGTTTGTCCCTCAGCTCTGAGCATCCCCACCACTGAGGACACTCCAGCCAGGCATGGAGCTTCACAGGCTGAGGCAGCAGGGCTGGGAAGGAGCTTTTGCAGCTTTTCTAGCAGCAACCTGTTCTCCAGGGCTTTTCTGAACCCTGAGAACAGATGGCTGGGCTGGAGGCTGAGATGCAAGGACAAGGGACTCGTGTTGACATTACCTTTACCAGAGCGCCTTTCATCATTAGCATGTAAATGCCAGCAAACACCCAGGAATTATCCAACTATGATCTCTTCATCAGAAGAGGCCTCTGATCAGGTTAATCTCACTTTCCCAGCGTGGAAAGGAGGATGTTGAGCAGATGTACCCACCAGCAAGGGGAAGTGGAGTGAATTTCTGAGAGGGAAGGATGCTGCGAGCATCAGGTTTGAAGTGGCTCGTCAGTGATTGCTTTGCCTCTTGCTCGGCGCTGCCAGGGCTGAAATAGCAGCGCTGATGGTGGTGATTGAGCCTGATGGGCCTGGTCCTCCGGGGCAGGTGCCCTGAACACCTTGGCTGGGTGCTGAGCAGCCCAGCTCTCCTGAGGGCAGGAGGGAGGCAGGGGAAGCTCCAAGCCCGAAGCTTTTCCCATCCTCTCAGTGATCTCCTCTCCCACTTGAGAGGCAGAAGCCGAAGCAAGCAAGGGGGAGGGCGGAGGAAATGTGTTTTAACAGTAAATACGGCCTTGTTACTTATCAATGCAGAGTAATTGAAGTAATTTCATGTCGGTTTTAAATGCAGCGCCCAGGGATCTAATCTATCTGTCTAATATTAATGGGGAATATTTGCTTGCCTCATTCATTCATTACTGTTTTCATTAAGACTCTAGTCCCATTTAGGAGTCTGTTTGTCATTTTAAACTCTTCTGTTTTATCTTAGCCTGCCACAATCCTTTTTAACAACTTAAGTGAATTCGTGAGTTGCAGGCTGGCAGCTTGGGGGAAGGGGCTCTGCTGTCTGGCGTGTGCTTTTCCTGGGGAGACAGGAGAAACAGACGGCTGGAGGCACTCGCAGGCAGCAGGCTCCGAGCCTGCCTGGGATCCACACCCTGGAGATTCAGCGTGTTCACAGCAGAGCTGGGGTCTGCTCTTCCCAGCATGGACACAGCTGCAGTGGCTCCAGCTTTGGAGGCTCCACGGTTTCCAAGCCAGTCCAGGGAGCTGCTGGGAGCAGGGATGCTGTTGGTAAATGCTCAGGGTGTTCCCAGCTGGGTGCTCTGGCTCCTCACAAGGTGTGTCCCCCCTCTAAGGCATCACAGAACCACGGAATGATGGAAGGGACCTTGAAATCCATCCAGTGCCACCTCTGCCATGGGCAGGGACACCTCCTGCTGTCCCAGGCTGCTCCAGGCCCCCACGTCCAACACTGCCAGGGATCCAGGGGCAGCCACAGCTGCTCTGGGCACCCTGAGCCAGGGCCTGCCCACCCTCCTGGAATGGAATCTGCTCCCACTGCCCAATGCCAGGGGCTCTGTCCCTGTCCCTGCTCTCCTCCTGGCCGAGTGCCCCCTCCCTGGAGCTGGGATTTGCCTGGAGCCCTGCTGGGGTGCCCAGGAGCATCACCTGCAGGGCTGGGTGGGCAGCAGGGCTGGGTGGGCAGCAGGGCTGGGCATCCCTGAGCTGGAGGCGTCCAAGCCTAATTGGAGTCCCTGGGAAAGGGAGCATTGTGCTGTTAATGACTCTCTGGCAAAATGCTCCGACTAAAACAGTAATTTTAATAAGCACAGCCCAATTGTGAGTGTTCGTTGAACACCTAATTACATTGGTTACCGCTCCAAAATTATTCTGAATTCCATTTTTGCTGTTTTCTCGCCAAATAGCGAGGGGAAGAGGCACACACTTTATAATTATTCACCTTAATTAATTTTCTGAGCTTCTGTTAAAACTTTTAAATGGCTGCAGGGAGCACGCCAGGAGTTCCATGGCAGCCAGGCAAAGCAGAGAATGCAGAGGCCGTGAACTGACACGAGATCAAAGTTTGCTGCGTTGGATTGATCCCCCACCTGAGCCCAGAAATTTTGGAAGGCTGTCCCTCTTTTATCTTGATTAATTAGTTCCCCTGAGGCCTGGGCTAATCAAAGGGCAGTGCTCATCAGCTGGTGGCTGTGGCGGGGTGGCCTTGCCCAGCTGTGCTGGTGCCAACACGTCCAGGAGCCACTTGAGAGGGCAGCAGCGATGTCCCCTGGCAGGAACACGGGGATGTGCCCCTGGCTGCTCCAGGAACATCATCCTGGAATCCAGAGCGAGCCCAGAGGGGACTTGCACAGGAGCAGGGAGGCTGTGTCACCCTGGATCCCTTTTTGTGCAGCTCCCCAGAGGTGTGGTGGCTTTCCAGGGATTCCAGAGATGTGGATCCATCACAGCAGAGCCCTGTCCTTGTGGGGGAGACCTTTGGCATCCCATTCCTCATTACTGGCATGTGTACACCCTCATCACCCCCTTTTCTTGTCAGGGAGAGGTTCTGTGGGTCACTTCTGCAAGAAACAGAGTGGTTCAGGGTCCCCAAAGAGGAGGATCTGCTGAGGGTCCTGTCCTCCCCAGCTGCCATCCCTGTGTGGGGACACTGAGCTGTCACCAGCACCCCCGGGACAGAAACAGCTCAGAGGAGCCAGACAGGAATGAAAGTGTGGCTGCACCTCATCATGTCATCCATGAATTTTGCTGCATTTGCCATTCCAGAAGCTCCTGTGGATACCTTGGCCAGGTCTGTGCTCCAGATTTTATTTCAGCACTGAAGATGGAAGAATTGCCTCCCGGTTTTGGTGTGTGCACGAGGTTTTTCCAGCTCTGGAGGCAGCGGGCACACGGGGATGGAGGCGGCCGTGCATCCCTGGCCCTGCAATTCCCAGGTGCAGATGGTCTGTGCGAGGCAGGAGGCAGAGCTGGGGCTGCCAAGGCTCTCTGGAGCAGTGACTGTCACACAGAGCTGGCACTGCTGTGCCCGGCTGAGCAGGGGGTGGATGCCAGGGCGGGACCCCAAATGCTGGGCTGAGCCTCCCCGCACAGCTGGAGCTGAGGGAGGGTGAGGGATGGGACTCCTGCCCGTGTGCCACCTCCTGGCCAGGCCCACCCTGCAGCCCCGGAGTGCCACTGTCACCTGCCGGGAGCAGAGGAGGAGCTGCCAGAGGGAGCAGACCGAGCATCCCGCGAATGCTCACGTGTTGGAGATGAAAACCCATTTCCCCTCCCGCAGGTTTGAACGAGACTGTGCCGCTCCCGGGAGCGGGGCTGGGATCTCTGCCTGGCACTTTGTTATTCCAACAAACCCCGCTCAGATGTTCCATATTGATGTGATGATTAACTCGAGCCGTGGTAAACCACAGGAAAGCGTTTGTCTGCAGGAGCCTGTGTGCCAGAACATGAGGCTGCTCCGAGCCCTGCCGGGATGCTGGGCCGGATGGATGGAGGAAACTCTGGCTCGAGGACAATTTTCCTGCTTGAGCAAGCCTCACTTCGGGATATTTGCTTTTTTCCCATCTTTCTTGCTTCCCAGAGGAGGCTGTCCTTGCTTTCATCACCTCCCTCAGGAGCCTGGCACGGTGCACGGAGGGTCTGAGGGAGCCAAGGAGATGGGAATGTTTGCAGAAGATCTGATCCCTCGCTCGAGAGTGATCCGGTCCCCTGTGCTCCAGCACAGCTTGTCCTCCTCAGATGTTAATGAGGTTCTTATAGCAGCAAAGCCAAACCCACTGCAAAGGTTGCCTGGATCAGAGTTGAAGGGGCTCTCTCCGCGTGCATCTGCAGCGCCGTAATTAAATAATCCCCTCGTAGCCATGGCAACGTTGTCTCCGTGTCCTCTCCCACTCGCTGCTTCTCTGCCAGAACTTCCAGGCGTTGATTTGGTTCTGACAGCCCGGCGGGGGCTCTGAGAGCCTCCCCTCCTGTGCTGGGGGTGTGGGAGGGCAGAGCTGCCCCTGCGGCTGGAGAGCCGCCCCTCGCCTACCCCTGCCCGCTCCGCGCCTTCCTGTGGCTCAGGGATGGATGCTGGAGCCATCCCCACCTTTGGGAGCTCCACAGCATCCTGGAGATGCTCCGCAGGTATTTATGGTTAAAGCTCCCCCTTTCCCCTCTCCTCTGTGTCCTGGCTCTGCCCCATGGATGTTTTTCCTGCATCCCACTCACTCCTGCTCCTTCCACACTCGTCCTGGCATCAGTCTCGGTGTGTCTGGGATCTCCTCAAGGCAGGAACAGCAGTTTCCAGGTAGGAATTTCCGCTGCCTGAGGCAGATTTCACCCACGTGTCTTGCTCAGCAAAGCCAGAGCGTTCCCATCCCTGCTCACTGGGTTTTTCCTGGCAAAGAGGCCCAGCAGGATGTTCCACCTGGAGCTCTGCATGGAGCACAGGAGGAGGAGCAGTGGGAAGGGGAGTCTCTCAAACTTTACAGCCCTCTGGGAAAGTCTGACTTTATTTTCCTTGTCACCCTGACACATTAATGGCTGCAGCTGAGGCATCTTCCTTGCTCCTTCCCACACTTTTTCACGTCTCCTGCCCCAGCACAAAGCGGAGTTTTCTCATGAATAAAGGAAAGAATCAAATCTCATTGGAAAGTTCATCAACTTTGGGCTCCTGCTCAGTGAGTGATAGATGGCTTTAATTACACTGAACTAGTTGGCATCTCTACTCCACTCCCCAAAGTCATTAAAAATAGATTTTCTGTTTGAACTCCAGCCCCCTGAGGGGTCTGTGGGCAGCCTGCCGTGGCTGAGATGCTCCAGGGGCTGTCTCTGGCCAGGAGAGGTCACAGGCCTGGGCTGGTAGCACGCAAAAGCTGTGGAAACTTTGCTTTGGCTGTTTATTTTAGGTATTTATTTATTTATTTATTTAATTGGAACTGGTTTCTTGCACTTATTTGCTCCAGGGGCTGGCAGAGTTGGAATTCGTGTGTTTTGGAGAGTCTGTATTGATTTTTTTTATTTTTTTTATTTTAAATTTATTTTATTCAGCTGATGTTATGGGTCTGGCAGTCTGGGACAGTAATAACGAGGCTTTATCATTTAGTGGTTGAGCAGCAGGTTTATTTTGGCAGGGAGAGCAGGAAGAGAGGTCACAGTCGGGCTGGGGGGAGCAGGGCTGTGCCCCCAGGAGCCAGGAGATCCCCCAGCAGTGCTGGATTCTTGGCTGTTGTCCTTCACACAGATGCTCCTCCAGAGACATTGTTCAAAACCTCTGCGTGGTTTTTAAAGAATTATCATGTGCAGAAGCCGCAGCTTCTGAGCAGAAAAAGAAACGAAGCGCTCAACATCAAATCATCTCTAATGAACTCTTATTCACATAATTCCAATCCTCCGTTATTTATAGAGCGCAGCGAGAGCATCCAGCTCCTCACAAACATGAAACGAGCCCTGAGCTGCATTTAAATCACGGGGACAGATCCTGCCAAGCTCCCTTTGTGGGTACGAGCAGGCGGATCCGCAGGGCTGGGGGATTTTGGGGCTGTCCTGACCTCCAGGCTGGGTCAGAGCTCGCTCAGCGTGCTGGGCTGGCTTTGGGGCAGTGACCTCCCTGGGTGCATCCCGTGCTGGCTGGTGTCTCCCACAGGGAATGCTGAGGGCCGTGGGGTGCTCATTGCTTTAAAAAATGTGTGTTTGCTTCTGGCTCTGCAGCCAGGAGCTGCGTGGTGGCTGCAGCACTGGTCTGCACTGGGAAATGCTGGGCAGTCACTGGGGCTGGGATGGGTGTGGGCAGTGTCCTGCAGGAATAAATCCTGGGGTGCTGCTCCTGTCACCAGGCTCCTGGGTTTGCTCCCACCCCATCTGTAAAGTGCTTTTTGCTCCTTAGAAGGGACAGGCAAAGTAGCAAAGGACACACAGACCCTGCGGGGGCACCCCGAGACCCTCCACAGCCAGGAGCCAAACCAGAGCCCTTCATTTCCACCTCTGACCCTGAATTTCTCTTCATTCCTGAAGCTCTATCCATCCAGCACGGGCTGAAGGCATTCCCAGCTCTGCCCCTCACACCCCCCCATTCCCAGGGTCCCAAACCGAGCCCTCCACCCACCCCACGGGCTCCACCTCGGCGGGAAAACCCTAGCCCCGCGCTTCCCCGGGCGATTTGTGTTTCAGGAAAAGCTGTTGAGTGGGGCTGAGGAAACAAGAAGAATAGCAGCCCTATTGGTGTCGTCCTCAGAGAGGAACTGGGTTCTCACTGTGTCAACAGCACTTGGCGTGACAGTGGCCGTTGTTTGGGGAGACACTGCTCCTTTCAGAGCCGCTGCTGGGAGCCGGGTGCTGTTTTGACGGACAGAGCCAGAGCCATCCAACAGTTGTTTGAATTCCCAGCCAGTTGCAGGCATCGCTCCTGGGGAGCTGCAGGGAGGCTGGGCCGGGATTATCTGCGGGGTTCGGTGGGAGAAATGGGAAGAGAATCACAGAGCCACGGAATGGCGTGGGCTGGGAGGGAGCTTGACCTTCCACTTAACAGCCCTCCACTATCCTGGGCTGTTCAAGGTCTGTCCAGCCTGGCTTTGAACACCTCCAGGGATAGAGTCCACAATCTCTTGAGCAACATGTTCCAGTGCCTCTCAACCTTACAGGAAGGAATTTCTTCTGTATTTTGTAGAGAAGCTCAAAATGGGGGATGCAAACCCATCCTGCTGCTGGAGGTGGCAAAGGATGGGTTAGAAAGGTTAAAGTGTTTAAAAGTGCTGGAGGTGGTAGAGAATGTGTTGGAAAGGTTAAAGTGGCTAAAAAGGTTAAAAATTTCTTCGCTGGAGCCGAGCAGTGACCTGTGGTTAAAGCCTGGTGTTGTTTTGAAGCCTTTGGGGGTTTCAGTGCTGGTAAATAGGTCAGGACTGTGCTGCACCTGAGCATCAGGCGGGGCCTTCCTCGAGTGCTGTGAGGGGTTTGGGGTTGCTCCCACCTGTGCTCCCCTCTGTGCCTGGAAGGGACAGGAAGCCCCAGCGGGTCAGGCTTGGGGGCCCAAGTGGCTGCTGCTGGAAGGGCTCAGTGGCCAAAGCAGTGAAACACCCACCCAGACTGCATAAACTGCCAAAATCACAGAGATTTATTCCCTGCAGCAGCTCCCCCGGGAGAAGGGTGAGGCAGCAAAGCATAAATCAGGGAGGAGAGGGCTCAGCCCCAGCCCCCGGGGAGGCTCTGGCTGGGGGGATTCGAGGGGCTGGCGCCGCCACGGGAGCCTGGCTGGGGCTCTGCGTGCCCAGGACTCACCCAGGGGACGGGCTGACCTCATGTCTGGGTCTCCAATAATTCCCGTTCTTGGATGTTGGAACGAATTCATTTCAGGCCGTGCATTTGCCGCTGTGCTCCGTGACTCCGAGGGGTGAAGGGGGACCTGGGGCTGTGCTGGGGAGAGCAGCACTGAGTGTGTGTGGTTCCCTTGCAGGTGTCCCGGGTGCCCGTGGAGTCCTGTGAGCAGTACACGACCTGCCAGGAGTGCCTGAGCTCGGGGGACCCCCACTGCGGCTGGTGCTCCCTCCACCACATGTAAGTCCAGCCTTGGCTGAACCCCGGTGATAAAAGCAGCTTTCAAAGCATCCCAGTGCTTCCCACACAGAACGAATTAGGCTGGAGTTCCTTAAATCCATTTTTCTCTCCTTGGGACATTCCCTGCATTGCAGCTCGGATGCCTTTGGAGACCCCTGAGCTCCCGGGGAGAGGCGAAGGGAAATCAACTCCTGCTTCAGGAGCAGTGGGCAGGGTGATGTGGACACGGTGGAAAACCAGAATTTAAGCTGGTGGGAATGGAGGCCTGGTGGTTTGCACACCCCTCCTGGGCTTTTACACCCTCCTAATCTTTGCCCAGGCTGCAAATCCCAAATAACGTGGAATTTTTAAGGAATTTTTAAAGGCAGCAGCAGACGCAATCCTGTGAGTGGGGCTTTGCCGCCAGCGAGGTTACAGCAGCAGAGCAGAGCACGGAGCCCTTAAAAACCCCAGGAAGGGAAATTTGAATCCTGCAAGGAGAGCTCAGGGGGTCCCAGCCCCAGCAGCTCCCAGGGGGCTCCAGCAGCGGGGCTGGGAGCTGCCACCCCCCTCACATCTCCAGCCACAAAGGGCTGAGGGTGCTTTTCTCCAGGGGAGCTCCAGGAAATTCTCTCTGCATTCAGGAGCTGTCCGTGCCCTTCCTTTCTCTGCCCTGCCATAATAACGAGCACTTCCTAAGGCGGAAGGGAGACCACCGGGCACGGGAGCTCGGGGGAGGAGGGGACAGCCTGGAGGAGGCTGGAGCGGGGGAATAGAAATCCCTGCGGCCCCGTGCCAGCTGTGCCAGCCCCGTCAGCGCAGGGAGAGCGTGGGGATGGGGGAGGCAGAGTTCAGGGACCCGCACAGCAGCGCTTGGCCACTTGCCTGAGGAGCAGGTGCTGGAGGGGAGCGGGGAGCTGCAGGCTCCTCCGCAAATCCGGCCTGGATCCGGGGCTTTGGGGTGCAGGGCAGCTCCCCCCGGTGCGTTGGGTTCGTGGCCACCCTCGGGGAGCTGCAGGGGAAGCAGCTCAGCCCCTGAGCATCCCACAGGCTCCTCTCAGGGCAGGGCTGGGGGTACCAGCAGAGCCCTGAGCACCCCACAGACTCCTCTCAGGGAGGGGCTGGGGGTACCAGCAGAGCCCTGAGCACCCCACAGCAGCACCCCAGGGCACTCTGAGCATCCTTTAGGGTTTTTTGGCTTTTTTTCTTTCCTGTCCAGCCCTACAGCTGAGCCACCCTTTGTGTAGTCATGGCCAAAAGTCTTCACTGCCACAGCTTTGTCAGAGGGAATTATTTCCATCCCTTGGGCTCTGCCCTCGGGGCAGCCACCCCTGGGTGCCCTGCCCGGGCTGGGACAGCAGAGTGGGCAGGGGGTGCTGCAGCAGGAGCTCTGCTGGGGGCGTTTGGTGCTGCTCCTGCAGCAGCTCCTCTGCAAGGATCAGCGAGCACTTCCCTCATGCTAATGAGCTGAATCTTCACAAGCCACCTGGGAAGCAGGTAAAGGTTGTTATCTTCATTTTCCAGAGACAAAACCCTCAATGACAAGAGGAGAGAAAAGTGTCATTTCCTCTGCCCTTTTGGCCATGACATTTTGGCATCAACCTATTCCCAACAAGGGCTCTTCCCCTGATGGGATTTTTCAACTCTCCCTTCAAGCATCTGCACTTTGGAGCAGTGATCATTTTTACCTTCTTTTTTTAAGCTGTGAATAATTGAGTTTATTTTTCTGTTCCTCGAAGCTTCTGTCATCTTTGTTTGGAGGCCCCAAGTGTTTGTATTTAGTTTGTCATCTCTCCCCTTTCATTCTCACACATTCCTGCTTCCAGCTGCCCCGTGGAAGGGTGCTGGGTCAGGGGGTGATGCTCAGAGGGTGTTTAGGGATGGCTGAAAGGGTGGGGGGTGCAGAAGGAGGGGATTTGTTCCTCCTCTGCATGGACAGAGGGATTCTTTGCTCTTGGGGAGTGATCAGAGACCACCAGGAGATTGTTAGAGGATCTCTCCAGCCCAGTGGGATCTGAAGCCTGCAAGACTTCCCTGTGCTGCTCTCTGCAAGTGTGTTATTGTCTCCAGGCCTATTTATCTCTGTTGGGGCTGTTGCCATAAATAGGATGATAAAAAAGAGCCATTCCAGCGAGTCAATGAGATAAAGGCTCCAGTCAAGAGCTCACTTTAGGACTATCTTAGAGATTCACTTAAACCTCAATATTTCTTCCTTTGGCACCATTCATATTTAGCTCCTTTGTGCTCCAAAGGGAAAGGTACAAAAGGGAGAGGGTGAGGAGAGCAGCCCCAGCGTTTGTTGGGGATCAGGGGGGTGATTTGGAAAGGGAAGGTGGAAACTTCACTTCCCTTCATCTTTAGCAAACGGCCTCACTCCCACTGTTCCATAGAATCCCACAATTCTGGGGTTCAAAGGGACCTTAAAGGCAAATTTGTCATCTGCACCCATGGAGGGGGGGGTTGCAAGGAAAGGATTTTCCCCAAGTGACATAAACCAGGAAATCCTGGAGGGTTGCCAGCGCTGCAGTCTGGTTGGGAACGCTGATGGTCCTCCCTTGGTTCCCAGCGGGTGCTGTGCTGGAACCAGCTGAGTTTCTCTCAGCTCCAAGGACACCTGCAGCAGCAAACAGGGATGAGGAGCCACGCTGGGGCACGTGGAATGCTCGGAGCAGCCCCAGCCACCTTGGCATGCTCGGAGGCTTGATTGCTGCTGCTGGGAATGGGAAGGAGCTGGGAGCTCAAGGCGTGAGCAGCAGCCAAGCACTGCTGGCAGCAGCTGGAAGCTCCCATTCCTGGCCGTGCCTCACCCTCGGCTCCAGGAGGAGATGATTAGTGAGCTGTATGGTTTTAATTAGGACAGAGGCATCATCCTGTCCCTGCCTGTCACTGCTTTCTGCTTTAGTTCGTGTGCAGATGATGAGTCCATGGCTCACCCCACGCCCCCAGCACCACCAGCACATGGCACCGGCAGCTCTGGGTTGTGTCCCAGAGCAGGAATTACTCATAGGATACTCGTGCTTTGTGCTTTGCTGATCACAGAATATTTTCCAGCTCCTTTTGGCCCTAACCTGGTGCCCAACACCTGCTCCCCATGCGGGGTCCTGCTGTGGAGCCCCTCCCCGGGGGTTGGTGTGTGTCCTGTGCCCTGGGTGGGTGTTTTCGGTGCTCTGAGTGCCCCTGTGTGGCAGGTGCTCCCCGAGGGACCGGTGTGAGCGGGCAGAGGAGCCGTTCCGCTTCGCAGGGAGCATCAGCCAGTGCCTGAGCGTGGCCGTGCAGCCCAGCAGCATCTCGGTGTCGGAGCACAGCCTCCCGGTGAGCGGGGACAGGGGACACTCCAGCGGGGAACACTCCACGCTCCAGCCTTTCCCCCTTCCCGCTGGCACAAGTGTTTTCTCATGAAGTCACGCTCGCAGAGGGACAGGGGAGCCAAGGGGTCACCCGAGCAGGGGGGAGAAGGTGGAGGGGGGGGTGGCAGAAACAAATTCCCCTTCCCCTGGTGCCTCAGCTCACATTTCCCTGGTTTCTGTAGCTGAAAGGAAGGGCTTTGTTTCCCAGAAAGCTCCTCTGAGCTGTGCTCAGGCCTGGCTCTCCGAAGTTTCCCAGCTGTTGCTGCCCCCGTGGCAGCTGGTCCTGCTGCCTCCCCTCCCGGGCTGCCCCAGAACCCCACGTAAAAATAGTGTGGGGAGAGGGGACCCAGCCCTCCAGGTGCTGGTTTGCCACTTGGGAACACCCTCCAGCTGTGGAGGGGACACTGGGGGCTTGCTCCTCCCCGGCCAGGACAGGGTGGTCTCCCCCATTTGTGCAGTGGGGAGGGAGGTGGTTTGAGCTCAGGGGTCTGGGGACAGTCACTGCTGCTCTCAGGGTCCTGGCACAGGTGCTGAGGGTGGCAAAAAATCTGCCATTGAGGGGGACAAAAATCTGCCATTGCCACCACTCCCGAGCTGCAGGCTCAGCAGGGTGGGTTTGTACCCACAAAGAACATCCTTGCCTTCCCTCTTCCTCCTCCCCTCCTCACGAAAGGGCAGCTGGCCACCAACTGTGGGCACCTGGGTGATTTCAGGGGGTCGATTTGAAAGGGAAACAGCTGGGGTGAGAATTTGAGGGAGGTTTGGGCAGCTCTGCCTGCTCACAGCTCTGCTCTGCTCCCTCGCGTCCCTGCTGCAGCTCAGCCTGCGGGTGAGTGACGCTCCGGACCTGAGTGCTGGTGTCAGCTGCCTCTTCGGGAACCTGACCGAGGTGGAGGGGCAGGTGTCGGGCAGCCGGGTGGTTTGTGTGTCCCCACCAGCCAAAGATGTCCCTGCCATCCCCGTGGATCAGGGTAAGTGATGGCTCCTGGGCAGTGACAGTGCAGGGCAGCTTTGGGAGTATCAGCTGAGCAGAGCAGAGCCTCTGGGGCTGCTGCTGGAGAGATTCATGCTGCTGTCAAAGCCTATTGAGCCCAGGGAGCTTCATCCCTAGGAAGTGGATCCCACACAGGGCAGGACGGGCTGGCAGCAGGCAGCAGTGAGTGCTGGCCCTGTCCTTTCTCCCTCCCTGTGCTCCCAGACAGCTCCCAGGGCAGGACAGGAGCCGTCTGTGCCCTCCAGGGTGGCTCACGGGTGGCCAGGAGCTCTCAGCCCTGTCAGATTGGGTGACTCTGGGAAGCAGGAATGTCCCCTAGGCCTGGCTCAGCACCCATGAGTAGGTGGCTGCAGTTTCTCTGTTTCGGTGCTGATCTTTGGGTTGGCTCCTCATTAATGTCACTGCTGTCACATTTCCTCTTCCCCTAACCAGAGTGTCCCTGGCTTGGAGCTCACTTTCCCCCTGGCATCCTTCCAGGTGTCCACAGTGCCTCCCTGATGATGTCTCTGTGATTCTGAGGCATTTCATAGAGCCTGGGCCTTGGGGAACTCTGCAGGGCCAGGACAGGTTCCCCCACAGCAGCCCCAAAAGAACAATCTGCCCTGCACTAACCCCGAGCTCAGGCTGCTGCAAAGCTCCCCTGATGCTTCACTTGTTCCAGCTCCTACTCTAGGAGACAGCTCTGGGAGATGATGGTCAGAGGAGCTGTGGAGCCCAGTCCCTGGAAGTGTTCAAGGATGGGGTTGGATGGGGTTTGGAGCACCCTGGGATGGTGCAAGCTGTCCCAGCCCACGGGTCCTTGAGGATCCCTTCCAACCCAAACCCTTCCATGATTCTACAATTCTATTCCTGGGCTGTCTCAGAACAGCCTCACTTTTTATACTGGAGAGTGAATCAGGGAAGAGGGCCAGGTTCCAGAACCATTCCAAGGCAGGGTTTACCCCACGTCTCTGATGCACTTTGCCACCAGCGCTGGTTTTTGGAGGCATTGCCGGACACAGGCACCCCGGGGTGCTCCAGGGCAGGGTGTGGGTGGGGATCCCGGTGCTGGGGGATGAAAACCCGAGCTCCCCCAGCACAGGGGGCTCGGCAGGGGGGAGTGGGCAGCAGATCAGCCCGGGGGTGCTGCTGCTCCCCTCGGCCCCGCGGGCAGCACCGACGGGCTCTGCTCTGCGTCCCCAGACTGGTTCGGCGTCGTGCTCAAGCTGAAGTCCCGGGAGACGGGCAGGACCTTCGTCAGCACCGAGTTCAAGTTCTACAACTGCAGTGCCCACCAGCTGTGAGTGCTCCTTCCCTGCCCCCGAGCAGAGCCAAAAACCGGCCCAAAGGTTTGGGGAGTGGGCGCTGGGTCCGGCCGGGGGGGTGGGCGCAGCGGCCGCGTCACAGCGCTCCAGGTGCGGGGCAAGGGCAGCCACCTGCCCGGGGCTCCTCGGAGCTCGGGGAGCGTGTGGAGCTCCGAGAGCCCC
>VZTB01014227.1:108130-129590 GCA_013397245.1 Thryothorus ludovicianus | reverse complement strand
GGGCTGTGCCTCAAGGCCGACCCCAAGTTCGAGTGTGGCTGGTGCAGCGGCGAGGCCAAGTGCACGCTGCGGCCNCCGGCCCTCCAAAAACGCGGATGAAGCGCTCCGAGTGCTTTTTTGGGAAACGGCTGGCACGTGGCCAGGGGTGCGGCCACCACCCCCGCTCGCCAGCCGGGGTGACCGCCACGGGCTGCTGCGGGAATGCTAATTAAACCAGGGAGATAATTAGTCTGGAGTTGGTGCTACTGATATTTCTGCTCAGCCCACTGAGGGATGCAAAATGTGTCCCAGGAGCATTTTCAGCAGTGAAACTGCACTCGCTCTGTTAACGCTGCTATGAGGAGTGACACTTCTATCAGGTGGGAACGAAGGAAGGTTTGGGTTTCTCAGTTAATTAAGTCGCCCCCAAAAGAGCCTCCCTTGCCCTGGGTGTGCATCCACACTGCACAAGGTGTAAGGCAGCAGGATCAGAGTCGTCTCTTACACCAGTGCAGGTGGCAGGGCTGCTCAGCACCCTCCAGCTGAATCAGAACCCAAGTGAGTGTGGAAGTCTCCTCTTAAATTAAATTAGTTTCTACTCTGGTTTGACTAAACTGGCTCAGATCCCGTGGGAGGGAGGCATCAACCCCCTTTTACGGAGCAGAGGAGGGAGCAGAGGCTGCTGCTGTACCAGGGCTGGGTGGGGCTGACAGGAGGACGATGCTGAGCAGGATCCAGGATCCATCCATCCTCAGGAACGTTACCAGATACACCAGGGATGGCTTAGGCCTTCTGCCCAGCAGTGTCACACCTTTGCTGGGCACGTGTCCCCTCGTGCAGGTGTTTTCCTTGTGCAGGTGTTTTCCTTGTGCAGGTGTCTCTCTCGTGCAGGTGTCTCTCTCGTGCAGGTGTCTCTCTCGTGCAGGTGTCTCTCTTGTGCAGGTGTTTTCATTGTGCAGGTGTCTCTCTTGTGCAGGTGTTTTGTACAGGGCAGAGTGGAGCTGGTGGGAGATCCTGTGCTGCTTGTGCAGGGATGGGAAAGAATTAAAAAGCGTTAGAAGCCTGTCCTTTCCCTTCTCTGTTGGTTTTTTTGTTTTCCAAGTCCCAGCTCTCCTACCAAGAGATAAAATGATCCTTCAAGGCTTCCCTGGATACTCCCCTTGCCCAAACTTCTCCTCCCAAACACTGTTCTGCTGCACAGGGTTATGCTGCAGGAAGCAAAACAGCCTCTACTGAGATTTGCTTCCCCATAAACCATGCAGAAAGTTGTCAAGTCAAAGAAATCTCAGAATTATCAGAATCTCCTTGAGCTGGGCAGAGAAGGGGGAAGCTGCAGCCACCAAGTGCCTTGCATGTGAGCAGTGCCAGGCTGGCTCTGGCAGCTGGCTGCAGGCAGGGCACTGCCACCAAGTGTTTTATCACTGTCCAACTTGAAAGCAATACTTTTGGGCTCTGTCCAAGGAGAAAAGAGCACAGCTCTGCTGTTACAGATCTCTCGACTCTGTCCCCAGGTCTGTGTGTCAGTCCTCAGTGTGAGGCTGTGGAGGAGACCATGAGACCTCCCCAGCTTTCATTGCTTGTGGGTCCTTTCCCAACATCTGAGTTTTCTCAGGGTTTTGGGGAGCATTTTGCAATGCCCTGTGCTGCAGAGCTGTACAGATGGGAGGACACCTTGCCCTGCTGGGACTGACCTGACCGTGGCAGGTTCAGAGCTGGCCTTGGTGACAAATCCCCTATCATTTGTTCACCAGCAGTGACAGGACTGGGGAGAGGGGTTTGCTCTCCTGCTGGAGCTCACATTGCAGCCTGGATTACCCAGAGTAAAAGAGCCTTTAATAAGGGCTGGTTTCCACTCCTCCTGCTTCATCTGGCCAGGTTCACTCTTTGTGACAAGCCTGAGGTCAAGGGCCTGGCTCCCAGGCGCCAGTGCCTTCGGGGGATGCATGAATAAGAAGAGATTTTGTCTTAATAGTTCTCAAAGTAAATGAGCAGTGGGGTATTTGCACTGAGTCCTTTCGCTGAGTGAGAGGCCCAGCCCTCCCCAGCAATGTCCCCTCAGCAGCTTAAAACTTCCACCCGGCCTGTGGCCTTAGCAATAAATAAATGAAAATCAGTTTTCTGGTGAACAAGCGGCACTCTGATCTCCTATTCATTTATTTGCAGGCCTCATTAATATAACATCAGTGCAACAAACAGCTGAAGGGGGGGCAGTGTCAGGCTGAATAATGGAGTTGCTCTGCTGAGATAACAATTAGGTTCTGAATGTGCCATCAGCTGAGGCAGGGACAAGGAGGGATCATGCCGGGATGACAATGCTCGTGTGCCGCTTCCCCGCTGGGCTCATCAGCTGGGATCCAGAGCTTCGAGCAGGAGCGAAAAAGCACAAAGAGGATGAAGGTGGATGGGCTTTGGGGAGGGGGCAGTGCCGTTGATTGGGTGCTCTCTCTGCCCCCGAGCAGATGCCAAGGGGTTGCTGTGCAGGGCTCCCTCCAGCTCCGCAGGGAAAGCCCCAGCAGCTCCCAGCCAGCCCCAGATCCAGCTCTCCCTGCTCCTCACTGACTCCTTCTGCAGGCAAAATGTTGTTTCATGTCAGAAATGCTGAAAGATTCGAGCAGCAAGATGTGACACGGAGAACATTTATCCCTCATTGTTGGAGCCGTGACTTGTGCAGGCTGGGAGGGGAAGGGTTCGAGCCCTGGGCTGGGGCTTCTGGATCTTTGGGATCCTTGGATCCCAATCTTGGGGATCCCTTGGGCTCCAACCTTGAGGATCCCTTGGGCTCCAACCCTGGGGATCCTTTGGATCCCAGCCTTGGGTGTCTCTTGTTTTCCAGCCCCGAGGATCCCTTGGATTCCAGCCTTGGGGAGGTCCCTACCTTAGTTTTAAGTAAAAAGCAGCAATAAGAGAAGTGCTCTGGAGCATCTGCAACCCTTCCCTGCTCAAGGACAGGGTGTGAGAGTGACTGAGCTCCTGCCACCCGCCCTCACCCCTTACCCAACCCATTTTGTGAATAACACAGTGCTGCACCCCTGATCAGTCCTGCCCAGCATTATCGCAGGGGCTGGGCTGGGATTTGTCTCATGCAGCAGGGAGAGGTGACCTGCTCAGAATAACTCTGCCTCCCACACCCTGCTCAGATCTCTGTGACTTTCAAGATGCTTCTGTTTAGCAAACAACCTGAAAAACAGCCTCACGCAGAGGTGCAGATTCCTAAAGAGCAAATGTCCAATTCCTGGTAATGGGCTGGCTCTTTCTCAGCTGCCCTTTGCAGGTCCTTTCCATCCTCCACAGAGCTCTAAGAAAAAGCCAGCCTAGTGAAGTGATTTCCTTGAAATTGGGGAATATTTCTTGCTAATCCTGTCTGTCTCCGATCAGAAATCTGGACTGGCAGCCCTGCAGCCTGGGCAGCTCCCAGCACAGCCCAGCTGGGATTAAGGCAGACCACGGGCTGGCTGTGCCTCATCCCCACCCCAACGAGAAGCCCAGGGATGCTGCTCCGAGGGTCCCCAGCTCTGGGTGCACCGGGACCTTTAAGACTTATCTTCTTCCTGCGATTTTGACTGAATCTCTCCAGCTGTAATTAATTGAATGCATCTGTTCTAACCCTGGGGCTGCTTTATGGCACAGTTACTTCAAAACTGTTCAATTAGTGGCCACTAAAATCTAGGTCGAGTGGAGCTCCATATTGGGGATTTTCCAGGTCAGGACATTTTTAAAATACAGCATCAGCTCGGCTTTGTTCAGGGAGGCCGCCTGGCCCTGCTGCTTCTGCTCAGGTCAGGAAATGGCAAACGGTGCCTCCTTTATTTTGAGCAGCAATGAGACAACAAGCCCGGCGGAGTAAGTGCTCCAGTAAATGCATTTTAACATCTTCCAGAGCTGCAAAGGACAGTTGTAACTGTCAGCCAAGTTCAGGTGATTCCCAAGCAGTGATGTAAACAGTACCAGGCCTCCAGGACTCGGTGTAACACAACCCAGCTTGGTTTTGTAGTGGGTTTATGGGCACGTCGAGCTTCGCAGAGCTAAATGATACAAGACAGGCCATGGTGTGAGTTACAGGGAGCAGCAGCACAACAGGCAGTGCGTGGGGAATAAATTAAAAACCTCCATCAGGTGGAGGGAGAGGAAGGTGGGAATTAAAGGACGTGGAGGAAGGAGGGGTGGCTTGGTGGCTCTGGAGGGTGCCTGGAGTTGGAATTACCTCAGCGTGTGTGGCCAAAAATGGGACAGAATGCCCAGGGAAGTGATGGAGTCACCCTGGTAGTGCTCAGAAACCAAGTGGATTTGGCTGTTGGTTTAGTGGGGATGGTAGGATTCCATCTTGAAGATCTTGGATGTGTTTTTGGAGAGGTTTTGGGGAAGTGGGAGCCCCAGCAGTGATGGGGACAGGGGTGTCCTGGTGGTGCTGGTGTTTGACCACCTTTCTCACTCCTGAGGAGGTGAGAAAAACCAACCATCCCTCTGGAAACAGCAAGGGAAAGGTTCTGAAGGGCTCCAGTTATTTTGCCAAAGACAAGGGAGGAACAAAGAAGCATAAACAAGATTTATCCATTAAATTAATTAAATTGCATTATTATGGATTGTGTTTATTTATTAATAACAGCTGCAGCACAGGGAAGATTAGAAACTCACCCAAGAGCAAAAACAGAGCGGTGGCAGATTCAGGATAACTGTCTGAGAGTCCTGGGTCCAAATTTTGTGACCATGCATTATTGAAATTTATACTCCTAATTGAAGAGGAGATTGTCCTTAATGGAAGTCCAGGGAAGCAGGGATGATTATGGCTGAGGCAGGCCATAAACAGAAAGCTTGAAAGCACACACCTCACCCTTTACATTTTTAAGTCATTTGAGGTGCCAAGTCACTAATAAAATGTGACATTAACATTCAGAGAACAGCCAGGGCAGAAGGTAAAGTTCTCCCAAGCACCAGGCTGCTTCTGGAAGGTGACTTACCCTGTTCTGGACAGAGAAGGTAGGAGCCAGGTTTATCCCTCTGAAAGCATTTCTGGGGAATGGGACTGCCCACTCCTCTTGGCTGGCTTGGAGTCCTCTCTTGGAGCACAGCAAAGATGGATTTCAGCATCCTTGGGCTCCTCCAGGACATCCAGAAGAGTCACGAGGGGGTGGTCCCGGCTGGTTTGGCAGCAGGAGGAGGCTGCAGCACTGGCAGCAGAAGTGTCCCCAAACCACGGCGGGGCTGAAGAACGGGCGTGGCGGGGATGTCACCTCACCTTCCCTGTGTCCTGTCTCCCTGCAGATCCTGACGGTGTCGGGGCCCCCGGAAGGAGGGACGAGGGTGACCATCCGTGGCGTGAACCTGGGCCTGGACTTCTCGGAGATCGCGCAGGGGGTGCAGGTGGCCGGGGTGCAGTGCACGCCCCTGCCCGAGCACTACGTCGTGGCCGAGCAGTGAGTGTCCCCTCGCCTGTCCCCACCGCGGCTCCCCGGGGCTGGGCACCCCTCAGAGCTCCTCCCTGACCTCCAGCCAATGCTCAGGAGGCCAAAAACTCACCCAGAGCCCGGGCACGTGGAGGTGGGCATGGGAAGGGATTCCTGCACATTCCCGCACATTCCCATGCGCCGGACTCTCTCTGCAGGGGTTAAGCAGCCCTGTAAGCTTTCATTAAATGTTCTGTTCCCTTCCACACCGCCGTTCCTGCTTGGCTAAGCACCTTTGCTGATGAGCACCTTGCTGCTGCCGCCGAGCCTCCGCGCTCCCCGCGCTCCCCATCCCACTTGGAATTCCGCCGGCGCCGCCGGCTGAGCGCCAGCCATTTGTTAGGCGGGCGAGGCGGTGACAGCCCCGTAATCCGAGTGGGCCTCCACTGGAGTCAATTCATTTGTTTCACTGAGAAAAATGTCAGCCCCAAAATTAGAAAATAGGCCTGTACCAGGGGACGGGCGAACGGACCCCGCTGCCGACGCCCGCTCCTCGCCGGCCCCACGGGGCTGTGCTGGGGCAGCCGAGGTGCTGAGAGGGTGTGGGGGGACATTTGGGACAGGAGGAGTGGGTGATGTGTCCCCTTGGGTTGTGTCATCGCCTGCTGGGGAACAGGATGGTGTCCTGTGCAGTAGGACTGTGAGTGTGGAGTGGCCGGGATCCCTCGGGTGGTGCCAGGAGCACAGAGCTGCCCCAGCTTCAGCAGCAGCTGGAAGGAGTTGTCCTCTGCTGGAAAATGCATCTGGTGGCTCCCAGTCTGACCCCAGCACGGTGCAAGGACTGTCACCAGCAGCACACGGTGGCATTGGTCAGGTTTTGTCTGTTCCTTGTGTTTCTTTGCCCATCTGTAAGGCAGAAGGGGCATTGCTGACCCCTCTGGAGCAGCGAGGGCTGGTGCAGAGTGCCAGGGAATTTGGGATCAGGGGATGAAGGATGCTTGGGATGTGCTGCAGGAGTGGCTCCAAGCACGGTTCCAATACCCCGTCACTGCGAGCAGTTGGGGCTGTTCTGCTGAGCAGTACTTTGTTATATTTTATTTTTCAAATAAAGGATGGAAGATTATGAAATTATCCCCCTTTGATGGTATGAAACCCTGATTTTATAATCATGACTCTAATTACGGCTCTTGAGCTTTCAAAGTTTGTTAACATCATTAAAACATTTACCCTGGGCAGATAACAGCAAGCGTTAGCATGAGAGCTGCCTTTTAAAGATGAATACAGATAAAAGGACCCTCTTAAGGGTTCTGTGGGCAGACTGAATTCCAAGACTGTAATGACTCTGCCATATGCTCCAGCCCCGCAATCTATCAGCCAGCAATTAGGTTAATGTTGGTGAAAGGGCCACTTAGCCCAGCAATCAGCACCCTACAGCTCTGCCGAATGCATCATTTTGTAACAAGGTACCTGCTGGGCATTTGGCTCTGGTTTAGACTCGGGACCAGGTGTACCCGGTCACTGGTGCCCTGTCCCACACCCGGCCCTGCCCGGGCTGTGCTGCAGCTGCTGCTTTGCTGGGTCAGTTGAGTGTTTGGTGTTTCCTTGTGGCAGAGAGAACTTCCCCTCTCTTCTCCTGCCCGTGGGGTGCCAGGAATCACTTCCCAGGCTTGGTTTGCCGTGGCCCCAGGTTCAGAGTGGCCTCCTGCCCCAGTCTGCAGGAGGAGGAAGAGGAGGAGGAGGGAGAGGTGAAGGAATGACAGGCAGAGAGGTGCAGGGGCGATGTCTGCTTGAAAGGCAGAGCGAGGAGCACGTGGCAGAGGAAGGCTCAGAGCTGAGACGCTTCAATCCCTGCTCTCCAAAGGCAGCGTCTCTCTAGGCAACCCCTTTTGATGTGCAGCAACGAGGACGTGCACGTTCCAGCTCTTTACCAGCATGTGTGTATTTCATCGGGCCTCCTGGCATCACCTGCGCGAGCTGCAGCTTCTTTTTTCCTTCAGTCTTCGTGTTTTCTTTTACTTCATTTGATTTTTTTTATTTGCAGTGAATTTAACGCTGCTGAAGGCAGCTGGAACGCTGCCTCCCCAAATTGGGGCCTTTTATGTCTTTTTGAGTGATGGGCAGAGGAGCGAGAGCTCCCTTCTCCTTCAGCCTCAGCTGGCAGAGGCTGCTCTGGCACTTCTCTGGTCCTGCTCCCAGGATCAGATGCCCACAGGTATCTCCTCACAGGTGGAACTGCACCACCTGCCTCAGGCAGGTTACTCCTACCTTCAGCTTTTCATCCCTGAGGCGAATTATCCATCCTCAAGCCTCCTGAGGCGAGTTATTCCCACTCTCAGCTTTCCAGTCTGCGGCAGGTTCCTCCCACCCTCAGCTTCCCAGTGCCTGCAGGGATGCTCTTGAATTCCTCTTCCCAGCATTGCTGTGGGAGCCAGCAGCATCCAGGTCCATCTGGAGAGCCCTGCCAGCTGATGCCCCTCTGGAAACCTCCCCCAAACCTGCTGGCATGACTGGCATCCGCTTGATCCCATCCCCAGCTGGTGTCACTCATCCCCCGTGCCCAGGGATTTGGGGGTTATTCATCCACAGTGATCAGCCATGGCCAACACCAGCAGCTCTCCCTGGCCCTGCTGCTCTGCCCAGGGATTTTGGGGTTTTTCATCCACAGTGATCAGCCATGGCCAACCCCAGCAGCTCTCCCTGGCCCTGCAGTTTTCCCAGGGATTTTGGGGTTATTCATCCACAGTGATCAGCCCTGGCTAACCCCAGCAGCTCTCCCTGGGCCTGCAGTTTTCCCAGGGCTTTTGGGGTTATTCATCCACAGTGATCAGCCATGGACAACCACCGCAGCTCTCCCTGGCCCTGCAGTTTGCCAGCCTCAGGATGTGCACACAGGGCTGAGCTGGACCACACCAGGAGCGCGGGGACAAGCTCCTGTGGGCACCACGAGTGTGTTTGTGGCATCCAGCCCTGTCCCCCAGCAGAAGCTGCTCTCCAGGGCTGTCTCTATCATCCCCCAGCAGGTTTCTCCAGTTTTGATTAACTGGGAGTCTGCAGTGTGAGCTGTTCCCTTAATGAACTCATCTGTTACTCTGAGGACTTCGCACTCACTTTGCTACTGGCTAATATATTGCCATTAGTGCTCTGCTTTGCTCTGGAGTTTACAGCTTGTAATAATTATGTCTAATTTTGATTTTTTTTCCTTTAAATTACTACATGGGGTAAAAATAGACTCAGTAATTAACTTCTTCCAAAGAGGCAGATATCAAAGTTAAAGAGGAGGGGGGGAGAGAAAGGAGAAAGAAAGGCAAAGAGGAGCTGTGCAGGGCACTGCTGGCACCTCCTGCCAAAGCTTCCCTGCGGCATTTGTGCTTCCAGGATCGTCTGTGAAATGGGGCAGGCGCTTCCAGGGATCAGCTCCGGCCCAGTGCTCCTGTGCATCGGAGAGTGCAAGCCCGAGTTCACGGCCAAGTCAGCGCAGCAGTACATGTTCGTGGTGAGTGTCCTGCTGGGGACAGCACGTGTGTCCCCCGGGAGCTGAGTGTGGCACACGCCGGGGCTTCAATCAATCCCGGAATTGCCGTTTCCTTCCGGGGCTTTCCCCCTGGTGTTGCACCATTTTTGGTGGCCCGTTCAACAGGCCTGGCTTGCAGGGTGGAGAGCTCAGCCTGTGGATTAACCAGGGGTTCCCAAAGTGCTTGGATCCAGCTTTGCACCCCCAAAAGGGTGATTGTGGAATCACAGATTGGGTTGGGTTGGAAGGGATCCTCACAAACCCATGGGCAGGGACACCTCCCACTCTCCCAGGCTGCTCCCAGCCCCATCCAGCCTGGCCTTGGACACACTCAGGGATGTCCTTCCATGCTGTCACAGGCCCCTGCAGCAGCTCCCTGGCTGCAGCAGGAGCACTGAGCTTCTCCTTTCCTTCCTGCAGACTCCAGCCGTGAGTTTCCTGAGCCCCAGCCGCGGCCCCGAGTCGGGAGGGACCATGGTGACCATCTCTGGCCACTACCTGGGGGCTGGCAGCCGTGTGTCCGTGCTCCTGGGGAACCAGACCTGCGAATTCCATGAGTAAGAGACCAGCACAGGCTCCTGCAGCACCCCCTGCTCCTGTCCCAGCTCTGCTGGAGCTGAACGTGCAAAATCCATCTGGGAGCCCCTAAGGCTTCCATTCCCTCTTTTATTGCATGAAACCATCTTCTCTTTTATTGTGATGGAGGCTTGCATGGCAAGGGAGGGATTCATGGGTGTCAGTGCTGTTCATTATTTCATTTTAATGCTGTACCAATGGTAACTGCTCTGAAAATCACAGTGAAACACCACTGTGGTGGAAATATGCTTACATTGGTCATCAGTACCTGCCCCCAGCCTGGCTGCTCTGAAGAAAATGGAACATTTGTAAGAAATATCTCCTTTCCCTTTTCACAGACCTGCACTGCTTTTATTGCAGCTGCTGCTGCAGGTGCCTCGACCTCCAAAAATGGTTTGGGATCCTCAGGGCAGAGCAAGGCGAGGGTCTGCTCACACCTCCTGCTGAGGAACTTGCACAGCCATCAATCTCTGCTGGGATTTCGATGGCAAATTTGCTTTTTCCCCAGCAGTGTAAACAGAGAGTTGACATTTGCAGGGCTTAATGGGTTTTCCTGGGGCTTAGTTATAAAAGAGACATGTGGTTTACATCTGTGTGTATCAGTACACAGCCCTGCCCACCCTGCTGGCCCTGGGCACAGCTTGGGTGGCAACCTGGTGTACCAAGGGATTCTGCCTCCCTGATCCTCACTCAGGCTGCCCAGGAGGAGCAGAGGAAGTTTCTGGGAAAGCAAATATCCCTGGAGGTGAATTTCTCATCCAAAATCCTGGGAGGTTCTGGGCTGTGGGAGCTGCGGGAGTTCAGGCGTGGGAGCACACTGGGTTATCAGCAGTGCTTGTTCTGGATCCTTCCTAGGGTGGTGCTCAGGGCATTCCAGGACCTCCCAGTGCAGCCCAGTCCTCCAGGTGTTAAGCAGTGCAACCAACCCATCAGTATTTCCTCCCACATCCGGAACAAAGATGCCAAATTGCTCCCTCAGACAGAGACAGGGAACAACCTTAGCACCAGCAGAAGAGTGGGATCAGCCCTGGAATATCATCCCTTAAACACCTGACCCTATTCAGGCAACCTGGAGCTACTGACCTGCAAAACCTGGAGGAGCTTTGGATTCCCCGGGTGTTCTAATTACAGCAGGAAGCAGAAAGCTCAGCAAGGCGAGAGCAGGGACTGAGCAGCTCCAGCCCTCACGTGGGGCCACGCTGTGCACTTGGTTTGCCTTGCTCTGTTTCGAGGCAATGAACTCCAATTGTACTCGAGGGTGTGGGGGAGCCTGATGAGATGAAGCAGCTCCTAATGAGATTCCCTCTAATTACAGCTTCCCCCGTTCTCCCCTCTCTGATCGGAGGAGTGGGTAGATTCACCATGACGACATAATAATAGCACAGAAAGCTAATTAGCTGATCACAGGGAGCCGGGAGCTGCTCTGCCAGCAGCCCTGCGTCACTCCGAGCGCGTGCCAGGGCTGGGCAGGCACGGCGGGGTCTGGGGTGGGCAGCAGCAGGGCAGGAAGCCCATCAGGCTTGGAATCACTCTGAGACTCAGCACAGAGCCTGGAGAATCCCACTCCTCCCACAAGGAAGCCTTTGTGGCTAAATTAAACCAAGGTGGATGTGGTAAAACCAGGTGAGGATAGGAAAGGAAAAGGAGCAGGGCAGGAAGGATGTGCTGTAGCTTTAACAGACAATGGTCAAGTACAATGGGTTTGAGGTGTTTCAGGGGGTTGTTTCTGTCCCCTCGGCTGTGGGGAGTGGAAGTGCCAAGGTGTGAGCTGGGAATGTTGTGGTAGCTGCTGTTCCTAAATGCCCGTGCTCCTTAGAGAGGGCAGGGAGTGTGTAAGGACCCTGAAAAGGGGGCACACATTGTCCCCCTGGCAGGCACAGACTCAGAGCTGTGCTGGAAGCAGAGCAGGGACACGGCTGCACCTGGGCCTCAGCCAGTCAGGCACCTCCACAAGCCCTGAGGATGGTGAGGATGGGGAAGGTTGCCCATTCAGGAGTGCCAGGTTTTGATTGAAGGAGCAGACTGGCAGCGAGGTGCTGCAGACCTGGCTGCCCTCTCCCCTGGGAGAACCCAAAACCAAAGGAGAAAGAACTTGGACTTTCCAGCAAGCTGGGGGCAGGTTTGGGCAGGAAGGACACAGGTGGCTGTGCAGGAGCATTGGCCGGCCCCTCCAGCACTTTCTGTAGGATCAGTGTCCAAGGAGCCGTGTGCTTCCCCCCAGCTCTGCTCTGCATGCTCAGATCTCATTCCCCTTCTCCATCCCTCCACCCACCGGCGCCTTTGTGCTCTGACAGAGCCTCCCTGCGCCGCTGCCTCGACCTTCTCTGGGGCTCTGGTGGCAGCAGATGGTCTGTTGTGTCCAGCCAGGCAGCGCCGAGCCGAGGTCACCCCTCTCTGACGGGGAGACAAAGCCCAAGGCAGCGGCGCCGGTGCCGTCGCCCTTCGCAGGCAGGGCTGCGCGGGGCCATTGTGCCGCTCACAAGAGCCTCGTGTGTGCACTGGGGTGGGGAGGGGAAGAGTTTGGCTTTTCACTGAGCTCATGCATCCCATTTAAAAGGCAGCCATCTGTTTTCACACGCCCAGCAGAAGGCAGCGGGTTCAGGGGGATGCGGGAGCTGCAGCTTGGCACAAAGAGGGGTTTCAGGGAGGCTGCGCTGCTCTCACGGTGGGCAGAGCTCGCTGCAGAGCTCCCTGCCCTTCCTTCCTTCCATGCCAAACCCTCCTGTCCACCCCAGGAGCTCCCCAGGTACCAGTCTGGGGCTGGCTGATGCCTCAGCCCTCCACTGAGCTGCCCCAGGACAGGACAAATGCCATTTCCTGCCCCCACACCACCACAAAAGTACCACTGCCCCTTTCCCTCCCGTGCAGGAGATCCATGAATGAGATCGTTTGTGTGTCAGCACCCTCAGCCCATGGCCTGGGGGCTGTTCAGGTCTCTGTCAGCGTGGACAGGGCTCAGCTGGAGAGGACTTTGCTGTTCGAGTACATCGATGACCCCAAGGTGCAGCACATCGAGCCCGAGTGGAGCATCGCCAGGTAACAGCTCTGACAGCACCTCCTGGGCTCTGCCCTGCTCTGGGGCTCCTCAACATACACCCAGGCCAAAAAAGGGGCCCACCAGCATCCCAAATGGGTCAGGGCTGGGCATTTCTGGGGTCTGCATTTACCACACTCAGGCCTGGGGTTGTGTTCAGCCAGGCAGCGCCAGCAGACGCTGCACTGAGAGTCTGGGGGCACAGCCAAAGCCCAGATCACCCCCTCTGCTGCAGGAGGGCACAGCTGCTCATTAAAGGCTCCTTCTCGTGGTCCTGGAACACAACAAAACCAGCAGCCACCAAAAAGGGGAAAGCTGAGGCTGAGTGGGGAGCAGGGGAAAGCTGAGGCTGAGTGGGGAGCAGGGGAAAGCTGAGGCTGAGTGGGGAGCAGGAGAAAGCTGAGGCTGAGGGGGGAGCAGGGGAAAGCTGAGGCTGAGGGGGGAGCAGGGGAAAGCTGAGGCTGAGTGGGGAGCAGGGGAAAGCTGAGGCTGAGTGGGGAGCAGAGGAAAGCTGAGGCTGAGTGGGGAGCAGGGGAAAGCTGAGGCTGAGTGGGGAGCAGGGTGGCTGCTGCTGTCACATCACGGGGGCATTGCTGGAAGCCCCGGGCTGTGCCCACCCTCTCGAGCCTGACCCTGCTGGGGCTGAGCTCCACAGCTCTGTGCACAGCCCAGCCACTGACCAGGCCTCTCCTGCCTTTCCCACAGTGGATACACACCCCTGATGGTCACTGGCTCCAACCTGGACGTGATCCAGGAGCCCCGGATCCGTGTCAAGTACAACGGGAAGGAGTTTGTCAACGTGAGTAGGGGCTGGCAGCTGGGAGCATCGTCCTGCATCCCCTGGGTGGGCGTCTGGTGCCTGGGCTGCCTGCCTGGGGGGGGTTTGCCATGGCAAAAGCTGCTCTGGGGTCATTTCCTGCACCCCTTCAAACTGGGGATACTGGGAAGAGGGAATTTGACAAATAAAAATGTGAAATTGCCTCCTTCCCCTAGCTGAATTCTTTCAGTCCATGAGTGAGAAACTGAGATGCACCCCCAGCTAAATGGGGACTAAGGGAGGTTCTTGTATCTGCTACAAATAAGAGTTGTACCTCCAGGACTTCAGAAATTATTCTGATCAAGTAAAACTGAAATATATTGTTTCTATGCAGTGATCTTTGTGACTGAGTCTGTATTATCTTGGAAAGGGCAAATCACTTAGCGGTCTTTTCCTATTCCTTTTCTCCCCCTCAAGACCTTTTTCATCTGAGCTCTTTTTAAAAAGACATCTAATTTTGTTGCTAGCACTTGCAGTTATAGTGCTACAAAAATAATTCTGAAGACACAAAATTGAGTGAAATTAAATCTTTCACTTATGGAGGGAGGCCAAATGGTTGGGCTCTTGCTGCTTTACAAGGCAAGAGCCCCATAAATCAGTGATTTCCCTGCTTTGAGGGCTGGAGGAGCTGTGGGTGTCCTCAGCCCAGCAGGAGATGACCTTCATGTTCCCTCCTGCCCACCAGTGTCACACAATCCCTTCCCTCTCTGGCATTTGGGAATGGTCTCTAATCACCCATTTGCAGCAGGGAACAAGTATTCATTCCCTACGGGTCTGCTTCAGAGCTAGAGAGGAGGAAAGTGAAAAGAAATGGGGAAAAAATACAGAAAAAGAAATAAGAGCTGCAATGTGAGCCTTTAGCTCCACAGAAACACAGCTCATTTTGGGCTTACCCTCCATCTGCACCCCAGCACCTTGGTGCTGGCTGGAGGAGAAGCAAATTACCCCAAAGCAGGGCTGTAACACCTGATAGAATCAGTGGGGCTGGCAAAGCCCTCTGAGACCACTGAGCATCAAGCCTGGGTTAAACATTTCCACCTAAGCACGGACCCACTGAACTTCCCAGCCAGCAGAGCTCCTCAGCCCAGCTCAGGGCAGAGTGTTCCCTGCTGCCTCTCTCAAAGGCCCCCTTCCCCCAGGTGTGCAAGGTGGTGAACGCCACGGCCCTGGCCTGCCTGGCGCCCCCGCTGAGCCCCGAGTACCGGCCGGGGCTGGACGCCGTGGAGCGGCCGGACGAGTTCGGCTTCATCTTCAACAACGTCCAGTCCCTGCTGGTCTACAACGACACCAAGTTCATCTACTACCCCAACCCCACGTTTGAGATGCTGAGCTCCACCGGGGTGCTGGAGCAGAAACCAGGCTCTCCCATCATCCTGAAGGTAAGGAGAGCCTCGGGCACCGCCATGCCCCGGAGGGAGGCAGGGAGGGAGGGAAGGAGAGGGGTTATCCCTGCTGTGGAGGGTGGGGTGCCCTGAACAGAGCCCTGCTTGAGCTGGCAGCGAGATGGAAGCTGGAGGAACGTGCTGCATCTTTGTCGGTGTTGTGTCCCCGTGTCCCCAGGGCAGGAACCTGTGCCCGCCCGCCCCGGGAGGAGCCAAGCTCAACTACTCGGTGCTGATCGGGGAGACGCCCTGCGCCGTCACCGTGTCCGAGACGCAGCTGCTGTGCGAGCCCCCCACCCTCACCGGGCAGCACAAAGTGATGGTGAGGGGCCACACGTCCCGTCAGCATCCCCTGCCCCTCTCCTCTCCCCCTTTCTCCTCCTCCTTCCGCTCCCTGGCTCGCTTGGGTACGCAATCCCCAGTAGGGTTTTAGATTTTACGGGTGTCTGATTGGAAGTTTAGAATATTGATGTGGATTAGCATGGAGAGACTTTGTCCTTCCCTGAGAGTCACTCCCTTCCAGAAGGAAAAATGCCTCTCAGAACCTTCTAGAAGGAACAAATCTTCCTGGCAGTGCCTTTGGCACTGGGTGCCATCCTTCCTCTGCGTGAGGTTGAGACCATTCCCAGTGTTCTCCCTCCTGGAGGGATTCAATCAGCCCACGGAGACAGACCTGACCTGCCAAGTGGATGGAAAGGTTTTGCCTTTTCCCGAAGCAGGAGCCAGGAACATCTGAACATTGGGGTGGTTGGATCAACACCCTCATCCAGGGCTGCAGCCAGTGCCTCCCCCTGCTCTGCTTTGGGCATCGCTGCTTCCTCTGCTCCTCTTGCAGACCAAACCCCAGCTGCCGAATTGCCTGAGCACAGCCCAAATGAGATTGTAATTGTGATTTATTTCCCTTGAAGTTCAGCATCCAAAACATATTCAGATTATCACAGCGTGACTCCCAGAAGCACAACCTGGCTGAGAGCTGCTCACATCTGCGGCCAGGGCACATCCAAGAAAAGCTTGTCCTGGTGTTAACTCCAGCCCGTTTGCTCCACAGCTTTCACGTGGGGCTTCCTGCTCCCTTCTCTGCTCTGTGCTCGCAGTCACTCTGGTTTCTTGTCAGTGGAATGATCAGGGGCTTGTTAATGTCCGTGGTTTACGAAAAGGAGTTGAAAGCTTATAAAATGAAAGTCAAATGGAGCCATCAGATAATAAGAACAAAGCCCAGATAGTGAAGGGCTGGCACATTTATCATCACTTGAAAGCCTCCCTGTGCTCACACGAGCAGCCCCTCTGTGTCTGAAGGCAATTGGGGTTTTCCATTCCTAAGCAGAGGTGGCTCAGTCCTTCCCCAGGGACCGGTGCAGCCCCCGGGGTGGGCGGGACGGGGCACAGGGACACACCCCGAGCTGACAGTCACCTGTGCTGTGCCCCGCAGGTGCGTGTCGGGGGGGTCATCTTCTCCCCTGGCTCCGTGAGCATCGTCTCCGACAGCCTCCTGACCCTGCCCGCCATCGTCAGCATCGCGGCCGGCGGCTCCCTGCTGCTCATCATCGTCATCATCGTCCTCATCGCCTACAAGCGCAAGTCCCGAGAGAACGACCTCACCCTCAAGAGGCTGCAGATGCAGATGGACAATCTGGAGTCCCGGGTGGCCCTGGAGTGCAAGGAGGGTGGGTACTGCCTGGGGCCCGGTGGTCTCTGGGCACTGCAGCTCCGTGGGTGGGGTCCCAGTTCTCCCAGTGCCCCGGGGTTTGCACTGGGTGGATGTTCCTTGAGGTTTTGTGGGTGCTCCTTGGGGCTTGTGGGTTTCCCGTGGTGTTTGTGGGTTACCCGTGGGGGTTTGTGGGTTTCCCGTGGGGTTCCCCTGCTCTTGTTTCCTACATCCTCCCACCTGGGAAGGGGCTTAATCCATCAAAGAAAAAGAAATAGCTGCACATTTTATAGTGGAGAGAGATTGTATTTGTTCAGCTGATTTTGAGGATGGCCTTGAAAGCACAGGGCAAAAATTGAGATATATTCAGGAGAAACCACAGATTCAGTTAGGCACAGCCCAGCTGGGGTACAGAGACTTCCCTGAGCCAGCGTGTCACACTTTGGAGAGGGAACACGAGGAGACACTTCCAGCTGTATAACACGGTGTTAGGAGAGGAAGAATAAATCCCTTCCTGACCCCTGCAGCAGCTCAGATTTGATCTGCATCAGATTTGATTATCTTGGCAACTGTTGATAGAGGAGGAAAACAAGAAGAAAGGAAAACAGGGGAGGCACCAAGTTATGAAAACAGATCCTTGTTTCTCTGTGCAGCCTTTAAAGGTGTTGTAGGTGCGTGTGCACAGGTGTGACCTGCATACAAATTAAGCTCAGCTTTGTTCTCAGTCTCTGCTCTGAGCGGCGCCTGCTCTCCGATGGAGTCTCCGAGGGTGTCTGTGCTCCCTGCAATCCTCTCCTGAGGGCACAGCAGGCAGCCAGCCCTGCCCAGAACCCTCTCCCAAAGCCTCCTGGAGCTGAGCTCTCCCTCTCTTGTCTCCCCCGAGCAGCTTTTGCAGAGCTGCAGACGGACATCAACGAGCTGACCAGCGACCTGGACCGCTCCGGGATCCCCTACCTGGACTACCGCACCTACGCCATGAGGGTGCTGTTCCCAGGCATCGAGGACCACCCGGTCCTGAGGGAGCTGGAGGTAATTCCCACCCTGCTCCAGCTCTCCAGCTTCCCCAGCCCCTCAGGGAAGCCCCACAGCACCTTTATGGCTCCACACCAAACATTATTGGGTGCCCTGGGGTCGGCGGGCTGAGCCCCGCGTTCATTTGAAGCCTGGAGTTTTATCACCAGATTCCTTTTGGTTTCTCCTCCCCGGTGTTGGTTTATTTTTATTTTGTGGGGGTTTATAACGCTCTAGGGCAGCGGCAGGACAGGGCAGAGCAGTTGTGGTGTGGTTTAAAGTCCTCCTAAGTCGCCTGGTGGGGCAGGGGATGGAGCGGTGCCCGGAGCATCCCGCCCGGAGCATCCCGCCCGGAGCATCCCGCCCGGAGCATCCCGCCCGGAGCATCCTGCCCGGAGCATCCCGCCCGGAGCATCCCGCCCGGAGCATCCCGCCCGGAGCATCCTGCCCGGAGCATCCCGCTGCTGTTCCCTCGCGTGTCCACAGGAGGGCAAGGAGAATGCCCAGGCATTCCAGCCTCTGAGCAAGCGCTTCCATCTCCCAGGTTTTCCCACCAGGACGCGTGAAAATATGTAAAAAAAACTTTCACTGGGAATACAGAGGAATTGGGAACGTTCGAGGGTCCAGCGGTGCACCTGGCAGAGGAGCCCTGCTCACCTGGGAGAGGGCAAAAATAAAGGGTGGGGCTTCATTAACATCACCTCACACCTGTGATGGGGCTGTGATTCCCACCCTGGGGTGGAGCTGCCATCCTCCATGTGGGATGCCCAGAGGCTCAACTCAGCTTTGCAGAGGCTGGGAATGCCCCAGTAAATCCTGAAATCCTGTTTCCTCTGCACAGACCCGGGTTGGATGTAGGAGGGAGGAGTCCTGGTTGCTCTGGAGCTGGATTCCTTTTCCAGGCAGGCACTTCCCACCATTAAAGCATTAATTTGGGTTCCTTTCCTTGGCACCAAGCAGTTGCTGTGGTGTTGCTAAACCAGAAGCAGCCTCTCCCAGCCCATCCCTGCTCCGAGTTTTCCAGCTCCATGCATTATGTTTGCTGTTGGAGTTGCCAAAGAAGCTGATGCTCCGGCAAACAAATATGAATGCTTCTTTTTTACTCATGAAAAACAGAATTGCAGAAGTGATAAATGTGTTGCCAATTACACAGTTGCTTAATTATGTAACGTTAGTAAAACCAATACATAACTCTCCAAGATGTTTGGTAAAGAGTTGCTTCGTGCAGTTCATCATTTTCACTTCTAATGAATTACTTGAATCTGCAACTGGCTGAAAGCCTCAATTAATTTTTTACACTTGGCCCATAATAAAGCAATAGTCTAAATTAGTATTTAATTTACTTACAAGAGTGACACTTTTTGTGCAGAACAAGCAGAACTGGGTGTCATTTCTGGGGCCGTTAGGCTCAAAGCTGCTGCTTTATGGCCTGCACAGAGTGCAGCTCCCAGCCAGGACTCAGGGGAACTGTGTGGGGGAGGTTTGCTCAGGATGGACCAGAAACCACATCCAGGGATGCTGAGACCCTGAGGGATGGATGCAGCCAGGGTTAAACCATCCTGTGCACAATTCTGAAGCCCCCAACATGAGAGGGACATGGGACTGCTGGAGCAAGTCCAGAGGCCAGGAAGTTGCTCAGGGGACTGGAACATGCTGGGAGAGTTGGAAATGTTCAGTCTGGAGAAGAGAAAGTTGTGTGGAGACCTCTCAGCACCTTCCAAGATCTGCAAGGGTGACAAGAGCAGGGTTAGATGGGATATTCAGAGGAAATTATTCCCTGTGAGGGTGGGCAGGCCCTGGCGCAGGCTGTCCAGAGAAGCTGTGACTGCCCCTGCACCCCTGGAACTGTCTGAGGCCAGGCTGGAGCACCCTGGAATGATGGAAGGTGTCCCTACCTATGGCAAGGGGTGGGATGAGATGATTTTCAATGTCCCTTCCCACCCAAACCATCCCCAGCTCCTGTGACACACCCAGAGCTGGCACAGTGACCCCAGGCCAGTGCAGCGCTGCCCTCCCATCCCTCATCCCCCCGTGCCACAGCCATGCCCTCCTCCTGCAGGTCCAAGGGAACGGGCAGCAGAGCGTGGAGAAGGCCCTGAAGCTCTTTGCCCAGCTGATCAACAACAAGGTGTTCCTGCTGACCTTCATCCGCACGCTGGAGCTGCAGCGCAGCTTCTCCATGCGGGACCGCGGCAACGTGGCCTCGCTCATCATGACGGGGCTGCAGGGCAAGCTGGAGTACGCCACCGACGTCCTCAAACAGCTGCTCTCCGACCTCATCGAGAAGAACCTGGAGAACAAGAACCACCCCAAGCTGCTGCTGCGCAGGTGAGGCCGGGGACGGGCGGGGACGGGGCCCGAGGGCTGGCGCGGCCACGCTGGTGTGGGGTTCCAGGAGGAATTCCTTCGTGGAAAGGGCTGGAAGGGGCTGCCCAGGGAGGAGGGGAAGTCTCTGGGTGGTCTGGTCTGGTTGACAAGGTGGGGATAGGTCTCAGATTGGGCTCGATGCTCTCAGAGGTCTTTTCCAAGCTAATTAATGCCGGGTTCTGTGATCTGAGGGCTGGTGCTGGTGTTTGAAGGGAATCCATGGAGGATTCCCATCCGTTTCCTCACCAGTCTCCAGGACAGGGGTTAGCCCTACTTTGGGAGTTCACAAATATCTGGACAGGGTCTCAAAGCAGATCCTCTGGCTCTGCCTGGCTGGAGAGCAGCATTTGTGTGCCACAGCTGGGCCAGGAGCTCCAGGATGGATTGAGCAACTCACCCAAGGCAGAGCTGGGAAGTGGCAGCAAAAAAATAGGGAAAAAATGTGCATTAATGTGGGACATAACAGTGGGCACAAGGAAAAGGCTCCCCCTGCTCTCCACGTCCTTGGGGGTCCTGCAGAGCCTGGCCTTGGCCAGTGCTGCCCCTCGGCTGTGCTGGGGCTCTGCTGGCATCACACTGGAGAGAAGAGAGGATTTCACAGCTCCAGGAAAATTTCAGGGGTCCCTGCAGCCACAATGAATATACTTGACAGGAAATTGCTTTAAATCTGGCCGTGTTTGCGGAGGCAATAACTCATCTTGGCAAAGGAAGCCGCCTTAATTTCCCCCGTGGCTTGACGAGTCGCTGGGAAGGCGTCTTCTGCCTCAGCCATCAATAATGACTTTTCCTGGCGCTCCAAAAAACGCAGGGATGGTGATAAGAGCTGTGTCCCCTCCTCTCTGCACAGCCAGCAAGGAGTCAGGGCCGTGGGCTGTCTGTCCTTTGGGCTGTCTGTCCTGCACCAGGATTTACCCATTGCACAGGGAACCTGGATTTTCCCAGGGATGGGGCATCTGCCACTAATCTGGACAGTTTGGGCCAGTGCTCCACCACTCTTGTAAAAATTTCTGTTTTATGTCTACTCTGAATCTCCTCCCTTTTAGTTTAAAAGCTTCACTGCTTGTCCTGATGCTCCAGGTCCTATTAAACCTTGGGCTGGAGACCTGTCCCAAGCCTGTGCCCAGCTGTTCCAGCCCAGCCTGGAACTCCTTGCTCTGACTTAATAAGGACTGATCAGCCATGAAGTGAAACACTATTTTTGAAAATGTTTTGAGCTCTCTGGTGGCAGCAGCTGATAACTGACACTCAGTTCTTTCCCTCTTTCTTCCTCGCTTTCCCCTCTCTCTTCCTTCCACGACTGCCCCTCGCGGGAGACAGCAAGAAAGTTGATGTTAAATCAAACAGCTGCTCTGGTTGCTGGCAACAGCAGTTTGGAGACCTACATAGAGCAGGGAGAATTAATAAAATACATATTTATTTTTGAGGTTCTCTCTCTCAGCTCGTTTTGTTTAGGTTTGTTTTCCTGCCGGTGCCGCAGGAAGCCGGCGGAGCAGCCAAGGCTCCTTTGGAAAATCCTCTCTGGATCATGCTGTGCCCTCCTTCTGTGGTCAGCATGAGAAGGGTTTGCTCCAAGTCTAGAGATTCCCTTCTACCCTGGTAATCTCCAGGAGCTTATTTTTTATTTTTGGAGCAGCTCTTTAACAGCATCCAGAGGCCAGCGATGACACAGAGTGGCGCTGGTAGGGGCAGCTCCAAAGCTTAAAAGGGAAGAGCCAGGTCTGGAGCATCCCACCCCACCCCATCCCATCCCACCCCAC
>VZTB01014227.1:94404-108005 GCA_013397245.1 Thryothorus ludovicianus | reverse complement strand
CACCCCACCCCACCCCATCCCATTCCCAGTCTCCCTGTCCCTCCACATTCCAGTGCTTTTTGCAGAGCTGGTGTCAGGCCATGAGCAGCCCACAGGGACAGGACACAGCAGCTTCACTGGGAGGGCTAATTGGGACACTTGCTAATTTTTCATTTAATATTCTATTAACAAAGCAGTTTATTAAATTAATATTCCCCCTGAAGCCCTGAATGTATTATTTTCTGGGTTTTTCACCTCCTCTGTGGCTTGTGTCACTGCCTCTCCATTTTTTAGGGCTGTTTGGAAGGGTGCTGATGCTTCTCTTCTTTAATTGGGTGCCTGAAATATTTCAAACAGCAGAACGATGTGTGTGTCAATTTGTAGGATGAATTTTTAGGCAGCTAATCAATTCAGGCTTAAATTCTTTGGGGATCTGCAGACATTTTCACGAATTCCTGGCAGATGTTGCCATCCTAGGAGATGATGGATGATGTGACCCCAGGTCTGTTGGCTGACTGGTGTCAGTTTTTGTTTGTTGAAGTCTCTGGCTCCTGTTTATCTGCTTGGCTTTGGAACCAAGCCCTGCGCTTCCTTGCTGTGTGCCTGTAATTCCAAGCACTGGGAATGCTGTGGGGATTCATTACAAGAGGTGCTCCCTCATTTAGGGGGAAGAATGAGGAAAATGGGTCTGGGGTGAGAAGTGACCGTCTGCAGGTCAGGGAGGAGGTGACCTGGTTGGTGGTGAGGGCAGAGGGATCAGTCCCCAGAAGGAAGGATTTTGGGAATGACATTCATCCCTCTTTGCCTGCTGGAATTTGGGCCAGATTCTGGTGTCGATGAGGGGAAGGCTGGTGGTGCTGAGCCAGGCAAAGCCATGGCCACAGCTGGCCAGGGACATGGTCACAACTGGCCAGGGGCATGGCCAGAGCTGGCCAGGACCATGGCCAGAGCTGGCCAGGACATGGTCACAGCTGGCCAGGACATGGTCACAGCTGGCCAGGACACAGTCACAGCTGGCCAGGACCATGGCCAGAGCTGGCCAGGACACAGTCACAGCTGGCCAGGACCATGGCCAGAGCTGACCAGGGACATGGACATGGTCATAGGTGGCCAGAGTCGTGGTCACAGGTGGCAGCTCTGCCCTGCACTATGAGACCCCCCTCGGCCACCAGAGCCACCCCATGCCAGGAAAAGGAACAGTGCAGCTTCAAGAGAAGCCCCTGGGTCCTGCAGGGGCGGCGTTAAACACTACCATTAGGAACCATTGTATTTAAATTAGAGATAATCTCGGGCACAATGCGGGAGAGGACACTGGGTGGGACTGGGGAGAAAGCTGCAATTTCCCTGCCGTTGTCGCTCGGCTGTCCCTGATTGCCAGGAGCTGCTGTAAATCCCAGTGATTTACTGAGCCAGGCTGTAATTTTCACCACGTGCGAGGAGCTGAGTGTCACCAGGCTGGCTGTCACCGGCCCCATCAGGGCTGTGACGGGCTGGCAGCTGGGACGGGGACAGCGCTGTCCATGGTGCTGTGCCGGCTTTGGGGGCTCCGTGTGTGATGTGTGCCCTCCTGCCCCTCCAGGACCGAGTCTGTGGCCGAGAAGATGCTGACGAACTGGTTTGCCTTCCTGCTCCACAGATTCCTCAAGGTAAGGAGAGGAGGAGCTGGTGTCACCCTCCAGCCACCCCCGGGGTGCATCCGGGGGTGAAACTCTTCCATCAGCCTCCAAAAGATGGAGTAGCAAGGGAGGAGAGGTGGAAATTTGCTCTGGGGCTGCTGTGCCATGCTCACAGCCTTCCCCAAGCCTGAGGTTTCCCCGAGTAATTCCCCTTAAAGGAGGTTCTGTTGCACCTCTTTGGTACCTAAGGGAAATTCTCATGTCTTCATGCCTCGGCTTCCATAGCTTTTAACTTAATTTGTGGCTTTGGAAGCCCCACTGAATTTGCTCCAGGGGAGTGAACAGTGTGCTGGAGATCTCAAATTCCATTTTTTTACAACCATATAGATTCAGGAGGGATTTACCCTGCCAAAGACAACAGAGCCACGGAGCAGCAGAGCTCACGGCTTTGGCTGTGCTCTCCAGGAGCTGCCACACACGAGCTAAGGGCTGAGTCAGTGGGACTGAGCCTGTGCTGGGGGGAATCTGCCCTGGAGGAGAGGCACCTTCACCCCTGTGAGCCCTGGTGTGCTCCTCTCGTGCAGGAATGTGCTGGGGAGCCCCTGTTCATGCTCTACTGTGCCATCAAGCAGCAGATGGAGAAGGGCCCCATCGATGCCATCACGGGAGAGGCGCGGTACTCCCTGAGCGAGGACAAGCTCATCCGGCAGCAGATCGAGTACAAGACCCTGGTGAGTGAGGAATCCTGCTGGCCCTCAGCAGGGTCAGGGCACTGCCTGAAGTGTGGCAATAAGGACCCCTGTCCCAGGCAGGTGTGTCCCAAATTTGGGAAGGCAGGTGAGAGGGGAGTGTTTGATCTCCCTGTGCTCTGGGCATTGCCCTCCTGCAGCGAGTGAGGATGGGCACCCAGGGCTCCCCTCTCAGCAAGAACTATATAAATGTTACAGGTGCAAGAGCAGCGATGCATTTAGGGCTGCAGTGGGGTTTTTTATGGGAAGAGATTGTTGTGACAGGTGGTTGCACTTCTCCTTTAGAGCGTGGGGTGGTTCTTCTCTTGCAGATCCTAAACTGTGTGAACCCAGACAACGAGAACAGCCCAGAGATCCCTGTGAAGGTGCTGAACTGTGACACCATCACCCAAGTCAAGGAGAAGATCCTGGATGCTGTGTACAAAAACGTGCCCTATTCCCAAAGACCGAGAGCTGTTGACATGGATTTGGGTAGGAGCTGCCCTGCCCGTGGGAGGGGATGATCAGAGGGGCTGGGGGGTGATTCCTGGTGGGATTTGCAGAGCTTGGCTCCCCCTGACCGTGGCTTTCCCCTCTCCCCAGAGTGGCGGCAGGGCCGGATCGCCCGGGTGGTGCTGCAGGATGAAGACATCACCACCAAGATCGAGGGGGACTGGAAGCGCCTGAACACCCTGGTGCACTACCAGGTGAGGGAACAGCCCCACTGACAGCTCCCAGACAGCTGCCAGCAGGGAACAGAGCAGCAGGAACCCAATTCCCAAGTGTCTCTTCTGCCCAGACAGGCAGGGAGGTCATGTTTGTGTGATAAACCAGAAGGGTTCCATGTGCTGTAGCATTAGGGGGGAAAGCAACCTTGACACAGAGCTCAGGGGAAGCAGCAGAGTTGAAAATTGGCTAAATTAAACCTGCCAGCCGTGGGAGAGAGGCAGAGGGAGCAGTGCAGGGGCTGAGCTGGGGATGAGGGGCCTGGGGAGGGCAGCATGGGGGGTTCAGGACTTTGTCTGGGGGTCTGGGACAGCCTGGAGTGAAGCAGGAGAGGCACAAAGTCACAGGAAAGTGAAGCCAGGCAGTGAAGATGCTCAGACAGGATAGGCAAGAAGGCCTAAGAAATTCTTTAGCTTCTGGATAGGGGAGAGTCTGTTGGAAAGGGCTCCTTGCAGTGGGAAAGATGGGAAGAGAGGGAGCTGAGGAAGGTTTGGTTAGAGGGAATCAAAGCCAAAGATGGGGAGAGAAGTGAGGAGGGAGCTGAGGAGGGTTTGGTTAGAGGGAATCAAAGCCAAAGATGGGGAGAGAAGTGAGGAGGGAGCTGAGGAGGGTTTGGTTAGAGGAATCAAAGCCAAAGATGGGGAGAGAGGTGAGGAGGGAGCTGAGGAGGGTTTGGTTAGAGGGAATCAAAGGCTTTCCCTCCCAGCCTGGCTGCAGCACAGGATAACTGCATTAATTGGGACCCGTAACCTACTCCTGTCCATCAGCACCTCCCCAGGAGTGTTGAGTATTTAATCTGGCATCTCTCCCTGTTTATCCAGCATCTCCAGTCCATCAGCCTGACTCACGCTGGGGGACTTGAATGGGAGCCAGTATTGACAGGAGCCCTGCAATCAGGATTGTGCCATCAATATGCACAGTGCATGTTAAAAAGCACCTCCAGGGTCAACTTCTCCACGCAGCCCCCAGGATTTAAACACAGATTACCGTGAAATGTCAGAGGAGTTGCGCAGATTAATTCCATTGTTCCTAAAAATCTGTTTTACCTGACAGTTGCAAGGGATTAACCAACATGCAGGGAAGCAGGGAGACTTTATTGTGCCTTGATCTTTAAAAGTCGTCGTGAGGAAGTCACAAGTGAAGGCTGTGCCTGTCTGATGTGTGCTGGCTGCTGGGGGAGGGAGCGCTTTCATTCCAGTGCCTGTGGGAAAACCTGAGCCAAAAGCTTCCCCTTAAAATAAACAAAACCCTCTCGCAGCACTCGAGATGCTGCAGCTCTCGCTGCCATTTGAGTGTCAGGTTTGCTCTGGAAGAAAGGAGGAATTGGCAGGCAAACATCCAGCCAGGTAGTGACAGGAGCCTGCCTGCCCTGGCCCGAGCTCTGCTCAGCCCAGCAGAGCGGTCTCAGTCATTAAAGAGAAGCCAAATTCTTTTCACTGCAGCAGAAATCCTGTCAAGGTGAGGCTTTTGCATAAATATAACAGCTATATATATATATATATATATTTTAAATTTATTTCTGTTTTTTATTCTTTGCTGTTTGGCTTTTTTTTTCTGTTGGAGCTGAAGTTTTTATTAGGTGTCAAAAATACAGATGTTCCAGGACTACACAGTAAAACAGATCCCTGGGTGAAGGCCCAGCTTTAACAGGGTATAAAATCACTGGAGTTCCAAGTGCTACTGTCTCACTGTTTAACAGGAGTGTGACACATGAACCAGGTGTGGCTCGAGCCATTAAAATTAATGTGGATTTCCAGAGGAGTAGTAAAGATGGTTTCTAGATTTCTGGGAGAGAAATGAAAGCTGCCTTGCAAAGCTCTGCCTATCTTTCCTTCAGAGCTCTTTTGTCTTTATTCTGCTCTGAAGGCAGGGAGATCCCTGGGTTTGCAGTGCTCAGCCCAGGGCTCCAAACCACCCTCCTCCTCCTCACTGTGCCCTGAGGGTGGTTCTTTAACCCCGAGGGTTTCCCAGCTCCACACATGTTTGCTGAATTTTGACACCGTTACTTTTGTTTTCTATATTAGAATCACAAAAATACAATAACTGATCAAATGCATTTTTCATGGGAAGCCTTCACATACAAAACCTAAATAGGAATTAAAGAGAAATATTCACCTTTCTAATAGTTTTGAAGCACTTTATGAAATTACAGAGAGAATTGTGCGCCTCCTGCTTATTTCTTCATTTATAAAAATAGATGTGTAGCTTAAATATGTGTAATTCTTTGTTAAATTCTCTGGAGCTGTTTCACATGGCAAGGAATTGTATTACATTTGTGTCGTATCCCTTTGGTTTCATGGCTATTAAACTCCATGGGAGAGTCTTACCCCGTGTGGTTTCACTCAGGAAAAATGAAACACTGGATTTAATATCGAATGATTTACAGTGGCTCACGCAGGGTTAACTCAGAGGCAGCAGAGCATGAATACCTGTCAGCCCCTGCGAGTCTGGGGAGGCCAGGAGACCAGGAAACTGCTTTAAATGAAAAATTAGGAGGAGGAAGGGAAGGTTTGGGTGGGAAATGAGGCTGAGGAGGCGAGGAGCTGGAATCGTCCCCGCGCCCTCGCTGCCCCACACAGACACAGCTCCGAGGCCTGGGCTCCCTTCTCCCCCTCCCAGGCTCTGCTTCCCCCGTCCCTGAGGTGTTTTTGTGCCCCGTGCTTCCAGCCTGTAGAATAATCAGAATATTTATAAAGTTGTAAAGCAGCCAGGCAGCTCAGAGCGTGTCCCAGGGGGGCTGTGGGAGCGAGCGCGTGCTCCACCTGAGGCTGGTCTGCAGCTGCTGGGGCCGAGCTGACAGCAGCCATTCCACCCAAAATTTAGAGGGTGAGAGGGCTCTTTAGTGTGTGTGTGTGTGTGGAATTTTTAGTGCCCCCCTCCCAGTTCAGCACAGCCCTGGTGGAAATGGATCTGGCACGGGAGCACCCTGGGCTCGGGTTTCTCCCTGGTGAAGTGGAGCTGAAGTGGCAGCTAATAACAGCCTAAGAAAATAATATCAGCACTGATCACTTCTTCCACTGACTTAATAAATTGGATGAAGTGAGGCAGGAGCAGCAAAGGAAATAATGGAGGTGTTTGGAGTGTTTTGCTTAGAAAAATCTCACTTTTGTGCTGTGAAACACAAGTAACTATTATTTCCACTATCAGCAGCAATAATAATAACTCGGATTTCCATGAAACCTTTCATCTGGATAGAGCCCAAAGCCTTGGGGACAGCACAGGTCATTGTGTGCAGCTCACCTTGGCGCTGCAGGTAGTGCACAAACCCCTGGAGCTGCTGGGGGAGCAAAAATCCTCCATTCACAGGATCCGTGCTGAGTCCATCACGAGATTCCTGGCAGGTAATGCAGGATTTAGCCCCAAAAAGCGATTGCTGCAGCAGAAAGAGGCATTTATTTTGTGCTGAGCCTCTAAAACCTGTCTGCTGGGCCCTGGCAAGACATGGTGGCTCTCTGCTCCCTCACTGTGCTGCACCACAGGTCACAAGTTCAAAATTAAAAGCCACTCAGGCCCATTCCCTGGAAACCTGCAGATCCTTAATTAAGGGGAATAAGTTAGAAAACTTCCAGTGACTACCAGATTTATAGGGAGGATAAAATTAAACATGGCTACTAAAATCTGCTGTAACAAAACCTTGTTAGCGCTAATGTTCATTTATAGTTTGACTTCCCAGTGTTTAATTCCTTCTCTGGAGCAGTAAAGGGATAACAATTAAATACCCTGAAAGATGGCTTTATGACTCGCTCCGCTGTAAATCAAACTTTTAAAGTTCGTAAAAACTGCTAAAATAAAAAATGGTTTAATAGGAATGTTTTATGGCCCATAACGTTATTACAGCCCTTTTATTCCCTCTGCATTGTTACTTTAATTGGATCACAACAATTCTTGAGATTCTCATTTTTATTGGGTAAAGCATAATCTTAAATCAGGACGACCAAAAGCATCTTCAACACGTCTTTTGATTTATCCCTCATTTCCTTCAGGCTCTTGCTGGAGCCTGACCCAGCACAGGGCTCAGCCAGGCTGGGAGCGTGTCCTGGACTGCCCTTCCCAGGATTTGCTGGATCAGCAGCCAGGGATCCCAGAGTGGACAGGGAATCCCCCTGAGCTCCTCCTGCTTTGCCTCCCCAGGTGTCAGACCGCTCCGTGGTGGCTCTGGTCCCCAAGCAAACCTCCTCCTACAACATTCCTGCCTCTGCCAGCATCTCCCGGACCTCCATCAGCAGATATGGTAAGAAACAGGCTGGGAAGGGGTGGCTCATGGACAGACTCTGGGATTGAGGTGGGGAAAAAGCAGCAGCTTCCCCCAAAGGATGTAAACCCAAACAGAAAAATGTCCTTGGCTGCTGGTTTGGGTTGCAAAGGCTTTTCCATCTGTGAGAACAGCAAAAGGACCAGGAAAGGTGAGAGGAGGGAGAAGGAAATGTCAGGCACAGGAGCAGCCTTTGGGAATGGGGGAATTGGGAAAGTTCTGAGGTTTCAGAGTGGATGGGGGATGCAGGAGAGGATTTTTGAGGCCCTTTCCCCCAAGCAGGGCTGCACCACAGATAAAGCTGATTCCTCCCCCTGTGCAGGATCCTGAGCTCTGAGCTAATGGGTCACAAATGGGGAAGGGCAATCTTAGCTCAGAGTGCAGGGATGTGCACACCTGGGATTTCCTGATTTGCATAATAGAAGGGCTCAGCACATTCCAGAGGGTCCCTGAAGATGCTGCAGCCTGAGAAAATGAGCCTGCGAGGTGCCAGGTGCATGCTTGGAACACTAAATCCACAATAATTGTAATAATAGACTTCCATAAAAGGCAGCAGTGGCAAAATCTCTCGAGTGCTGATCTTTCATTATCGTTCATTTCACAGAGTGTTTTACCAGCAAAAAGTCTCCTGACAAACCCATCTCCTCCTCTTGTTTATAGCTCCCAAAATAATGTTGGTTTTTAGCTCAAGCAAGAGTTCTGAGGAGCCAAAACCAAGGGAGTCTTGAGGTAAAAACCAGGAGAAAAGGGATTTCTCCCTTCAAGGTGTAGGCCCACAAGTGTCCAACACATCCCACAGCCCAGGTGATGGAAAAACCAAGGCTGGATCTCACAACAGGAGCCCTCAGCGCTCATTGATCTCTGTCAGCTGGAAAAGCTTTTGCAAAGCACCAATATGAGGGATCATTGCTCATGTTAAGATTAATATTTCTAATTGTGCCGGCAGAATTTAAATTAGATACTTATTTACTTCCCCTGTTATACATCAGCACAGAGATATGTTTAAAAATAGAATTACTGCATGCTTCCTGAGCTGTCCCCCTGTCTGTCTCCTTAATTATATCAGTTGGAGCACTCATTTATCTAAGCCTTAATCAGGGATGAAAATCCAGCTACTTTGGTAATGACTTGAGTATTTCCCTCAGCTGATTTACAATCGATCCCCACACTCCTCACGAGGAGGGTGAGCAGTGAATTGAAGGCTAAACTCGAGAAAATGCACTGAGATTCCCAGAGAACAAAGGAATTTAGCGGGAGGAAAATTCCAGCAAGGCACGTTTGGGCTCCTCAGCCTCGTGTCTCATCCTGGAGATGCTGGGGATCCAGGGAGGGACATTTTTGGGAAGTGGAATATATAAATAAACATGCCACGTGCCCCCGTGGTTTCTGAGCAATTAAGGGGAGGTTGTCTGGTGCCCTCTGAGCTCCCTTTTCCCTGCAGGGACAGTGGGAGGCTGGAGCTGCTCAGCCCAGGGGTGGCACAGGGCGCAGGACTGGCCTCAGGCCCTGCTGCTGGTGCTCAGCTTGAGTCCTCTGCTCTTCTGAAAGCCTCAAGGACACACTCAGCAGCTTCTCCTCCCTTTGTGCTGGGCAGCTCCTCATTATTTACAAAATCCTGGAACCAGGGCTCTGCTTTGGCAGAAATCTGCCCGGAGCTAACGTGTGTGAGCTGTACTCAGGGAGGATTTTTGTGTGGATCTGGGGCTGTGAATGGGATGTGAACAGGGCAGGAAAGGCCATATATGGGAGAAAAAAAAAGGCTCAGTTCTGAGGTTTTTTTCTTGAGTGGAGACCAACACAGGTTTTTGGCAAACACCAAATTTTGGCGGCGCAGAACGAGAGGGCATGCAAAACAAAACCACGGTGGTTTTCCATTTTGTTTCCCCAACAACAAAAAAAAAAACAACCAACAAAAAGCCAACGATCTGGGAGTTTTCAGAGCTGGTGAGGGCACTGAGGGAGGTGCAGAAGGGTTTTGCTGTGGGCATGAGCAGCCTCTCCCCCCTGGCCCAGACTCCACGTTCCGCTACACCGGGAGCCCCGACAGCCTCCGCTCGCGCACGCCCATGATCACCCCCGACCTGGAGAGCGGCGTCAAGGTCTGGCACCTGGTCAAGAACCACGACCACGGCGACCAGAAGGAGGGAGACAGGGGCAGCAAGATGGTGTCTGAGATCTACCTGACCAGGCTGCTGGCTACGAAGGTAACTGAGCTGGGTTGGCCCGGGGGATGCGCGGGGAGGCTCGCCCAGGGGTCCTGTGCAGCCCCTGGTGCTGCTCAGCTCCCTGGCTGCCTGGGTTTTCCTGGCATTGGGAAGAATCCTGGAGCAGCAACAGAAGCACAGCCCAGATTTCCTCATGCTCAAGGCAATCGCTGCGATTCTCCATTTTTTTTTGTGCAGTGTTAAAACACAAATTGGTGAACGCAGTGCCTGGAAATATTTACCTATTTCCTCAACCAGACACAATTTTCCTGCCTTTTTCCCCACGTGCTCATTGGTGTGGATAACACAGCTGTGCTTTGAATAGCAAAAAAAAAAAAAAAATTTTCACGTTAGAAATGAAGAGTAAATGAGTGAGTAGCTGCAGGCTGGAGCTTCCCCCTGGGACCCTCCAACAGTGTTCAAAAAAGACCCTGACCTTGGTTATTCCCATGGGATCTGTGGTGACATTTTTGGGGCTGGTAACATTTGGTGTCCCTTCCTGTCACTGCTGCTTGGCCAGGGGAGAGCCTGTCCCTCCCCTCACCCCCCAGGCTGCTGCTCCTCTCAGCAAAACTGCAGGAAAAACAGAACTCTTCAACATCTATTCAGTATTAGAGAATTAGGTATTACTTTATTCGGGCCATGATGTGCAATAGAAATTATTTCATCCACAGATGCCTGGGTTGTGCAGTGAAAATCATTCCTTCACACGTGGGTTTTTACCTCATTTTTCACATATTTCTACATAAAACCTCCAAAGAAATGCACATTCACTGCTTCTAAGTTACACAATTCTTGGCAATCAATCACCTATTGGTAATTGATCCTTTCAATGCTAATTTGGTCCTCGTGCTTTGGTTCTTTTATCAATCTTTTCCCAGACCAGGTGTCTCTGATCACACCAGGGGGTGATGTTTGATAATGTCCATTTATCCCCTCTGTATCTTCTGGCTCTGGGAATCTCCTTCTTGTTGACTGAAGCCCATAAGGCCTGACCCAGAAATTCCCAAACCCTCGGTGAAACAACAAAACTTCAATTCCTCCGCCCCTGAGCAGAGGGTGAACAAACCCCTGAATGAAGTGACACTAATAGAAATGCTGGAAGCTGTCTGATTTGCCATGCTGCCCTCAGGGCACGCTGCAGAAGTTCGTGGATGACCTGTTTGAGACGCTGTTCAGCACGGTGCACCGCGGCAGCGCCCTGCCCCTCGCCATCAAGTACATGTTTGACTTCCTGGACGAGCAGGCGGACAAGCACGGCATCCACGACACCGACGTCCGGCACACCTGGAAGAGCAACTGGTAACGAGGGGACAGCCCCGGGTGTTCAGTGATTCTGGGGGGAAAAGATGTGGGGAATTGTTTTGGGAAAGGCTGGGAACGGCCGAGCCCTGAAGCAGGATGGAGATGTGTGAAGGTGCTGTCTGAGGGTGGTGGCTCCCAAAGTCTGGGATTGGCACCTCTGGAATGGAGGGTGGATGGATGGAATGGCTCCATCCTGGAGGTGAGAACCCCCAAAGGGCCAGCCCCAGCCCACAGCAGGGCCACCCACCTTTAACCAGCGACATCACAAAGCTGAGCTGCCCACGGGGTGTGAGCTTGGGCTGGGCTGCCAGTGTGGCATTCACAGGATCCCATGGTCCTGAAATATCCTGATTTGGAAGGGAAGGGGGATAGCCTGGCTGGAGGGTACCCCTCTGCCCAGGGTTGGACCTGGGCACTGCCGGTAGGCTGCAGATCTGCACATCTGGACTTTGGGAAGGGTGGGAAGCAAGGCTCCAGTGCCTGCCCAGGGCTCTCTGCACTGCACTGGCTGGGAGGGGAGAGCTCAGCTGGTGGCTTCACCTTTCCCATCACTTTGGGAAGCACCTGGAGCATTTGGGCATCCACAGGAGGTGGCACAGGGAGAAGGAACCAGCTCTGCATGCCTCATGCATTGTCCAGCCTCTCCAAACAGTGGGAGCTCTTACATCTCTGCCTCTGCTGCTATTTTAGGATTAAAACCTCTGTGGGTTGGAAATTTACCTCTGCAAGAAAGAAAAAAAAAAGCACAACAAATGGTTGTTCCCTAAAGACTTTGTATTTTCCCCCAAATCGCTCATGGTGTAAAGGCCTCTAATCATCATGGCTGCAAAAGCTGGTTCCCTGCTAAGGCAGTGGGAAGCTCAAAACAATTCGTTTAAAGCCTTAGAAGAAGGAGTTATTAGGATAAAAACTGTAGAATCACAAGAAATTGCAAGAAAAAGAAAGCAATGACAACCAGAGTTTGGTCTGCCAGAGCCATCAGGCCCCAACAGGCCTGGAACTTCCTTCTCCCCATGTCAGCTGAGCTGCAGCATTTCCAGAAAGGGAATTATGGTAGGAGAAGGCTGTCCCTGGAGCAGGTCAAAGCAAGAGGAAGTTTGGAAGAGGGAGCTGGAGGGGCTGAGGCTGAGCTGCTCTCATGCAGCACTGCAAGAGTTAAGGCTGCAGCCTTCATGAGCTGGAGAGACAGAGAGAGCTGCGACTTGAAAGGTAATAGAAAGCAGCAGCTGCTTTTTTGATCCTGCTATACAGCCGAAGAAAAAAAGGAATAATAATTCCCCTTTGATTGCAAAGGCCCCGGGATTTGGGGACAAAGCCTGAGATTGCTGCTGCCGGCTCACGGGTGCTGGGCAGTGCTGGTCAGCACCGGGGCTCACCCCACACTGCAGCCCTGCTCCCCTGAGCTCCTCCTCATGGGCTCCTCCTGCAGATGCTCCCCCTGTACCCCCAAACTGCCCAGCTCGGCCCTGTCCTTCATCTCCTCCACTGCTCCATGTGGGATCCAAGCCCGGAGCATGGCAGGATCCACCACCAGCCATCTGGGCAGCACTGGGCTAACTGGTTCTTGTTGGCCTCAGCCCAGCTCCTGCTTATATTCTCCTCTGATTCTTCCCACCGTCCATGCTCTGCCTGGGAGCACCATCCGCAGCGAGTGCCCTTTCCTTGCCTTTGTCTTCTCATTTTGTTTCTTGCTTTCCCTCCCAGCCTCCCCCTCCGCTTCTGGGTGAACGTGATCAAAAACCCTCAGTTTGTGTTCGACATCCACAAGGGCAGCATCACGGACGCCTGCCTCTCTGTGGTGGCTCAGACCTTCATGGACTCCTGCTCCACCTCAGAGCACCGGCTGGGCAAAGACTCCCCCTCCAACAAGCTCCTCTACGCCAAGGACATCCCCAGCTACAAGAGCTGGGTGGAGAGGTGAGGGCAGCACGTGGGAGTGTAGGTGCAGGGTGCTCTGACACCCCCTGGATCTCAGAACAGAACATCCTGAGCGGAAGGGAAGCACAAGGACCATCAGTGCTGCTGCAGGGTGGTTCTCACCCCACCAAGCACTGCTGCTCTTGTTTTCAACTCCTTGAATCTTGTTCGGCTGGATGTAAACACAAAGCAAAAAGATGTTCTTACCCCTGCAGAGCTTAGCTTAAATCCCAGTTGGAGAGGGGATGTTTGGAGCATTCCTGTTTCTCATTTCCCCCTGCAGGTATTACGCCGACATCGCCAAGCTGCCGGCCATCAGTGACCAGGACATGAACGCCTACCTCGCCGAGCAGTCGCGCCTGCACGCCGTGGAGTTCAACATGCTGAGTGCACTCAACGAGATCTACTCCTACGTCAGCAAGTACAGCGAGGAGGTGAGTGTGGGCAGCAGTGTCCCCTGGGCCATGCTGTCCCCTGGAGTGATGGTGTCCCCTGGGCAATGATGTTCTTTGGAGTGATGGCATCCCCTGGGCCATGATGTTTCTTGGGTCATGGTGTCCCCTGGTCCATGATGGTGTCCCCTGGGCTATGATGTCCCCTGGGCAACACCGTCCTCTGGGCCATGGTGGTGTCCCCTGAGCAAAGATGTTCTTTGGGCCGTGGTATTCCCTGGAGTAATGGTGTCCCCTGGGCAATGATGTTCTTTGGAGTGATGGCATCCCCTGGGCCATGGTGTCCCTTGGGCCATGATGGTGTCCCCTGGGCCATGGTGTCCCCAGGGGTGATAGGGCCCCATGGCACGTGCAAAGGAGAGGAGCTGTGGTGCTGGGTTGTGTCAAGATCCCTGTGCTGTCTCCCTTCCCTTCCCTTCCCT